>VYZV01032027.1:9334-38562 GCA_013401275.1 Pandion haliaetus | reverse complement strand
TTAGTTGCTGCCTGGGGTTAACCCACAACACACATATATACATATATATGAGTATATATATACATACTTACAGATAGATAAGTAGGTAGGTAGATACAAAAAAATCTGATTGCCAAGAGAGACAGAGAGGCTGTGTTTACTAAATCTGAGTATTTTTTCATTCACCTTTCTCTCTAGCATAAAAATTTGGAGAATTCTAAGGGCCCTTCACAAGAAGTACTGTTTACCATGAAGAGACAGAAAATACAGCCACACCTAACTCCTTAGAGATGTATCTTGGTTGCCATTTTGTACCAAAACATTTCAGAAAAAAAGTACAGCAAAGTGTAATGAATAGATCCTTTAGTCTGGAATGAGGTATTCTCTTGACCAATGCTTAATATATTTCTCACCTAACATTCTGTTTGTTGTATCACTAAAATCAATAGAAGCACTTTTCTTTCACATAAATGTCTAAATTTGCCTGGAGAAATGTGCTTGTCTTGAACTGTAAATATTTTGCTTTAAATTTCCACATGCAAATTACATTCTTCCTGATGACTAAAATTAATTGAGAGTAAATGTAATTTTCATTTGTCTAAAAAAACATAAAAAAATAATAAGTCATAGAAGATTTGCACAGCTGCAAAATATTCATTACTACATATAAAAACCTGTCTTCAATGTCCACTTTGAATATTTTTTTCTTAGATGATACTGAATTGTGATTAGCCATGTTTTTGAAGAGCACTCTCACTAAATGAGCAGAGAAAGTTGACAGCAACAGCTTGAAATATTTGATAAATAGTAGAGGTTCCTCTCCTCCATTCAAGAATATGACTGGGGCAGAATAAAAAGTATTAGAGACTCTCAGAACAGAAACATTGGTTCAAAAAATAATGTACTTTTCCAAATCACTAACCAAGTATTCTAGCCACAGAACACATAAAAAGTTTAAATTAGGAGTTCTTCCAGTCTCCTATTTCTCCTATAGCCTCCTATTTCATCTCCTGAATAATAAAACAATAACAAGAAGAAAACCCACACAAACTTAAGGAAGCTTTCATTATAAGTACACAAGTTTCCCTTTATGGAAGTGCTGTGTACTTTTTATTCTCACCAGAGATGAAGTTATATTATTGAGAGCAATGCATCAAACTACACTAAATCTTTGAACACTTATTATTACTGTTCCATGAATGTGGATTAGAGTACAGAGAAAGAAGTTTTGTGCAGCATTATTTTTTTTCCAATTCCCCATTTGGGACAATTTTATCTTTTTGCATTCCTGTAGCCTTAGAAATGGGGCAAAGTATGACTCCATCATTCTAAAAGCAATGGAAAAGAAAGCTTCATTGATTAACTCATCTCAGTGGCTGATAATGAAAGAAGACGCTTTCATGATTCGGGGCTTTGTGTTGAGGGTCTAGGATTGTGTCATGGTTTAACTCCAGCCAGCAACTAAGCACCATGCAGCCGCTCACTCACTCCTCCCCACACCCAGTAGGATGGGGAAGAGAATTGACAGCAAGTAAAACTCGTGGGCTGAGATGAGAAGAGTTTAATAATTGAAATAAATAAATTAATAATAATAATAACAGCAACAGTAATTAAAAGGAAGATAACAAAAAGACTGAAATATACCCCAAGAAAGACAGGTGATGCACAATGCAATTGCTCACCACCCACTAACCAATGCTCAGCCAGTCCCCGAGCAGCCATGCACACCTCCTAGCTAAGTCCCCCCTGTTTATATTCTGGACATGGTATGGAATATCCCTTTGGCCACTTTGGATCAGCTGTCCTGGCTGTGTCCCCTCCCAACTTCTTGTGCCCCTCCAGCCTTCTTGCTGGCTGGGCATGAGAAGCTGAAAAATTCTTGGCTTAGTCTAAACACTACTTAGCAACAACTGAAAACCTCAGTGTGTTATCAATATTATTCTCATACTAAATCCAAAACACAACACTATACCAGCCACTAGGAAGAAAATAACTCTATTGCAGATGAAACAGGGACAGCTTGTGAATATTGTCATCATATCTATCTACTGCTGCTGTGTGGGTTTTTTTTGTTTTTCTAAATCTCTGCATTAAAATATGTTTTAGATTCCAGCGCATCTACTTACATTTAATATCTGCTTCATTTAAAAAGTCATCAATTTTTACTGGAATTTTTTTCAGATTATGAACCTGCTTAGAAACAGTGAGACAATGAGAATTAGTCCCTGCCATTTCATTTTGATTTTTAAGATGTCATGGCCATGGTAATATGTTGCTCTATGGGGTTTAGCTGCAACAGTATTGCTCATGTTGACTGTTTTACCACTCTGTTCCTGAGGGAAATGCAATCGTAATCTAGTTTCCTCCAAACATGCTGATATTTCAGCCGGTGACTTGCTTACAGGACAGGCTGACCAGTTACGAAGATGAAAAATTACTACTTTCTGGAACAATATCATTGAGTGTGGCAGGGGAAATGATAGTTCTCACATGAGAAGTTACTTTTCTCTATATTAAGGCAGGTGTCACAACACCTTTTGAAGAGCAATGTAAAAACAATACCACAATTAATATGTGCATGAAAAATATTCTGTAATTTTCTGAAATACACACATCCAAATATTTTTATTTATTTATTTAAGGAATTAAGTATTCCTCAAGCTGTAATGAATAGCAGAAACAAGGTGATTTATTTATAGAAATCTGTTATCAGTGATCATTTTATGGGAGATATAGGCCTATCATCCCTATTACTTTCTGAGAAAAGTGGTTTAAGATTTTCCATGTTGCCTTGGTTGTGATAAAGGTATTCTCCATGGTAAATGCTATTGTTATGAATAAAAACATGACAGAACCTGTATTACTGGAGCTTTTGTAATGGTTTAGAAGAGACAGGAATTGGAAAAAAAATAGCTTACAAATTAAGGCTCTGTAAGGGCTGATGGATGCCATGCTTCAAGTCCCTGTTGTATTTGGGGCAGATAATTGAACTTTGGTTTCCCTCTTTTCAAGTAATCCACCTACCTATATTTATCCTGGCATTTATACCTTTGCTACTTTTTGTGGGGAAAAAAAACCCAAAGCATAGAATCATAGAATTGCAGAATCATTTAGGTTAGAAAAGACCTTTAAGGTCATCAAGTCCAACCATTAAACTAACACTGCCAAGTCCACGACTAAATAATGTCCCTAAGTGCCACATCTACATGTCTTTTAAATACCTCCAGGGATGGTGACTCAACCACTTTCCTGGGCAGCCTGTTCCAAAGCCTGACAACCCTTTCAGTAAAGAAATTGTTCCTAATATCCAATCTAAACCTCCCCTGCCACAACTTGAGGCCATTTCCTCTCATCCTATCACCAGCCACCTCACAGAAGAGACCAGCACCCACCTCACTACAACCTCCTTTCAGGTAGTTGTGGAGAGCAGTAAGGTCTCCCCTCAGCCTCCTTTTCCCCAGGCTAAACAACCCCAGTTCCTTCAGCTGCTCCTCACAAGACTTGTGCTCCAGGCCCCTCAACAGCTTCATTGCCCTTCTCTGGACACACTCCAGCACCTCAATGTCTTTCCTGTAGTGAAGAGCCCAAAACTCAACACAGTACTCAAGGTGCAGCCTCACCAGGGCCGAGTACAGGGGGACGATCGCTTCCCTGCTCCTGCTGGCCACACTGTTTCTGATACAGGCCAGGATGCCATTGGCTTTCTTGGCTGCCTGGGCACACTGCTGGCTCATACTCAACTGACTGTCAACCAGCATCCCCAGGTCCTTTTCCACTGGGCAGCTTTCCTGCCACTCTTCCCCAAGCCTGTAGCATTCCATGGGGTTGTTGTGACCCAAGTGCAGGACCCGGCACTTTTTCATGTTGAACCTCATACAGTTGTCCTCGGCCCATCCGTCCAGCCTGTCCAGATCCCCAAAACCTTTATATTTCTTTCATGGCACAGGAAGAAAACAATGTTAAACTTGGATTTTTTTTTAAACAAAAGAATATTCTGGCTGTAAAGACTGCCCTACATTTTTTTTTTTCCACCTTGAGCATATAGCCATATTTTTAAAGGCATTTAGTTGCCTAAACTCTATTATCCCTGTACGGTTTATTTTGTAAACCTATTCTTAGATTTCTTTTCTCCTAAAGTAACAGACTCAGTTGGATAGCTATGAGCAATTATTCCTCACTGAGTTTAGATAAAGGCTCTCATCCAATTTCTGCAGTTTGCTGACGGTGTCTAATCCATGCTTCCTGTCACTATTAAAGGCATATTCAAACTGGGTGCAGTTTTTTCAGGCAGATTGGTGTCATTGATTGTCACCTTGTTATGGTATACAGGTAACTGTTACAAAAGGCACATAGCAGAGGAGCAGATTTATTCTAAGTGATAAAAAGGAACTTCCAAATTCCAAATCTGATCCAACATCTAAGTCTTTAGGATTCTTTGTACTTGTCACGCACATCTGACAAACTAGTCTGATCAGTACTACTGCAAATATACTTTTCCTTGTTTTTCTAAGCATGCTTAATTATTAAAAATAAACCTGAAATAGTTTGTTAACAATGAAAATTCTAGAAGCATTTTTGTGGTAAACTGTATATACAACTGGTTACTTATTCAGAATAGGTAATATTACTTATCCTTGCAGTAATGGATAATTGTAATTGAATTTGGGGAGAGAGAAAAATGTAGTATGTGAACTTGAACTTAAAAAACTCTTTGGCTAGATAATAAAGCTTTGTCCATAACCATGAACTAAATGTGTATTGGACTTTTACATAGCACTAAAGTCAACTGGCATGGAAAATTCAAACCCTCTTCCCTCCAAGGTAGGGTGGCCATATCCAAAATGACTATTTTCGTACATGTCTCTGCTTCATACTACCTTACAGACTGTGACTGGAAGTGGGTTTGGAGAGTTCTGGTCAGCTCAGGGCAAAAATCGCCAGGGGCCATTCTGACAATATAGAATTGCAAATGATCTCTTTTCAGCAGCTCAAAACACTTCCTCACAGTGCTTAATTAGTAAAAAAGGTGTAATAAAAGATCCAAATCAATTCTGTAGAAACAGCTTTGATTCTTACATTTTATTTTTTTAACTTTTCAGTCAGATAATAATGCTTTAACACATTTTTGCTCTTATGCTATTTTGCAATTTTTTATCTAAAAAAACACCTGGAAGAAACCACCCCAGAAAAAAAAGAAATCCCATAGTTTTTTTCCCTCATTTTTTATACAGCTACTTACATTGACTATAAGTGGGTCTTGAAGTTTCAGATCTACTGCAAAAACTCTGCTGTTTGAACTAAAAGGTAATGACATGAGAAGGAAATCAACAAATTCTCTACAACAGCAGTTAGACAATCCCATTGTCTCTCCAATTCCAGAAGATAATTCTCCTTTCTAGTGCTGGGTTTGGTACTCATTTAACCCAATGGTGCTTGATTTCGTTTGATCTCTCTTTTCAACCAGTCGGTTTCAAAAATTAACACTTTTAATGTACTTCTTTTTCAGTTTCCACCTTGTTCCCACTCCTTCACGTTTTTATTTCTAGCTTCATGTCAGAGTCAATTTCCCCCACCAGCTGATCTACTCCCTTTCATCAGTTCTGCTCTATCACTCTGCTCAGCTACTTTCTTCATTCACAAGTCTGATTTTCCTCTTAGTCCCACCACCTACCTCCCTTGTCACTTTTTTCTTTTGAACTGAATGCCCTTTTCCAGGCAAACAGTTTCCAGTCTTCCCCATATTTCCTTCACATTCCAAGTTGACCCTTCAACTTCCCTAGTTTCACAGTTTTGATATCAGTTAATGCCTTTGACCAGTGAACACCCTTCTCAGCAAGATATTTGTTTCCACTGTATTTGAATCAGATTATTTCTCTGCCACAAATCTATGCTGTCTGATGCCACCACTGTTATAGAGGGAAGACCACTTTTGTTTTCACTGATGGTGCTCAGACTATGGTATGAATTCCAGCTCCGCAAAGGACATCTAAGAATAGTAGTTTTGGAAAAAACTCTAGAGGGAAGTTTTGAACTTGCACCCATGCTAAGCAGGAAGCATGGTCAGTTAGCTAGCTGTAATGGTGTGGGCAGAGTTTAGTTATAACAAGAAGAACCTGAAGAGAATGGATTCTTCAGAAATGTTAAGTGACAAAATCAACTTTCTAATACATAATCATACCCAAAATTATGTAATTGGGCATAGTTGTAGATTTGCAGTGGGGGAAAAAAAGACATTGGAGGTCACTAAAAGTACATTTTTTTCAACCACTGGAACCCCTTCATAACAAAAATTGACTGATGATCCCAGAAGAGAAGGTGTAAATGTAAAAGATGTAAATGTCTAGGAATTAATGTGTATTTTCTTTAGTCTCTCCTTCAGATAAGGTTGAATCATTCTGACTGAACATTTAAAAATAAATAATTGATTTGGAATTCATCCTACAGATGATACTCAGAGATTTTTTAGTGTAAATTACTCAATTTTGGTAAGAATGAAGTTTGTCATCGTTAATGGAAGGTCCAGAAAGCCTTAATTACAGGGCATATTGCCCACACTAGTGAACATCCGATGGCAGAAAATACTAAGCTCCTTTCAAGACGTATATTACTATTGAGAAATTCTTTTGGATGCACACTCTTATTTGATATGTATTCAAGAAAGATACTTTTACTGGATTTTAATAACTATGTGAAATTTACTCCTCAATAAAGGAGTTCTCTTAAACTTGAGATGTGATATACTCAAAATCAGCACACAATTCTAGAAAAATAGTGCGCAAAACAGTAGAAAATGAAAGAATTTTTACCCCCTGCAGAGATTAAATTTACAGGAAATATTGAAGAAAATACTATAAACACAGGTTTGACCTTTATATAGAAGTAATTGGAGCAGAAATAAAACGAGACCCTCAGATGCTCACTTTGCTCCTAATAATCCCATTGTTCTTGATGCACACAATGTTTTTGCCTGCAGTATAGAGGGAGAAAGCAGGAAGTAAATCAGTAACTGTAATATATGCACCACAATGTACTTAAACAAAAACCCAGATGTTTCTTGTGCAGGTATAAAATTCAAAAGGATTATAAAACTATCAAAGAACATGTAATGAAGCTTAGATTAAAGAACGCAGTCTTGTCGTTACAACATGTGTTCTGAACTTTCATGAGATAGGATTGTATAACACTAGACGTACTCATGAAAACAAGGAGATTGAAAGCACCTGCAAAAGAAGTGTTCTCTTTATGTTCTGAAAAGTACAACTGACAGAAGGGAATGAATGAAGCAGTAACATGCCATATGAGTTGTAAAGTTGGACTAATGCACAAGCATCCATTCCAGTTCTCTGCAACTGAAAGTCACTGAATGAATGTCATTATGACCAAAGTACAGGTCTCAACAGTTCTTGTAATTTCTTTGGTAGAAACAGTGCCAATTCCATCATATATCAGTTTCTTTTGATGAGCACTAAAAGGGGAGGACTTATTTCAGATATCTCATTATTTTCCAGAACTTTTTGGTAGGATCAATTTCAATTAGAGATGGAAAGATCTGCCAGTCCTTGATTATTGCACCTAAACACATGCCTTCATGTACTTCTGTGCTAACTAAACACAATATAACTGTCTAAAAAAAATTAGATTTACTGAGCAGGTTATGGGTATTGGGATAAAATCCAGGTGGTAGTAACATATGTACATCAGAATGTCATTTTTCATTTTATCATGATCACACATCACATAGGAAGATGCAACAAAACCTGAGTTTCTAACTAATATCGGTGCCTTCTCCAAACTTGCAGGATCATAACTTTAACTATTTTATGTGATTTACAGCAACTGATCATAAACTGTAGAGATAGGAAAATAATATATAAATACATTGCAATCCAAGAATGAGAAAAATACGAGCTAAAAAGATATGAAAGAGAATAACTTTGTTATGGATGAAACATTAGAAATTCAGAGTCCTCTTGTACACACTTCCATATGGTTACAAGTGAATATCTTCAGATTATGACACAATCTGTGAAATGAAGAAAAATAAGAACCTGCCTTAACTCTTTCAGACAACCAGTGTATCATTTTCTCTCATGACTTCACGGGTGCTTCATCAACATCCATCATCATCCCGTTTATGAAAGCCAAGGACAGCAGGCAGTCAGATAATCAACAGAACTGCACATTCTCCCAGACAGATACTGGATCTGTTAGTCACACTTGGAAGAAATTTAGAAATTGCTTCTGATAAACATTCATTTGGGTATTCATCTGGATGAGGCATCTCTTTGTTTCAACTTAATTGTCTTTGGTAAAATTGCTCTGTCCACAGGCAAAGAGCAAGGCCAGTTATAAACTAATCATGTCAGAGAGCAGGAATATCTATGATACCCGTAAACATTGGTAACCAGAGATGGATGATGCAGAAAATGCATGTTAAATACAAACTTTGTCATGATGCCAATTCAAACAAGTTTTGGTTAACACCAGAGTGGAAGACAACTAGAGTGGGATTCTTCTATGCCTATATTGATAGGTACGTAGCATCTTCCAAGGTACACAAGGGTATCCAAGATGTGAGGCTGATAGTTACAACATGGGTCTTACAGGAAGTCATCATCCTTCTAGACTGACAGTAAGTAGCTAAGCAGGATGCCTGACAGTGTCTGAAATAGACCTTAGTATCTCTCTGTAGGCAACTGAATCACATAGTGTGTGTCTATATTCAGGAGGTGAGTGCTGCTGCTATTTTACCAGCCAAGTGATGTCACAGCTGGGATGCACAGAACATCAGAAAAACCCTAGGTACTTGTTCATGCCCCAGGGGAATTCATCCCTTACCCTAGTTTCTCCTCTGCTGTGTGGTTCTACATGCCAGGTACTTTCTATGGTATTATGCTGTTACGGGTTTGTGTGGCGCGGTTTTCTTTGGTGGCAGGGGAGGGGGGCTGCAGAGATGGCTCCTTTAAGAAGCTGCTAGAAGGTCCCTGGCTCCAAAATGTCGGACCCGCCTCTGGGAGGGGAGTGACGATGGTAGCGCCTCTGGGAGAACATATTTAAGAAGGGGAACCGGCAGTGTGGGGGTTGGGGAAACCTGAGAGGAACATCTCTGCCGATACTGAGGTCAGTGAAGAAGGAGGGGGAGGAGGGGTGCCTGAGGAGGCTGATGGCTCTGCAGCCCGTTGTGAGAAGGCAGGCTGTCCCCCTGCAGCCCATGGAGGTGAACGGTGGAGCGGAGGCTCCCAAAGATGGCCGTAACTCCATGGTAAAAACCATGCTGGGGCAGTGCGAGACTGGAGAGCAGCCCGCGGAAAGGACCCGCGCCACGGAAGTTTGTGAGGAACTGCAGCCCGCGGAAAGGAACCACGTTGGAGAAGTTGGTGAAGGACTGTCTCCCGTGGGAGGGACCCCACGGTGGAGCAGGGGACGAGTGAGGAATCTTCCCCCTGAGGAAAGGAGCGGCAGAGATAATGTGAGGCGAGCTGACTCAACCCCCATCCCCTGTTTCCCCTGCGCTGCTGGGAGAAGGAGGTAGAAAGCACCAGGAATGGAGCTGAGTGGGGAAGGTGGGAGGGGTGGGGGGAGGTGCTCTGATGTTTGTTTTCCCTTCCTAACACCCTTGTTTTTTATTTGATTTGTAGTAAATGAAATTGATTTTGTTTCTTCCCCAAGTTGAGCCTGTCTTCTGCCTGTGACCATAAGTGGGGAGTGATCCCTCCTAGTCCTTGTCTTGACCCACGAGCCTGCCTTTGGATTTTCTCCTCATCCCAACGTGGCCAGGCGCGGGGGTGGGGGGTGAGTGAGCGGCTTCGTGGTGCTTTGTTACCGACTGAGCTGAAACCACGACATATGCGAAAGGCCTCCCTCTGTAGGTTCCTGGTTTATGCATCAAGGCTTCTATTGCAAAAGCACATGACGAATGTGGGAATCTATATTCTGTTTAGTTCCCTTCTGAGATCCATTCAGAATCCATGTCCCATCAGCTCCATCACCATTCCTTCTAACTGCAACAAGTTGCTTGGAAAATTTCAGGTGATGCTTATGAAATTAGAATACTCACTCAGGAAATGTCAGAGAGTGAGTGCACAAGTAGTTGTACTAGTAAAAAAAAAAAAAGAAAAAAAAAAAACCAAACAAACCAAAAAAACACCTAGCAATGAATTGCAGGGAAACTAAGTACAGCTGGAGCAGATATAAATGCATGTATAAATCTTAAGCATGTATCATGTCCAGGTTCAAATAGATGAATCACCAAGAAGATTGCTTAAAAGCATTAAGTTTAGTATCTTTGTTCAGGAATTTCAAGAGCTGAAAGCTTCCACTGCTAGAGAGGTCTGGCAGAAAGGTACATGGTACTCTTTGGCATCAAGATATGAGAACAACCAGACTGGTAGCAAAAGCTTAAAATTATTTCTGAAGATACTATTAATCTAAAATATTCTCATGCTTAACCAGCTCTGCTTGGCAATTATTTCCCTTTGCTCTGAACTATTATGTCCCTCTGTTCAGCCCCCGATATGCTCACAAGCATGTATTTGCTTGAATGAGGCTTTCCTTCTTATCTAGGTACTTTGCTTTAATTCTGCTTATGCTGACACTTCATTTCTTCTTATTATATTGACTGACCAGCATGAACTTTCCATACTGCCTCTACAAGTCTGAGAGATGATAAAAAAAAATCTCACTCATTGAGAAGAAATGCCTCAAGGCTCTGTTTTCTCATCTGGATTCTTTGACTACCAATAAATTCAGCAGTAATCAGGAACAGTGCTGGGCAGTGAAGTTCAGATATCAGTATAGGTAAATTGTTTGAACAGTACCAAAAACATGTTTAGCCTGTACTAAGTTTTCCCAGTAAATTCACAGGTACTGGGTTGGGTGTGCTGTGGTGGAAATGCAGGAATTACCTGTGTCATGGGAGAGACCAGTGGGCATAGGAGGCTGAATTGATTCTTGCTCCCTAGAAATTATGTAGATAGCGCTGGCCTTCTTTGCAGCTTAATACACCTTCCAGCTGAATATCATAAAGCTTCAATTTATGTTTTTTTTGTTCTTAGAGGACCTTCTGTTGGAAGTTTTTCCACCCTAGCCTTCAATGCCCGCAGTTGATTCAGAAATTGCTTTAAAAACCAGTGGACTATAGCCAAGGCTCCAAGGCAACTCTACCATGCAGACGTCCCTTTATTATCGATTGTAAAGGTGCCTTCAATGCCCAGGGTCTCTAGGCACAATTGATCCCATCATTTGGGATATCTTTGAAGGTCTGAAGTTTTGAACCTGTCGGCTGTTCAGCTGTCTCCCTAGTTTGTGCAGGTTTTGTAGTGTGGATGGACTCCTGTCCCAGTTACCAACCTGGCACAGGCAGCATGCAGGCTGTCTATGCTCTTCCTGGCTACCCAGCTCCCAGCAGTCCAGTCATATTATATCCGTGCAGAGGTGCTCGGCAGCAAGCTCAGAGGTAGCTTATCAGTTTCTGTCAGTAAGTATTTGAAAGCCTCTCTTCCTCAAGAAAACAAAAACAAAACCCCAAACAAACAAAAATGCAGCAGTTTTTTAAGTTGAAAAATTATTAAATGTGTATTTCGGTTGGAGGGGGTTTAACATCCCGTTTCACTTAGTAATGAAACAAACATAAAAAACTTTCCCCAAATAGATTTATCTTTCAGCCAGGTATATAAGTTGCCTAATGTACATGTATACTCCCAGAAGACAAGGTATACATAGATTTATACAATTACCTGGGTTAAATATTAGAAATCCTTCTTGCCCCCAGAATTTTTCTCCAGATGCTGTGACATAACTATATTCAGCTGAAAGTATCCATAGTTCTCCTGTTGGCTAAATTGGTTTATTGCATAATTTGAAATCATTGAATATTATTCCTGTTTCTTCCTCTGTGTGAATCCTTGATTTTATATTATTCCATGCCAGAAACAAATTGAAATAGATGTGCTGAACACATGGATATGAAGCACTTTGCCCAGTAATAATGGCTTCATGAGAGTTTTCTATTCTTCCAGTTCTTCTCCCTTTGGGATAGTTCAGTGGTTTGGATACCATTAGTAAGAGAGAGGCAAAGTACTGTCTCAAGCTGGATATTATTACTGCAGACTTGATAAAATCTAAGCATTTTTGAAACAATGGTTCCCTGAATAATTAAGTGGATTCTGAAAACCTCCAAACATTACTGATTTTTACTACACTTCACATTTTTTAACAGATCACAAAAGAATTCCAGTCTTGGAGAGAAGTCAGCTTTGTACTGCAATTGAAAATGTTTCAAGAGTAGCAGATATTCAGGGCAACAGTTCTTTTTAATACACTACTTTTCAACATTGTCACTTCATAAATAATTACATAAATGTTACATATAAACAAAAGTTTTCTTAAAAGTAACTTTTTAGCTTTTATGGGCATCTAACAGAAATATTGCAGTCAGGAAATTCTCTTGTTTAGATTTCAATACAAGACAAAAAGCAATTGCTCAGTCTCTAAATAAATAAATAAATGAATAAATACCAGCTGTTAATAATTCTTGCACATCAGCTAGTCATTGCTGTGTAAACCAAAAATAAATTTTGGCAGGGAACTATGAAATCTACTTAATACAGAAATTTTTTTTAAAAACTTACTTGGAAAAAAAAAAGATTCTGTTTCACTAAGCTCTATTTTGGCAGCTTCCCAGCAAGTCTGTTTGTCTAGAAAGCTAAAGAGAATTCTTCAAGTGTCATGTTTGCTCTAGGTTTAGGTCTTGATATTAGTCTCATTTTGTAGATGAAGTGATTTTAAGAAAAAAGTCTTTACAAATAACACTGAAATACTTCTGCAAAGTTTCCATAAGCAGTATTTGTCTTACAATTTGGCATGGAAAGGAGAACATCGTTCAAGTTTCATCAGGTAATGTGAGAAATTAATTATCCCTAATAGATTTAAATTACGCAGATTTTAATACAATGGAGAGTTATATGTTACATTATGGTATTTCTTAATTACGACGAATCCACAAAGAAAGGTGTTAATTTTAACATTTCTTTGGTTTACTAAAAATTCTTTGCAAAACAAAAAATACTTCAAGAAACTGTGCATCTCATTATATTTTATGATAGCTTACATCTATATTTTTTAATTGAACTATTTCTCCTAGTAGCTTTTTTGCTCTCTGTTAAGAACTGACACAGAACATTACTTCTGTAACACTGAAATACAGCAACATACATGTGGAGATGTCTCGGGCTGAGACCTATCACAACACTGTGCATGTATTGTTATATGTATTAGAAGAACATAAATCAGAATAGATCTTATAATATTTTGCAGTATGATATTTTTAAAGTGGAGAGTAACTATTTCTATGGATATAGAAAAATAGTAAAATATTTCATGCTCAAATAACTTATAACAACAATACTTAGATGTTGACTTTCTAGCTTGTTTTATGGTGAAAAGATTATATATTGCTTTTTTTTTCTTTGTTTACAGAGCTTATAAGGAAGTTAATCCAATAGATACAGATACATAGAAACCTGTATTGTGCACAGAAAGGGCTCCATAATCAAGACTTTTAAATTATAATATTAATATTTCAGTAGTTACAGAAGGGTAGATATTGAATGTATATATCCTGGCACAAATATATATCTGCTACTAATATATCTTTTGACTAAATGTGTGCATTAAAAAAATTGTAAATTTACTGTATTTCTGCCCCATGGCAAATTTACAGTTTTGCTCAGGAAAGGAATGTCAGTGCACCTCACCAGACAGTGATTATGTATTTCCTTCAAGAGCAAGCTTTGCTAAAATATCATCATTTTCACACTTAATGCTTGGAGGCAGCCAGTGTTATCACTGACCCTGTAAGTCCAGTCTTGCTGTCACTGGTAGACTCAAAAGTGGATATAATGAATCTTATGGTAGACTTACTGGCACATGCTCTGCTTTCCTTGAGTTTCTGTGGATGCAGAGTGACGACTTGGCTAGGTTTTCTGGGGTTTCAGTCTCTTGAATGTCATGTAAAAATTTTAGAGGCAGTATGTCGATAAATGCCTGTACAGTTTCTCTATGGGGACAGTGTTGTAGGAGGTAGCCATAATTAAACCTAGTAATGTGAACATGAGCAAACTAGGTAATCATGTAAATCTTCCACTATTCCACCATATACCATCCTTAAAATTAAAGTTGACTTTATATAAACATGCTTAGCTTGACAATTGTAGGCTTTTTTTTCTTTTTTTCCTTTCTTTTTTAATAAGGAAGATGGTTCCTTCTTTCTCCTGAAAAAAAAATCTCGAAATATGTCTCAGAACTCTTAAATAATTACGTATTTAGAATAATGAAACTCCTTAAGACAAATGATCACCTCTAGTTGCATTTCAGTTTGAGCCAAATATTTCAGAAAACCTGGGCCAGATTCTAAATCACACTGTTATGCTGAGACCACAGTATAATGGAAAAGATATTTAAAAAATAATAATAATAAATGACATACCTTCTGTTATAAAAGCTGAAAGTTTGGTCTAGGAGATGCAGATTTGTGTAGACTTTTTTTTCACTTCATACTCACTCCACAGGGCAAAAATGCTAAGCACAGCCTAGCTGTAGTTTTAATACTGTTATTGAACATTAAGACCATGAACTATTTTAAAATACACCTTTAAAAATAGAGAAAGATATAAAACAGTTACACAATAGGCATGGAGGAAGGCTACTCGTATTTAATCATCTGTTTCTCAGGTTCTTAGCACCAATAAAGAACCCACAGAAATCACCTACACTCCCAGAGGTACAATATCTTTCTGGGGAAAGTATTTGTACAGAGGAGCACTTTGAAAAATGGCATCTGAATATAAAGCATTGGGAAGAGACTAGGTACAGAATTTCTAGTGCCTAGGTTGTGCTTGTGGACGTGGCTATGACAGTGCTGAGTGCAGTGCTTCAGATAGGTGTCTGTCAGCATTCAGCTAGTGAAGCCCTATTTTCAGGAATTTATCTCTTTAGAACTTATGAATTCATTTTGACACAAAAGTGCTCCTGACGTAAATAGTGTCTTATTATAGGAAATGTTATTTTTAATTTTCCTGGCTTTGAAAGATGATCGTCATTTGCAAATTATAAAAGTTAACAAAATATGGTGAAGTGAGTAAATGTAAGAAATTTGTGGTAAACATTGGGTATTTAAAATGTCTGCATTGCTTTCAATTTTAAAAAAGAAAATTGTTTCAAAGTACTGCAAGAATTAAAAATCAGCTCCATAAGTCTGCTCAAGACAAGCTCATCAGGTCAGGCTATCCTGTTTGTGAGCACTTATAGCTGATTTCATATAATTAGAGACTTTTCAGTTGGAGAGATAATGTGGAAGTCTGGCTAATAAGTATTAATTCCAGTTCAAAAGGATTTCAGTCTACACATAGATTAACAGGTCTACAGCCAAAAGGATTCCATTTTGATCATTTAGTCTAATGTTGTGCATAACGCAGGCCACTGAATTTCACCAGCTTCACACTGTGTTAAGATATCCATACACATTCCAGATGTGTCATCTAAAAATATGCTTGGGAATGTATAGTTATTTAGGTCTGTGTGTCTTCATTTTCCTGTTTACAATTTCTTTTCATGTCAGACAAAAATTTGAATGAGATTGACTAACTGTCCCTAACATGCTATTTTGGGTATTGCAGTTCAAGTGTAAAACAATAGGCAGTTTGAAATACCACCCAGGCAAAATAGAATGCATCTATAATACTTTTTTCTCTAATTTTCTATGAGCCAGATTAAAAAAAAAAATCTGTTTTACTGATGCATTTTAAAAGAATACTGTGGTTGCAATTCACTGAATATAGAAGTGAAGGAATTCTTTTTTTACATTCAGAATGAAATCAGTCCTTAAAGTTCCAATTTTGTAACAATTCCTAATCATACTTCCTTAGGATTTTGATTGATATAAGGTGTAAAATATACCAGTTATCCACTGCCTATTCATAAATCAGACCACCTGTGTGGAGAAAACTTTTGTATCATCTCCTTTATTTATGCTTTCACAGCCCATATGCACAGAAAGCCACTAAAAATAGTTTGCATCTGGCGGGTTGATCACTGTGACAATAAAAGGATTAAACAGCAAGATATCTCTCTGCATTCAATAATGTCTAGCAATACAGAAGATATATTCTGTTCATTATGCATACATCATTCAATGTTTTCAAGCATTATGACTGCCACACCTTTCTTTTTTTGTCTTTGAAAAGCAACTGCATTATTACTAAATTTGTGACAGATAATATTTTATGGGAAGCAAAAAACATCACCGAGAATACAGAAAACTTACACAATTTGCTTAAAATAGTCAGTCTTTCAGACATGATTTTTCCCAAGAAAATTCTTTTTAAAGCCATTTAGTACATAATTTTTTCTATCATATTGTTAAGAATTTTTTTTTTTTTAAGCCAAAAATTGTAACAGGGATGTAATTCTTGATTATGCTGAAAATAATTGTGAGATTTTTTGTTTTCTTTTGTTTACAACAACTTTCTGCTTGATAGTAGTATATATAAAACAATGTTTGTATAAGTCTACATAGTCTTGGCTGATCTCAATTCCTTATATTTTAATATGCAATTCAAGGTTTGGATGGAACAAATGAATAGGTTCCCATGGAAAAGACTGGGATTAATCAACCAAGAATCATTATATTATTTGCAATATTTTCATCTGCCTTTAATCTCAACCAAAGATATGTTACACTATAAATCAGATCTAGACTGAGTAGTTTAAAGAGAGATTTGGGGAATGGAAAGACTACAGCATGGGATGATTGGATCAAATGGCAAGTGCACATTTCAGTGACAATATCAACACACATTTGGCTAAACAGTCAGGGTATTGAAATCATCTTTTGTTATGCATAAATCTGAGGAATTTCAGTGGTTTTGCTCAAATGGATTAGTATCTTCTGATAGGATATTGTTCTCCTGCCCATTTGGTGGAATCAGCAAGTCAGTGTAAGACTCTGGAAGGCAGAAAGTCATGCCCAGGTCCCTGTTGGAGGATCTGGCTGCATTAACTTGTTACATTCCTACACTGAGGTCATCTCCAGATATGGTCCTGTCTAGTAGCTAACGCTGTTATCCTTTTTCCCACACACCCAGTCTATGTAGCATGGAACAAAGCCACACAGAAAGTACTCCACTCTGTTCCCATAAAGGAAGAGTTATGCATCCCTGAAATTCCTAGCATGTTTTATATATGCAATGGATAATTTAGTACTGAAAATAAAAACCTGGCCACCCACTTAAAAGAAAGGCCTTGACTAGTCCCTTTTCCTCTTTCAAAGCTGCGTAGTCCCAGTACAGCCACCCTGCTGTGAGGCTGACACCTAGAACGGTGACAGAGGACAGTTGGGCTTCACTTCCACAGGAGAACATGGACAGGAGATATTTGGGGGCAAGGAAGGGAGGAAAGACACCCACCAACAAGTTTTTTGGAAGAGTTCATAGATAATAGCTTTCAGAAGGATGGCTGGAAATAGTTCTTAGTCTCCCTCCTCCTACGCCCAGACTTTCCTGAAAAGAGATATTGACTCACCACATATTGGCAGCAGACAAATATCTCAAAGGCCTCAGTTTCTTTAGGAGGACTGTGTTCTTCAGACTCCTCTGTTGAATGTTGGCTAAGAGCATAGAAGCAGTCCAGGAACAGCTGGATACAGGATCTCTCCTTCATATATTTGAAAAATTAAAACCAGCATGTAAGTCCTTCATAATGACTGACTACTGTATTTCTGTCCCCAGATGCTTTCTCACTTTCCTCCCACTATGTTTATCTGGAGGACAAAGTTCACAGCAATATATATAGATAAGTGGACCACAGTCATTCACAGGCAGACTGTATTCTAGAAAAACAAGTTGGATATAATCCCCAGAGAGTGCCCTACTAGCTACTGGCATGTACTACCAATGCCAGCAGGAACTCCCTGGGGCTGACTCTTAACAACCTGCCTCTCCTCTAAAGCCCATAGCTGGTACTGCAGCAGGAGAGGGCTGAGGTGGGTGCATGCAACAGGAGGAATGAAGGGAGGCTTGGGCTGTGTGAGGGACAATACCATTCACTCGTCCAAACTGTGTGCCTGTGCCATGCCCAGAGGAACAAGAGGAACAAGAACCTTTCACAGCGTTAGGCACCCCTCTGGAAAATGAGGTCTTGCGGTGCTCCTTGGGAGCTGGGGGTGCTGAGAAACTTACACAAATTAAGAACTTCTTTCAGATAGTTGCTACAGAGGTATAACCATGTTCCCTATTCTAAGCCTTAATGGCCTTGACCAGCCTCACCTGTGGTTTCCACCCATGGCTTCTTGGCCATGGACCCAAGAGCCCCATTTCAGCTCAGTTCTGCACACCTAGGCCTTCCCTGAGCTATTCTGTGGATATAATTATCTCCAGTCCTGTCTCTTGGATGGCCCCAGACCAATGTTGAAGGAAACCTCTTCTCCAGTCCTGTCTCTGGGCCCATTTCCTGCTCTTGCTCCTGACTGGTCTTCCTGGATGGACCTGGCTCTGATTCAACACCTCACCTTGCCTGGGCATCACTGGACAGTCAACAGAAACTGTTATCACTGACCCAGGCCTGCTGAGGTGCTGCAGGACTGCACTGCACCAGCAAAAGCATGGCCTCTGCTAGGGTCACCCTCAGTGCTCAGACAGACATAGCAGCAACCCCTGGGAGAATTCATTTCACCTCTCAACCTTCTGTAACCCCGCTTCCAAACTCAGAGCTGTGTTTCTTGACAGCTTTCTTGGTGAGGTGACGAGACACCATCTTGACCTGGTGTCCAGGAGGGTGTTGGATTTTGATACTCCTCTCCTGCTACACATACTGAGCATCTTTGCTGTTCCCTAATTCCCTGATGACTGTGGAAACTACTGGAGCATGACCTGAGTGTACTGAAGAACATGTCCTGGAACTGTGGAGGAGGAGCATGACATGATATGACTCATTCATGAGCCTGAAGGAAAGAGAGGGCACACAGGAGGATGGCAGACCACAAGGGAGGAAAGACATGTCATGACTACCACTTAAGCTTACATGACATTCCCAGACTTACAGTTTTATTGACTTATTAAAAACCTAGAGTCTGCCTTTTCAGCAGTGTGGTTCATCTGCTTATTCTGCTGAAATATTTTTGGAGAATTTCCTTTGTTGTTTAACTTACATTAGCTTTTGAATTCATCCATTCATTCTGCTCCAATTCTGCCTTTTTAGTTGTGTAAGAAATTCCATCTTTTCATGCCCAATTTATAGTTTGTGTAACTTGAGTTTTCGCCTTCTTACACTGGTTGTAGATTTTGATGGTACTAGTTCAGTAGTCTACTTTTCTCAAAGTCTCCATTGCTGCCTTACCTTAAGGTGTGTCCTCATCTGCCAATTTTGCCATAAGCCTTTAAAAAATATTTATTAGTGGTAAAATAAAGATAAACCCAATTTGGACATAGTTCCCCAAATCAAATACTTTAAAGCATTCAAGAAGTTATTTTAACATTGAGTGTGTAAGAGAAGGTCTAAGTAAATAGCTCATTTTTTCCTAAGATGTAGACATTTTCACTGCATAGTGAATGCTTTTTTTTTTTCGCTTTAGGACCCAGGCACTCTAATCCGTCACCCCATACACATGCTAATTTCCTTCAGAGCTCCCATTTGGAGTCCCTCAAAAGGGAAAGGCCTAATTGTAATGCCCAATTGTCCTGAGAATATAGCTTGCTTCAGGACTGACTGTACTGCTAGAAACAGGTTTTGCTTTCTCCATTCTAAACAGTCACTCAAACCTATGCCCATGACTTCATGGCTTCTAATCTCTCCATAAAATCACAAATCCCTTGTGTCAGGCTGAAAAACAAACCTCTGGTGGTCTGCGAAGCAGTCCTTTCATTATTCAGCTGCCATTTTGTAGAAGAGGACCACATAAAAACAAAAAGAGTTTCAGGGCACCAAGAGCTATCATATGCTTTAAACTGTCTCATATCCAGGCTCTACTGCACTGGAAGGATTCTCCTCTCTACTAATCCCCAAGAAATGACAGCTGTGCTAAGGTAGGCACCTCAACTTCACAAAAGTCTAGGAAATATGCAAGAAGGACAGGGATGTCAATTACTGTTCTCATGTCTGGCATACATTCATAAGCTTTTGGGTACAGGCTTCTTGCAAGGCTTTCTCTTTCTTGCTGCACTGCCTGTGGCATCTGAGTCCAACCTCCCTTCTCTTCATCTAAAAGAAGAAAAAGGTGAGTAATGTTGTCTGCCAAAGCCACCACTATCATCTCCCCTTCTGTCAAATGCTGGTGCTTCAACAAAGAACGGGAGTGTGGTGGAGGAGGTGGTCTTCGTCTCCTGATACTTACTTAGGCTCAAGAAGAGCATTCATACTTAAAGGACAGTGAATGTTCTGGATAAGAACTTGGTAGCTTAAAATGAAAAGAAAGCTCACAGAATGAATCCACAGTGTATCCCCTCAGTTCCCATGACTCACTCATGCATGAAAAATTAGTGTCTTTAACATTTTCACATGCCTCTTCACTGACAGTGGTACAACTCAACTTAACCATGCCTCACCGGAAGTAGCTCTAAAGCCAAAATTGGTACCCCCCAACCAAAAAAAAGTGCAAATGTATGGTGCTTTTAACTTAGAGGTCCACACAGTTACTTTAAATAGAGGTCACCTTTCTCTCTTCTCTTCTCTTTGGTTTCCAACACTCATTGTTTACTCAATTCTTTTTCTCTTGAATCAATATCTTCAGGCTAAAAACCTAAACTGTGAAAGTTCAGCTGTTTCTTATCCATTTACACTCCTGTTCTCTTTGAAGAGCTATGATGTGACTAAAAACCTGTTTTGAAAATATTATCTAAATTATCAAATTAACCAGAAATAGCAGTTCAGTTTCTTTCTTATGCCTAAGTTAGTAAAGCAAGTTAAGTTAGATGGGCCTTCCCCTTCAGATAGAATTAAGGAACAGACACGGCTTATGTATTTTTAAAAAGAAACTGTTGAAACCATATAGGTTTTCTTTTTATTTTGGCTTCCCTCATATCCACACTACCGGTCTGGAAAACAAAGAAATCATCTTTTTCCCCTCAACCCTTCCTTTTCATTTCCCCCCATGTTATCTTGATACCTGTTATTACATTATTTGCTTTTTTTGTTACAAGACTGGAGACTGATATCTTGATTTTGTTAGAAACCACTTTCACCCAGTCAGTCAAACAGAGCCAATCAAGTCAATGGTCTGCTGTGTTAGGCTGTAGGAGCATGAAGGGGAGAGCAGGGTTTTTCCTGTTCAGGGACAGATGCTTGGGTGCCAAACAAAAGCAGCACTATTTCTGTGTTGCTGAATGGGAACCCTGTATTTGCTTAAAAACTGCATATTGATACGAATTCTGCAAGATGAGCTTTCCTAGGCAGAGATAAAACCGCTACAGGTACCAGGTTTAGTCTATGAATTGCTTGACAGTTATCTCTGAACTTACAGAATGCACTTATTTTGATGTTTAACTGTGAATTTTTAGTGACTTCAGATCAAAGATCTTGTACTTGTGGGATGCACTGGGACACAAGACTTCCTATGGCATTTCATAACACTAAACACTGAGGGTTGCAGATCAATATTCATCAGCAAGCACCACAGTGTTTATCACAGACATTCATCTAGCCTGAAAGACATTGAAATTATCTGCCAGAAAGGACTGTCTCTGAAATGAAAATCAGAGAGCAAAACTTTCTATGAAAAAATATATTTTTAAACCTCATAATCTGATTAGAAAATGCATTGCTAAGAAGACATGAGGAACTAGATTCTTTTCAGTCATATGCTTTTGATACATTTTCAAAATAATAGCTGAGCTACAATTTGGGGAAACAAAAGTTGTCCCAGAAAGGAAGAGAATCATAGAATCATAGAATCATTTAGGTTGGAAAAGACCTTTAAGATCATCGAGTCCAACCCCAATGCCGAACAATCCTTTCAGTAGAGAAATTTTTCCTAATATCCAATCTAAACCTCCACTGGCACAACTTGAGTCCATTTCCTCTCATTCTATCACCAGCCNTCAGCCGCTCCTCATAAGACTTGTGCTCCAGGCCCCTCAACAGCTTCATTGCCCTTCTCTGGACACGCTCCAGCACCTCAATAGCTTTCCTGTAGTGAGGGGCCCAAAACTCAACACAGTACTCAAGGTGCAGCCTCACCAGTGCTGAGTACAGGGGGACGATCGCTTCCCTGCTCCTGCTGGCCACACTGTTTCTGATACAGGCCAGGATGCCATTGGCTTTCTTGGCTGCCTGGGCACACTGCTGGCTCATACTCAACTGACTGTCAACCAGCATCCCCAGGTCTTTTTCCGCAGGGCAGCTTTCCAGCCACTCTTCCTCAAGCCTGTAGCATTGCATGGGGTTGTTGTGACGGAAGTGCAGGACCCGGCACTTGGTCTTGTTGAACCTCATACAATTGGCCTTGGCCCAAGGATCCAGCCTGTCCAGATCCCTCTGTAGAGCCTTCCTACCCTCGAGCAGATCAACCCTCCCTCTCAACTTGGTGTCATCCACAAACATCCTGAGGGTGCACTCAATCCCCTCGTCCAGATCATTGATAAAGATATTAAAGAGACATGGCCCCAGTACTGAGCCCTGGGGAACACCACTTGTGACCGTCCGCCAACTGGATTTAACTCCATTCACCACAACCCTCTGGGCTCCTCCATCCAGCCAGTTTTTCACCCAGAGAAGAGTACACTTGTCTAAGCCATGTGCCGCCAGCTTCTCAAGGAGTATGCCATTAGAGACAGTGTCAAAGGCCTTGCTGAAGTCCAGGTAGAAATCAGCAACTGAATAGAATCTCTGTGTTGCGTCCTCATTTACAATGAGAAAAGCTGTCCTTTTGTTTACAGGGAAGGAATGGAGACAAGGATGTCTACCTTCTTTACTGCTCCACACTTCCTTTTTTGTCAGTAATCCAGTCTTTGATATGTGTTCAGATCTCAACAGTGGATTATATGTTTTTCTCAGTCTGTTTCTGGGTGCTTTACAATGTTATGGTTAGCTGACAGTTTAAGTCCTTTCCCAGATTATAACAGCATGATCCTTCTTCCTCTTGCCAGCACTTACCTGATCCCACTGTGGGGTGGTTCTAAAAGTAAGCTCAAGTGGTAGTAAAACCAACTCAGCAAGAAAAATCATGGATCTGATCACTCACCTCTGGGAACAGGTTCACTATGGGGATCTTGAACATGCCAGTGCATGGCAACAGGTGGGTTTCTAGCTCCTACCCGGCAGATATGATGAGCAAATGACTGCAAGCAGTCCTGCCCTAAATCAGCTTAAATTGTGGAAATATGTCATTAAATATGCTTTACAGCAAAAATTAAGAAGTATAGTTTAATATATCAGTGTTTGGGGGGAATTAAGCTAACTACAGACTATGTTTCTTTTAACAGAAAGTGGAATGACTGGAATTCTAGGTGGACTGACCTGCAAAAAATCACCAAACTTACTTCAAAATCTTAACAATGGGAATTGGTTTAGTTCAGACTTCTCTTCCGGAAAAGACTGATTTTATGCTTACGTTTTAAAAACAGCATGCAGACAAACAATAAAATAGTGAACTGCTACAGTGAAATTGGGCCATAAATCTTGGGAATATGAATGTTTTAAAAAAAAAATTTAAAAATATTTCATTTTCTTAATGGGCCTAATTGGTAATATTCTGCCTCAATCCAAGTTCACACATTACTTTCAGGAGTTTCAGTTCAAATTCATCTCTCTCTTCTAGACAGTAGTTTTGTATAAATCAGAACAGTTGATTATAAATCTACTACAGCAAATTGAAAAAAAAGAATCAAAAATAATCACGTGGGTAAATTGTTTCAAAGGACAGTAATTTATATGGGACATCCAACTCATTGGAAGAAATCAGATGAAAATTCAAAGAATGAAGAATTTGCTTACTTTTACCCAGTCTGAGGTATGGGACTTTAGCCCTGTTATAATTTTGTATTGATTACAAAAGCTTTGCATAGGTTAATGATAAAAGTTAAAAGCTCCTCAATAGTGAAAAGGAGTGAAAAGATGGATTTCTTCATTTAAAACAGGTATTATTGATAATGCTGATTCTAGCACCCTAGAGCACTGAAGTTACAATTAACATGTCTTATAATGAACATGGATTTAGAAGCTATTGCATGAGAAAGTAATAAGAATAGAACTAATGAAGGTTACTGTGGTTCTCTCTACCTCAGATGAAAAATAAAGTTATGTTTTAGTCTCTGTATGCAAAATAAAAACAAGTCTTTCAGACATCTAATACTTTGCTATATGCTAAAACTGACCTACAAGTAAAAAAGAATACATTAACCATTTCAACAAATAATGTTATCTCTTTCTGATTCTTAAGAATGTGAAATAAATGGAAATGTTTTGGTTTATGACACCATTTGTTTGTGTTATATTAACTCATAAAAGCTTTTTTTTTAAATGGAAATACTGAGTTCATTAATGTGTAATGTGAAACAAATGCCACTGTCAAATTTCAAATACTAGACTAGAGACTTAATGTCTGCTGCTCTTGTAGTTAAAATTACTTACCAGACTTATGTTAAGATCATTGGTTACACTCTATTTCTCATATAAACAGATTTCATAAAATATGTGCAGTTAAACATGATATGTAGGATTCATGTCCTAATATATGGTTAACCATGCAAAATTCTCTTACCTAATGCCATTAGGCAGACTTCTTAATTGCTTTCTAACAATAAAAGTAATACTATTCCTTTGTTTTTAGGTGAGATTATTTGCATCTTGATATTCCCTGTGCATTTATAATTGCTATTTGTGTTGATTTGTGTATTATTACAATGATAATTAGAACATATGAAGTAAAAAAGGAGGATTTTAGATCAAACTATTTCCTCCAGGTAAGTACCAATTACCTATTCCAGAAACTTTCTTCATAACAGTATCTATGTTTAGTGCATAGACAGAGAACAAAACCTGACAACAGCTTAGTACACTGTGTTTCAAAGAGTTCTAATGTGCATCATGCTACAGCACACTACATTATATGGACAGTGACATAGTTTTCCCTGGGGAAACTGCTGAAAACTCTGTCACTTAGAAATAGAGCGGATAAAGCCCAAGAAAGTTACTCTGAGAGATAAATTTAATGGTGGCTTGATTACCACCACACTTCACATGCGGACACAAAACCAGTCATTGATGATCTGCCTTTGTGGAGGCAAGCTAAACGTAAATTGGCAGTTGGCTTGGCTCTTAAGTGAGCATCATCTCCCTGTTCCACATCACCTTGTGGCATATAGGTCAGATTCAATCCTTTGGTATTCATACTCAAGGTCCTGCCTGGGATCTGATACAGGTTTCCTGAGCTACTTTTCATAGGAACAACCATGAAAACCCATATGATTGCATTTCACTGAAAGACAATGACTGGCCAATTGCAGAGGTAAGACTCATGAGGATGTTAAGAGTTTGCTACTAGAATTTATATCACAGCACAGAACCATCCTATGATGTTAAGCAATTTCTCTGGCTATGTCTACACTGTACATTAGCTTGTGAGTTGTCTCCTGGTTTCAGTTCCCGTTATCTACATTGCATAAACTCCATGTCTCAGCGTTAAGGAAAACCAACTCCGTCCCTCTAAAACAAACCTCAGATTTTGTGGATAATTCATTCCAAGGACTGCTTCCAAAAGGCAACACAAACCAGAACGCCAAATGCTTGGATTTCTCTGCTCTACAATGTCCCTCAACAGCAGGCTTTTTATTTTTAAAACACTTTCCCATGCCTGGATATATCCCAGAGCCTGTAATGTGTTCCTTCAGTTTCATGTTATAAAAACACCACCCGGTGGGTTGCAGCACAGACATCGTGGTTTTTTTCAGGCACTTTGAACTAAAAACAAATAAAATGATAACTGGGTCTTTGAGCCAAGGAGACCACTGTGTCTGGCTTAAAAGAGATGCAGGGCATTGTACTTTGTAGTGGAGATCTCTTCAGCAGTTTCTTCTAGGTATTGCTATCTCTGAGCACTGTAGACATAAGCCACTCAACACCACTTTGCCTGAAGGATCTCCTTCTGGGATGTGTATTTAGCTATGTAAATATAGCAGCAATGACTCTTTTGGTACTTCAGCAGGAAACACTTTCATGANGAGATGTTTGCACACATCGGACTTTCACTATTTTCACAGCAATATGGCAGCCCTTCATCCTGCCCTTCTACACCAGATGCTGAAACCAAAAATGCTTGAAGGCTGGGTTTTAGATATAAAAGTGAAAATATAAGACTACAGGTGAAACAAATAAGAACTCAGTCAATAACTCACCTCTTTTTTTTTTAGTTTTCCTACCTAGATTTTCTGAAATGTAATCCATTTGCCAAAGCTAAATGACATAGTATTCAGTTTTATTTTTCCACCAAAGATATAAAGAATAATGACAGGGAATATTTTGGAAAATATTCTCTGGTCACTCAGTAGTGAACCTGTTATGTGACTAAGTGTATGATTTATCTGTCCAAGTATCTGCATACTCTATCTTCTGCATTTACTTATTTCTCTACATTCACTATAATGAGAACTGCAGTAACTAACTTTGACATAGGGCAGAATTCAGTTGTTTAAACAGCAGCGACAAAAGCCACTGGAGATGCTTGAGGATGTCCAAGACATCCTTAAAGGGTTTTATATGAATCAGGCTTCTATTGGATGGGCAGCTGTATGCCAAGTGCAATACCCCCCCCTCCCCTGCATCTAAAATGTCTGTAGACAAGTATGTTTAACCAACTGAACCCTAGCTGTACATGTAGACTGCACAGATATAAAAAACTAAGTGGAATTAATCACGCCTTACGTATCATCTGTTACTATCTTCTAAAGCTCACTACTTCAGCATCAGCATAATGCTACTTTATGCTGCATTCAGGATGGTGCTTACACTTAAGCTTATCACTTCTGACACAAACTGACCCATATAACCACTATAGCAAAGCAGATGAAATTCTGCTCTGACAAAATATGAGCTCATCTGTGATTTTAAAAAAGCTGTACTGAATTGATTTTAATGGATGTATTTTGAGGACTTTGGCCTTCATAGTTAAAAATGATCTCATACAACTGAGAAAGTGTAAGCACATATTCAGGTTTTTGTTTTTTTTTTTTTATTTTGGCTTTTCATTGCTTTTGGTTTGGTTTCTTCTTGCATTAGGCAAAGTGGCTGTAGAAAAAGTAGCATGAATTTATGAGAATTATGAGAATAATTCACTTTATAAGGATAACAAACGTTAATCACTGAATGACAGAAGTTAGGGGTCCCAATGGAGCGATTATTTAAATTTTTCACTATATCATATTGCTTCTCCCACCTCAAAAGCATCAGGAAATGGTCACAGGCAGACTCAAATAGTGAAACAGAGACATCACTGCTTTGACAAAATCTATTCATTTTGGTTTTGAACCTTCTCTTCTCTTTCAACTTACCTTTACTGATGAGCTATTGGAATTGACACAACCAGATACAATAATTTATTACACCCAAATTAAGATTTTAGACCTAACAGAAAGACACAAGGGGATAGGAATCAAAACTGTTGTGCAACATACAATTTTAGTATCAGTGAAGCCTGTTTTCTGTGCTAATTCATTAATTTCATTGATAGGGCAGCAGTTATATTTATGTTTATGTAATGATAGGTTCCATAATGCAAAAGCCTTCATTTGTTCTAAATTAATAATGTTGACACTTCTATTCTTTTCTCATGAACCTTGTAGCAAATGGAGCTTCACTGAAAGACAAGTCTGAAGTATTAAGAAATTCAGCTGAGTAAACTGATTTATAATTCAGATATGGCAAAACAATATGCAATGCTAGATAATTTATTTTTCTTTAAAATTAAAGACTAAAAATGCCCAACGCTTCATTGGAAAAATACTTGAAAATTTTCAACATTTCTTTAACCTCTGTGGATCAACCATTACTTTCTCCTTCATGAAATGAAAACTAAACAAAATAAAGCAGAGATACATTTTTCACTAAGTTGATTCCTGACTTAAATCTCAGCAGAAATATCTCTTATATCACTGTTCACATCTTCAAAAGTGAGGTAGTCAAAAATGGCAAAGCAGTGGATGTTCCTTCTGTACTACTTGTTAGTGAAATCCAGTGGGGTTTTTTTGTTTGCTTGTTTGTTCATGACTAGTGCTGAATTGTGAAACATTTAATACTTATAGAATCAGAGAATCTCAGAATTGTTGAGGCTGGAAGGCACCTCTGATATCATCCATTCCAATCCACCTGCTCTTTTCTGTTTCACTTACTGTGCAATGGAGAGGGCAAAAGTTGCACTACATCATAAAACCACACAGATTTCCTGAAGATGGTGAATATATGCACTGCTATACCTGTACTATAAGAAAGGCATATGTTCAAGCATGGTATAGCATATGCTTTCCTTTTAAAGACATACCTTAGCTTTTCCAATTATAGATGCAATCATAAAACCATGAAAATGGCCTCAAGAAATAGTCCTTTGCCCAGTGCCCTTCATAATATAGTTCTTCTCGGACATCTCTTTCGCCCCTCATTGAGACTTCATGGCCAATATCACATGAACTTCTCATGGAAAAGTCTGGATAATAGTAGAGGTAGTCTATTGTTTCTACTTTTCTTTCCAAGCACTGGATACTCATGAGAATTTTGTGATGCTTTTAAGATTAATGGCTTAATCACAGTAGCTGGGGAATGATCTGACATATTGTCGTGGTTTCGGTTTCAGCCCAGTCGGTAACAAAGCACCACGAAGCCGCTCACTCACCCCCCACCCCCGCGCCTGGCCACGTTGGGATGAGGAGAAAATCTAAAGGCAGGCTCGTGGGTCGAGACAAGGACTGGGAGGGATCACTCCCCACTTATGGTCACGGGCAAAAGACAGGCTCAACTTGGGGAAGAAACAAAATCCATTTCATTGACTACAAATCAAATAAAAACCAAGGGTGTTAGGAAGGGAAACCAAACATCAGAGCACCTCCCCCCACCCCTCCCGCCTTCCTGGCTCAGCTCCATTCCCAGTTCTTTCTACCTCCTCCCCCCGGCGGTGCAGGGGAACAGGGGATGGGGGTTGAGTCAGCTCGCCACACATCGTCTTTGTTGTTCCTTTCCTCAGGGGGAAGATTCCTCACTCGTCCCCTGCTCCACCGTGG
>VYZV01032026.1:85190-98881 GCA_013401275.1 Pandion haliaetus | reverse complement strand
AGAGAAAGAGTCAATGAAATGTATGAGAGAGTGAGTATGAGTAGGTAAAATTAATTTCAGACTTTAAAAGTAAATAGCACATTCCCTTGCTGTAAAGTCTCACACGGAGTTTTGTTACACTGATTTCCTGTGACCTCACACAACATGAATGATAATATTCTGTGTCACGAACAGACTTTAAACTACAGTAGCAAAGACTAAGGAACTACAGGTTAACAGCCTTAAATACCTTTCCTGAAAACACTTGGACAATTATTTATGCAACACTAATCCTCAGCGGTGATTCCTTGTTTTTCCTAAATACTTACCACTTCAAAAGAGAACTGAGAATGGGAAACACTTCTGAATCCAAGGTTTCTAAGTTGGAAAAGCTGAAAAACATTTAACCTGACTATCAAAACAAAGAGATTGCCCAACGAAAGACAGAATAACTCTGGAAACATCGTGGCCAGACACTCAGCAATATTCACACTGTAACTTTTACCTCAATACCAGGGAACACCAGGGTTCCTTATGCAAAGTGTGCAAATTAGAAAAACTGGTCGATCAACTTCAACCTGCAGAGAAAAATGCTTCCAACAACACTGCTTGCAATCCAAATTAAACTATGTCTTCAGGCCTCCCAAATCGAAGACTTACATCAAAATTACAGAGAATTCATTCATTAGTATTTCTGTGCACCAAGACAACTGCTTGTATAACCTGCACCTCAGCAGAAATATTTTATACTACTTTTTTCCTCATACATATAGTATTTGATACTGAATAAAAGAATTGGAAAAAAGACATGTAAAGAAACAGTACTGCAATATACAAAATTCAAAGAAAAAAAATCATGTAATTTGACATTTTTTCCCCCTTTCAGTAATACATCAGTAATTCCCCAATCACAAACTGTTCCTAAACTAAAACTCTGGCAGGCAGGACAAAAGGGACAAAGCAGGCTTTGCCACCAACTCAGATAACTTGCCAATGAATTTCCTTCCTAACTAAAATGATGTTAGCTTTTACTAACTTTTAAGAAATGCTCAAAGAGGGGAAAAAAAGACAAAAGTATACGTGAACATCATATGCTTTTTGCTTGATTCCAAAAAGACTGGCAAGAAAAGCCACTGCAGAGAGCTGCACGAGATAATTAAAAACATTTGTGAAAACAAAGAGATAGTCTATTTTTATTTCAGCCATTTCCTTCTCATGGTATAATCCATTTCAAAGAGGACAACAATTCATATATGCAAACCACTAAGCTAAAACTAGTTCACTGCTGTAATCTTAGAAATAGAGCAATACTTAAAATGGCTGGTTCTTAAATACCACTGTTGGAAAACAAGATATATTAAACATGGCATGCACGTTAACCCACAGTAGAAAGAACTAAACTGGTAGTAGGAAGAGAGGAGAAGACAGTCAAACTGGCATTGTTGTAACTACCACAAACTTAAACAGATTTTTAAACTGCTGGATTTACTGGCATTAACTGGACATTAAGTGGATTAACTCCTGCATTTTACAGCTGCTGCTTTTAGAAATTCATTTTGGCCTTTTAAACTCTTCTAAAAAAAAAATCTTTTGTAATATTACACTTTCAACACAATACTGCACTGACTCAGAAGTGCATTTCATTTTAATACTTCTGTGATGAGGTTTCAGGAAAATTTTTCAGTGGTAGTACACAACCAGAACAACATTACAATCTGTGGACTGGAAAGTAAGCAGTTACCTTGCTACTTCCAAAGCAAGACAAATCGCTTTTCATTCAAGAAACCAGATATTCAAGCCTATTCCTTTTATGGCTGAAAAGACCCAGGTGTTATCATGGGCTGATAATACACTCACAAAGTAAAAGTTTGTTTATAAGGCTTTGCGCTCTTTTATCCATTTCATGATAGGCAAAACTATTTTCCTAGGCACCCTCTTCTGGAAGCTTACCCTACACATCAAGATTTTTAAATCACTGTTGGTTGCCTTTTCTTAATGGAGTAACAAATCCCTAAAGGTATGAGTACAGAACATTTCTACTTAACTTATCAAAGACAACTAATCAAATTTAGCCCCAAACCTGTCTCCACAGTAGGTGGTTGTATTGGATTTACGTGGCATGGTTTTGGTAGCAGGCGGGCTGCAGTGGTAGCCACTGTGAGAAGAGACATGGGGCTATGGCCACGTTGGACAGAGCCAGCTCTAGCTGGCTCCAAAACAGACCCACCACTGGCCAAAGCTGAGTCCATCAGCAATGCTGGTAGCACCTCTGTGATAACATATTTAAGAAAAAGTAAAAAACACTGCACAGCAGCTGTGTGAGAGAGGAGTGAGAAAATGTGAAAGAAACAACTCTGCAAACACCAAGGTCAGTGAAGAAGGAGGGGGAGGAGATGCTTCTGGCAACAGAGCAGAGATTTTCCTGCAGCCCATGGAGAAGACATGGTGAAGCAGGTTGTCCCCCTGCAGCCCATAGAGAATCGATCGTACGCCGGAGCACGTGGATGTGCCCTGAAGGAAGCTGCAGCCCACAGAGAGCCCACACAGGAGCAGGCTCCTGGCAGGAGCTGCAGTGCATGGAGAGGAGCCCATGTGGGAGCAGGTTTTCTGGCAGGACCTGCAGACCATGAGGAACCCACACTGGAGGAATGTGTTCCTGAAGAACTGCACCCCATGGAAAGGGACCCATGCTGGAGCAATTCTTGAAGAACTGCAGCCCATGGGAAGGACCCACATTGGAGAAGTTTGTAAAGGACTGTATCGTATGGGAGGGACCCCAGGCTGGAACGTGAGAAAAGTGTGAGGAGGAAGGACTGGCAGATACAAAATGTTATGAACTAACAGCAACCTCCATTCCCTATTCCCCTGTGCTGCTTGGGGCAGGGAGGAGGTAGAAGAGTTGGGAATGAAGGAGTGAAGTTGAGCCTGGAAAAAAAAGGGGGAGGGGGAGGAAGGCGGTTTTAGTTTTGTTTTTATTTCTTTCTATTCTACTCTATTTTTAATTGGCAATAAATTAATCTTCCCCAAGTCAAGTCTGTTTTGCACATAATGGTAAGTTGTGAGTGATCTCTACATCCTTATTTTCAGTCGTATTTTCCTCCCCCTCCAGCTGAGGAAGGAGAGTGAGAGAACAGCTTGGTGGACACCTGGCAGCCAGCCATGGTTAACCCATCACACTGGTCGACTGTGACCATCCCATTTCAGTTACATCACATTTCTTTTAGGATGGTTTAGAGGAAGCTCAGCTTCCAACGTACAAATTCAACTCACTATCTGAAACCTACCAGCTGACAGTATTATGATCAGAGAGCTTATGCCCCAAAGAGGTGAAGGTTCCAGAACTGGGGGTGATTGACTATACAGCGAACCAACTCCTCAGAATGAGCAATATTCTTCTTTCACAGGGAAATATCCTTTTAGCACCTCAAAATACCAAAGTTCCTCTGACCTTACACAATTCCTGTTATTAGGACCGTTCGACTGTTATTATAGATTTCTAACAAAAAGGCATCAAGTTCTACCAATTAGAAGTTTCATGTCTTGTAGAAATTAATTACAGAATTCTACTTCCTTGCACTGTGAACCATATCCTATATGGAGCTTTGCGGAAATAGAGGTTAAAAAAAAATAATCTGTGCTGTATCTTCAGGGACAACCTTCCTCAGAGAGGAATAAAAGACAGCTACAAAGACTGAAGCAATGTAATCGACAGACATGTATTGACAGAGCCCTAATGGGCAAAAAACCCTTTCACATTTCACTTTTAAAAAACAACATTGTTTTATTTCCAGGTTTCTAAAAAGAAAGTACCTACACAGTATAAACAACATTTTCCAGTGGTAACATTTGAAGAGAATTTTCTCAAGGGAAAAGTAGATAGTGTGGTCAGGTAGTTACAAGCAGTCACTGTTAAACTGTGCACAAACAGTAAGCTGGCCCAGTATCCAAAAGCATTTAGTGCTTTCTTTGAATTGCAGCTGTTTCATAAACACAATATTCTACATCATGCAGCCTTGGTTATGGTTTACCCAAGTAAGATAGTGCCCTAACTGTAGAAATACATGCATTTGTTTTGTAATTTGGAGATTACGATTCTCAACACTACTCAAATTTTATCACAAAGGACAACTTTGAGCACAAAGAAGCACTGAAGAGAAGTCCAAGACAGTTACAAACCAGAGTTACCAAAAGCAGCAATATTTTTTGTTCTGTCTTCCCTATAAAATCTCACTGAGCCATATAGCTATGTTTATGCTTCAGCTGGCTCTGGGGTTAAGAGGTTCCTACAGAGCAAAAATCCCAGTCTTGAGCATCTCAGTCAAATATTAATGTTGGTGTTAGCAACAGATTCTTTTAAATCTTACCATGAAAGCATGAAAAGGAAATCTTCTGAAGAACTACCCAAAGTCTCTTTCTGCCTGTTGCTATGGGCAGGGGAAGGAAAGAATTTATCTGGAGGCCTCTACTTATCACTGCTTTAGCTACGTGACACAGTAGTGAGAAGAGATGGTCACACAAATCCGCAAGCTGCAAGCTACTTATTCATGTTATTAAATTAATTTTTAATTAGGGCAATGAAACAATCTTAATGTGAACACTCAGAGCAAAAATATTTTAGTCAAAATTGTAAGCTATTTTTTCCCCTTTAAGCAATTTTCTTACTTCTAATCTATTAACTGATGACTGCCTGGAAGAGGTATTTCAAGTCACCTCCCTTTTACCCATCTTTTTGCAGTTTTAAGTTTTCCTGAAATACAAGAAGTTAGTGGGAATAGTCAGGAAAAACACAAATTCACATTTCCATATTTAAAACAAAGATATTCAAGGATTAAAAGTTATTTCACAGAAAACACACGAATAAAACTTGACAGGATAAAAATTATACCACAAACCCCAAAATTTTGCCTGTTATGAAGTGCCCAGAAAATTAAGGACAAGGAGACAAAATATATAGAACAGTCACTGACTTTAAAGTTGTGGTACAAAGCCTTGTGAAAAATTTCACACAGGATGAGAAAAGTTTGCTTGGTTTACCCTCAGACATTTCTGAACATAGTCTAAACAACTGTCAAACAGCATTTACATCTTCTCTCTCAGAACCTTCCTACATATATTTTCATTCTCCCCTATGCTGTGCATTTAAAAAAAAAAACCTATCTAAAAATGATCTGAAAGTAACATAAATCAAAATGTGTTACTGAAAGAGCATATGAGGAAACAAGGGTATCTTAAAATGACAACACACTTCTATGAATTACTTTCTGATTTCCTCCCAAATGTTTTTTTTTAATAGAACCACACAATAATTTAGGCTGAAAAGGACCTCTGGAGGTCATCCTGTCCAACATTCTCCCAAACCAGTGCCAACTTCAAAGTTAGACCAAGCTGCTCAGTGTGGCATAAAAATGTTCAGTTCACTACACTAGCAGCAAGATACAAATTGTAATAAAGGTATCTCAATAGATATTCAAGTTTCCAGATACACTAACAACAAAATGAGTGACTCTGTGGTTTTACACTAATGCACATCCTATTTTCCTAACACATAAATGTGTACAAATGCCTTACATTCTTAGCATTTCAGCCCTTTCACATACCCCTGCTATACTGCAACTAAAGCGTATGAAGAGAAACAAAACATACTTAACATCAAAGTTGAAATATGAAGTTACCTGAAGATGCATTCCTTCGAAATTTTATTCCTCTTGATATTTGCAATAATAGGGAGAAATAGAGTGAATAAAGAGAAACAGGTGAACTCCAAAGACAAGTGCCTCTTCTACCCTAAGCAGTCACCTTCCAATCAAGTTCAATTACAAGCCAGATTTCATTTCATAAGAGATTTCTCACAGTCAAGATAATTTACTTCTTTCAGGACTTCATGCAAACCGTAAATCAAACTGCTGTACTAAAATCAGAGGGCAAATCTAATAGTTCTAAAAAAACAAAAAAGAAAAACATTTTATATTACAAGATTCATTTTGTTACTTAGTTCTTAGAAATGTAATAATTTTTCCAGTATATGTTTGTACATTCATTTCATATGGCTCTCAGTCGAAAGACTGAGAAGAGCTTCTAAGCTAACTCCTTCTGAAGCATTCCCCATCTCACTGTTTTCCAAGAATAATTTTGGGTTTAATGAATGTAATAGCTAGTCCTTTAACACCTTAGGATGTGTTTCCCTGCATGTTTTGTTAATAAAAATCCATATAAATGCTTCTCTTTCAATCTAGGTTTCTTTTTGGGTTGTTTCTTTTTTCTTCTTGAACACTTTTACTGCTTCTTCATTTTCTACACTTGTTCATATTGTACACATTCAAGGAAAATGAAAATAATTCCTTTTTAAAAGTTGTATTTAAAAATAGAAATAGGTCTATTCCCTTTTAGCTTGTATTAGCTTATTGCATTGTCTTATGGCTTCTAAGCTTAACTGAGGGAAATACTTGCCAAAACAGATTCCTATTTTGTTACAGACAGATTTCTCACCTCCTGTACTCTAATCTTTCTAAAAACTCCTTGCACACACCTTTCAGAAATACTGTAGTCGACCTGTCTCTTTTTTGTTATGGTGTCTTTTAGAATGGCAACAGCCTTTTCCCAGTGATGACAGTCTTTGAACTCTCACTGTACCTTCCTTAGTCTGATTTGCTGTAGCTACGTCCACATCAGCAAGCAGTGCAAGGTAACAGTAGTGGAGCTACGAAGTAAGACAGGTCTCTAGACCTAGTACCGACACTGTATACATTTCTGGAGTTTTGTTTTGGAACAGGACTGCTCCGATCCCATACCTGCACACCAGTTGGAGTGCAGCTTCCAGTTTAGCTTTATCCAAAAGCAATTCAACTTCCTTGATCCAAGATCATTTCACAAGTCAAATCAAAGTACGGTCTGTGAGAACAATCAGAGGGTTCATTTCCAAAGTGCACTCCTTGTCCAAATAAAAACAATTAAAACACTAATGCAGATGCATTCCCTGTTTCCCCTTTACCTATTCTTCTCTGGTATGCATTCTGGCCATATGGAAAACCTCCACAGGTCTAAGTTACGTCCACTGACTCAAGCTCATTCTTTTGCATTACTTCTCTTTCTTTAATTCTGTGAATGTGGATGCAAGTATTTTCATGCATGAGCATGCTTTGTCACTTTGTTTCCAGACTTCTACCTTTCAGACTGTTTTGACAGTTTCAGAGGAGATTCTTTCATAGAATGTTTTCCTTTATAAAAATATAAAAAACTCCAAAGTTTCCCACTCCCCATCATTGGGAAAGATCTGCCTTTTTCCCTCCTTCTGCACAAAATCTAGGCTAGAACATTATTTCTGCAAAACTACTGGAAAGGCATGACCACAGCAATTAAAACTAAGTAAGTAATAAAGATCTTTTTAGTCAAATAGATTAAGACTGCATTTAAAGCATATATCTATTTAACTTGAATGATTAATGCTGTAGGTTAGAAAAAAGCTCTGTCATAAAGCACAAAGTATTTGTTTCTTCAAATAGGGTAACAGATTGTGTTTCTCTGAGGCCTAAGCAATGACCTGTACCACAGAACTACTTGTTTCATGTGGAAGCAAGACCAGTAACTGAGTACCACTACCTGTGTAAACACAAACATTTATTTCTACAGGGAGGATAAATTTCAAGAAGTATTAAGCATCTACAGAGACACTGAAAAACTCTTTTCCCATTCCTTCTATGTGCCAGAGAAAATAATTTGTCAAAACTGAAATTTCTAATAAATCTCTGGAGTCATGTTTGAGCTCAGTGAAGCCCATACCGTGCCATGTAAAAGTGAAAAGGTCACTCAATTTCTTTGAGTGACTTTCCATTCCCGGGTACTGTAAAAAGCAAATGTTACTTGTTTCTTCAAAAGAGCAAGAAGGATGATCCAAGAAACTACAGGCTGGTCAGTCTCATCTCAGTCCCAGGGAAGGTGAGGGAGCAAATTCTCGTAGGAGCCATTTCCAAACATATTATGGACAAGAAGGTGATTTGGATTAGTTAGCATGGATTTATGAATGGGAAATCATGTTTGACCAACCTGACAGCTTTCTATGACAAGATGACTTGGTAGTCAAGAAGACAGCAGTGGATGCTGGTTATCTTTGACACTGTCTCCTGTAACATCCTCACAGACAAGATGAAGTATGGGCCAGAGAGAGGACTGTGGGGTGGACTGAAAACCTGGCTGAACTGCATGGCTCAAAGGGTTTTGATCAGTGGTACACAGTCCAGTTAGGGGCCAGTCATTAGTGCTGTACCCCAGTCGTACAATACTTGGCCAATACTGTTTAACTTCTTTATTTATGACCTGGACAATGGGACCAACCTCACTCTCAGCAAATACGCTGATGAAACCAAAGTTCCACAAAGTGAAGTGCAAAGTTCTGCACCTGGGGAAGAATAAACCCATGCACCAGTAAAGGCCGGGGGGGGGCAGCTGGAGAGAAAGCAACTTTGCAGAAAACACTGGTGCTGGTGAACACGAACTAGCAACGCTTCCTTGCAGCAAAAAAAAAAAAGGGTTGCCAACATCCCAGGCTGCATTAGGAAAAGCATCACTAGCAGGATGAGGAAGGTGGTCCTTCCCCTCTACTCAGCACCAGTAAGACCACATCTGGTGTGCTACTGTGTCTAGTTCTGGGCTCCCCAAAACAAGAATGACACAGACATACTGGAGTGACACAGCAAAGAGCCATAGAGATGATAGCGGTTGGAATGTGACATATGGGGAGAGGCTGAGAGCTAGAATTATTAAGCCTGGAAAAGAGAATACTCATTAAGATCTTATCAGTGTGTATAAATACCAGAGGGGGGTATAAAAGGTTAAAAAAAATGAAGCCAGCATGGCTCTGTGATGGGACAACAGGCAATGGGCACAAATTAAAATACAGGAAATTCCACTTAAAAACAGCGAATTTCGTTATTTATTTTACTGTGAGGTGGTTGAACAGTGGAGAAGCTTGCCAAGAGAGGTTAAGTTGCCATCCTCAGAGATATTCCAAACCTGACTGAACACATTACTGACCACTCTAACCAGCCTTCCTTTAAGCAGATGGGTTTGGACCAGACGATGTCCAGAAGTCCCTTCTAACCTCAATTATTCTGTGATTCTTTAACTTCCCTAAAACAAACTGAACAATTCCTGTTGTATCTGTCCTGTTCTTCCTGCTTGCTCCCTTTAGGTCTCTGTCTTGTAGCAGATTCCTCCTCTAAAGAGACATCTATCAAGTTGGTTATATAGTTTGTTGTTGTTTGGTTTTGATTTTTTTTCAAACTGAGGTTCCCTTTCAGTGCCCAGTTATTGATTACAGCTTAAGTTTTACTAGTTTGAATAGAAAGGCACAGACTGCCTAAGTCAGCACGTACCTTCTTCAGGCTCAGTAATCTTCATCTTGAGTGTCATCTAACTTCTGCAGTTTTTCCCCAAGTCCTATATTAAAATTAAATGCACAAGCCTACACTAGGTATTTTTTCACACTTTAAAAAACTACTTCCATTTACCTTATTGCTACTCTCTATTATAAAGAGCAATGCAATACAGCTTGAGTCAATCTTCTACAAAATGTCCAAGACTGTACATAGCAAAGTGTTAGCTAGCTTCAATTAATGACAATCAGGTAATGTGAAACTGAAAAACATGCAAAAATCAAGGCCAAGTTCAACTGTCCCAACAGAAAGAATGCTATTGTACACTTCATACGCACACTGCTTTCCTGGTTTATTTTAATCCTCTTTTGCCCTGGTAAGAAATCTCATAAAACTTTCACATTGAATATCATGGTTGATAGTCTGTTTATTCAAAAAGACATTTTACTTTGTTATTGGCACGTGTCCAAATGTTCATACTTTTTAAGAATTTCCTTCTTTTTAACTCATATGCTGATAACTTTCCAGAGCAACTCTGCACAGTTACCCATATGTTGCTCCGTATCTCTCCCACACATTTATAAAGCCTCTGTGCCAATCTCTGCAGTACTTTCAATCAAACTAATGACTCTAATTTTACATTAGAAATATCCCATGTGTGAAAAATTTGGGCTGGAGTGTCACTTAAAGGATGTTGATCCTCTAACAGTTCTAAAAGTTCCTCCTAGGTATCTATATAAATTAATCCAAACCTCAGTGGGAAAGAATGGCAATGGAGTTTCACTTATGATACTAAACAAACAAAAATGATGCTGCCAAAAATCCCAATGATATATACAGGTAACTTGATCATGGAGGCATAATATAGCTGCATACCAGTACAATAAATTCACATCAGTGTGGTGTTCTACCACTTTAGCCTTATGGTTTTAACATATTCACTAACTTTCACTCATTTCACAGTTCCCAGTGCATACATTTAGCTCCCCTACCTCATTATTACTAAAATACCCACACAGCATCACAGTTCAGATTAGTTTTATGTTATTTTCCAATTAAAAAGGCGGAAATCATTAAACTTCATGAGCGCATTTCAAAAACTGCAGGACTTATTTGATGCTCATGGAAAGAGTGAGAAAAGACTGATACTAGCAGATATGTTGGAGAACCATTTGAGCTTTAACTAATTTGACTGGTTATTTTATGGTTTCACACCAGAAGAAAACGAATGTTTTTGTATTACAGCTATTTTAAAATGTATTTCAAAGGCTTTACTTTTGAAGTGTCAGTAAGAAACAATCTCTATATTATAATCCCTGACAGTAAAACAAAATACAAGGCCACCACCTTCTGTTTCGCCATCCACCTTGCAGCTTTTAAACACGTCTTTTTAGAAGCAGTTATATATTCAGTTATTAACAGAGGACAGTATCTACAGAGGATTTCATAATCTCTGGCCATTAGTTTTTCTTCTTCTTTACAGCTCAATGCTTGCTTCGACGTATTTCCCCATTCCATTCTCAGCGCTACATTTCATTATCAATGGTTCATACACACCCTAATTCAAACAAACCTACGTAAAGTTTTTAACTCTGGAGGGGAACGGAAAAAAAACCAGAAAGCTTGACCATTAAATTACACTATTACTTGTATTCATTACTAAGAATGACAACTTCTCTCGCTATCACAGTTGTTTTAAAGATTGTTTTTAAAAGTAGCCTTTTGAAAGGCTGTTGTTTACTAGCAATCTATAAACCCAGAACCAAAACCAGATCCTGTCACCTGGAAGACTCAAGTCTAGCAGATACATTTTTCAAGAGCATAATAAAGCAGGTATCTACATTGACCTAAACATGATTCTTCAGTATGTTCTGTACAGAACTGTACAACACACAACACATGTTGTTTTAAGAGTGTTCAGTAGCACTGATGAAGGTTCACACATGTACAAAGGTACCTCCCTCTGGGGGTATAACAATGAAGAGAGCCCCAGATACACCTCTGTTTCTTTGCTCCCAAGAACACAGATAAAAAGGGACATGGAGGTATCAGTAGAAAGATACTGGCAAATTACATCGCCTGACAAAAACTATCTTGCTAAACAGATTGCCACTGTATGTACCTGCGCAATAAACCAAAATGGACTGCACAAATCTGCAATTCAACCTGGCAAGGCTCATCAAAGAAATGATGAATCATTCTCTACTCCCAGTGACAACCAATATGAAATTTGCTGATTATTTGAAATCTCTTGAAAGAGAAAGTTCTTTTGTCACTTGCTGCTTGTACTTGCTTTAGCAAATCAGATGGTCTAAGACACAGTGCCTCTTGATTAACTTTGACTCAGCTGTAAGAACAAGAACTACTGTAGCCAATGCACTGAAATTCTTCCAGTTAACTAGTTACCAAGGTATAAACATACATACATTGACCCGTAAGAAAGATAAGCTGCTTCTCTGAATACCCTTAAGCATTACAAACAATTAAAGAAACTAAACTGGAAATCTAGTATTTGCAACAAAATGATGTAATACTCCTGTGTGCTAAATTCAATGCCAGCTGGAAATAAAGGTTGCATCTCTCCAACCTAAATTACGCATTACTAAAGTAAAGCACACAAATCCAAAAAATATAATGGAAATGAGAATTTCTGGGAAAAAAAATATTGATATTACTTAAGTAAACACAGGTATCGAAAGTCTGCTATGGGTCACTGCCTTTTTAAAACAGCAAACTGCTGCAAGCAAAACCTTGAGTTCCAGGGAAATCATCTCCATGTTTTCTAACTGCAGCAGAAGTCCACCACCCACTTCCTAGGAATCTTTTGTGAGTGACCAGATGGCAACATGAAACCATAGCCAGGAGTGGACAACACAGCCATCCCAACCCTGCAAAATGCAACTGCTTGCTACACTCCAGCTCATGCCTCTCCGAAAAATAAAACAGAAACTAGAGGAAAAAGATGGCTTAGGAATACACCACTATTTCAATATTCTCAGCACTTCTGTTTAACTGTTTTTTGTGGGACTGCCCTAAAACCCTTTTGCCCTTTATCAGAAGATGATGTAGACTTCTCTTCTGAAATCTTGGGTTACCCAAGACTTCCGACTGCAGTAAGTAATAAAATACTTGAATGACAGTTTCAGTCTTTACATCCTAGATCTTCTATATGAAGAACTGACAATTGCACATTTAAAAAAAGAACAGGATTACTTGCCAACAACAAATATTAATTGCATCCTTCAATTTCAAGGGAATCGCCATACAGCAGGGATACAACTTAAAGCCCACAGGTCTGTGAAGAAGCTTAGAACAATCTCCTAAACTAAACTTGACAGTGAGCCAGAGGCGACTGTACAGTGAGAGTGACAGCAATACAGTTGCTGCAGCTATCAGGGGAGCACAGATGGCGAGTTCTACTCTGGCAACTTGATACTGCTGGAGTGGTCCCACCCTCCCCTTTACGCTCCTCCCAGTCACATAGTCCTTCCCTATCTTTGTGCCAATTTTAGTCTTAAATTGACACTCACTGACCTGTTTAAATTCAGTAAATCTTCAGGGGAAAAAAAAAGCCTAAGGCCCCTGATAACTGCAAAACAATTTTTTTTTTAAAATAAAATAGGCATACTTTGCATGCCCTGACAAAGTATTCCATACAAGGAGTGTAATTCAGCATGAATACACTTATTACACCATACATACACCCCTTCATAGGTCATTTGTCCATGCATTATGTGGCAAACCAAAAAGATACTCACATACTGGAGTAAAAGTATAGGCCCATGGGGTTATAATGCTATGTAATGACCTTAATCAGCAAAGCATTCTTCCAACACAAACCCTGAGTCTATATCACATGAGGAGTTCTGACAATTGTTCATCTAAATTTTGTTCAGACACTTTTAATTTAGTTTGTAATGCATGAGAGCCTTACTGTGTTTGATTACAAGTTATGAAGGCAGAAATAGAAAATACAAAATACAGAGTTTACCAGTTTTAAAAAAGGAAGTAAATTCCAAAAAGCAAAGAAATCCCAGCTGTAGCACAGGCTTTCTGTAACTCATAATAGATCCTATCCCTATCATTACTGTCTACAAAGTCACTCCCCTATCAACTTGCACATCGTCCACCCTTAACTGTGAATTTCATGTTGTTGGTATCTTCTATGCTCAAACGTACAATTCACTAGGAAGTTCACAGCTTCAAAGTGAACACACACTAGTCTGAAAACATTTCCACCTCTAATATCACCATCAGGACAGTATTATTTTATTCAGACATTCACATCCCAGATGAAAGCAAGACTTTTCTTAAATGTTATCTTTTGTTTTAACAACTGAAATG
>VYZV01032026.1:67390-82191 GCA_013401275.1 Pandion haliaetus | reverse complement strand
AAAAATACTCAATTTACAAGACAGTAAAAAGTAAATATCTAGAAAAACAGAATACTCCCAAACTAGACTATAATCATGGCTTGTCTACTTCCTCTTCTGAGGCGAGCACACACTTCAAAGTGCTTCTATAGTTGGGCAAAGTATGGTTACAGTAAGCAACTGAGGCAATTACTCTCCTCTAGGTTATGCACATGTATTCACTTTCCTTAGGTGTAAGGGCACAAAGTAGTTCCTTCAATTACATATAAGTACAGCAGACTGACAAAAATTAGAACATTACATGAAAATAACTGGATAGCCAAACAGAGACTTAAAAATAAACAGCATCAGTGGCAGCACTCCCAGAAGCTTCACCATTACCACTTGCTAGGGGTTCTTCTTCTGCTCTAACCCTGTAGACTCTTTCCCTTGCTCTTAAGCAGAAATCAAATTGCTTTTGCTGCAACATGAAAAGCACTTCACTATGGTTGAACACATGTACCACTGTCTAAACAAAGCTTAAATTTACAAAATATGTTTGCTTAGATGCTATCATCAACTGATACTGATAATGCTGTTGAGATGCAACTTACCTATGACATATGCTGTAAAACAGAACAAAATTAATTTACTTTATAAATCTTTCATGAAACATATTTTTCAAGGAGTCCTAAGGCAAGCTTTCTTAGACACAATGATTAATTTAAATTCTACGAGAGAAACATCATGCTGCTTTACTACCTGTCTTCCTATTAGCTTATTTATTCTGTAGTTAACTTTCCCAAACCATTTTGAAACTTAGAAACAAAGAAACAAGACAACTTCGTATTTCAGGTCTGTTTCACCACAGAAGAAACAGGGAAGGGATAGAAAATTGAGGGAAGAAAATGAGGTGATGCTGCTTAACTAATAAATTCATACAAATAATCTTCTCAATCTCTCTTAAACCCCAAAATAACTGTCTAATCTGTAAGAAGCTTCCAAAGTTAGCACTCAGAAGTCTCAGTTATTTTCCACTGCAACATCATGTTTCACATGTACCGTATCAGTTCTTTGTTTTAAAGACAAGAAAATTCACTTTGGATCAGAATGCTACATATTATTCCAATGATCACTTGGAGGTGAATGCATTCAGTGTGGTGATTAAAACTGTCAGCCAAACCACAACTAAGAATGCACACTAGACCAAGCTCAGATTTAAACGGCTGTAGCAAAGAGCAATGTAACTGTAATTAAATTAGAACTGCTTTGGACTTTTGCTGCAAGAGAAAATAATTTGAATTTGTTTTTTCAAACAAGATCTTTTTAAGCATTAAAATCCTCAGAACAAAGACAGCTTGCAGTTCGTGTTTCATTCTTAAACATCTATGCCTTTTTTCAGGTAAATACAAGCAAGCCATAGCTGGATCTACTGTCATTCTCTCAACATGGACTGTCTTCTTATAAGTATCAGTCCAGATTTCTCTCCTTTTCTCTTTGAAAAGGACGAGTGGCAGGGTAGCAGAGACCACACAAAACAATGAGAAACACACCAAAATAAGCAACATGTTGGTAAAAGATGTCCTAAAATACACTGGTTTCCGACTTCTTCAATTCTAGCTAAGCTACAAAGATAAGTTTTGCTGGGGATATTTTCTGAAGCTTCAATGGTAAAGGATGCCACACAAATGACAACAGATATCCCACAAGCTACACCTGCTTTTTTCTCTGCATCACACACAGACCTTAAGTTCTTTTGTCAATTTAACATCATAAATTACAGCTATTAAACCAAGCTGAACTCTTGGATATCAGAGCCAATTAGATAAAGGCATCCTCAAACACCCTCTTCTACTTTTATCTGGATACTATTGCCACACAAGGTCAAAGTCACCCTATTTGGAAGCGGGAGGGTTAACAGCTAGAACTCGTCCCTGTTTCCAAAATAAAGCAGTGGCACCAGCGTTGCCATTCTGCTGTGTTTACAAGAGGGAACGTAGTTCAGTATAGACCTCTCGGCTTTATCGCCGGGAAACATTCCATCAAGGCACGGCTGTACCCTGACAAGACTGAGGCTGCGAACCCTCGGAAATCCGCTGCAGCAGCAACAGCAGCCTCATCTGGACGGAGAGCCCAGGACAGAGGGGACGCGCTCCTGCGAGGGGGCTAAATACAAAAGCTGGAAAGAGGGCTGTGCTACGGAACGACTGCCGGAAAGCAAAGCTCTGACGGGAGCGAATCCCCAAGGCCCTAAGAGGGCGAAGGTCTAGAGGCTGATCTCAGCGACAAGGAGCCTGGAAAGGAGAACGGCAGGGTCCGACCGGGAAGGGGAAGCCAAGACTGCTGGGGACAACTGGAGCAAGCGATACGGAGCTGGGGGAAACGGGCACCCCAGCCCGGGGCCCGGGCAGGTGCCCTCACCAGCCGGAGCGGGGAAGGGGCTCCGCAGCGCAGGCCGGCAGCGCCGGAAACGGGGCGGCGGCGCCAGGCGGCCCTCGCAGGGGAGCGCCGGGGTCCTGGGACCGCCGCCCCGTGCCCCGAGGAAGGAACGATGCTGCCGTCCCAGTCCAGCCCCCGGCCCCAGAGCTGCCCCCGCCGGGGCCCGGGGAGGCAGGGCGGCGCGGAGGGCCCCCCTCAGCAAGGCCCTCCCGGGAGCGAGAAGCCCCTCAGGAAGCCAGGCCTACGCCCGCCGGGGCCCCCCGCGCCCCCCTGTCTCCGCCGCCGCGCCACGGCCGCCCGGAACCGAGGAAAGCGGCGGGGCCGCCCTGCCGCGCCCTGCAGGGTCCCGTCCCCACCGCCACCGCCGCCTCCGCGTCCTCCTTTCCGCCCCACCCGCAGCGCGGACCCCTGCTCCCCTCACCGGACACGGCGGCGTAACAGCCCCTCCGTCGCTCGGCCAAGATGGCAGCCGCTCCGAGCCCAACCTGAGGCAGCGACTTTACAAAGTCGGGCGGGATCTGCGCACGCGCCGAGGCGCTCAGCGGCCACCGGCGCGCGGTGACTACAAGTCCCGGCGTGCTTCGCGCCAGGCGCCGCGCATGCTCACGGCGGCCCCTCGGGGCCGCCTGGCAGTGAGGGACGGGGAGCGCCTGAGCCGGCGGGGTCAGTTGGCCTCGCTGGCCATGTCCGCTCGTTGGGTTTCCCGTGGCTGCGGTTTGTGTGCCTGGGCTTTGGCGCTAAGCTCCCGTGAACGCTCTGCGAGCACTCGGTTCTCAGGCCGCAGCTGGGGTTTACCCCTGCGCTGGTGAGGCTGCCCGGAGCAGCAGGGAGGCGTTTGGGCCCGGCCATCCCCTCACCTCACACAGCAACCGTCTGGGCCGGGTGCCTGGAAAGCATTATGTGTACGTATATACACACTCCCAGCGTATAGATATGTGTGTGTATATAGCTGTATACACACACTACAGCAAAAATAATTGATTGTTGAAGCAACCCTGCAGGCTAGGCTGATGCTCCTCTGAAGTTCCAAGAACACCTTAACGAACCTGCGGCCAACCACGGCACTGGGTTATCACAGTAAGACTAATAACTGGAAATTTCTAAGAGCACAAAGGGATGTATTGGGTAATCCGAGTTTCTACCTGTCAAGCAACTGGGACATCACTGGTAGAAGTGCAGGCTTTGTGACACACTGTTATGGGTTTGTGTGGCGTGGTTTTCTTTGGTAGTGGGGGAGGGGGCTGCAGAGGTGGCTCCTGTAAGAAGCTGCTAGAAGCTCCCCTGGCGCCAAAGAGTCGGACCCACCTCTGCAGCCCAGACAGGGAGTGATGGTGGCAGCACCTCTGGGAGAACATATTTAAGAAGGGAAACCGGCAGTATGGGGGTTGGGAAACATGAGAGGAACACCTCTGCCGATATTGGAGTCAGTAAAGAAGGAGGGGGAGGAGGGGCGCCTGAGGAGGCTGATGGCCCTGCAGCCTGTGGTGAGATGGCAGGCTGTCCCCCTGCAGCCCATGGAGGTGAACGGTGGAGCGGAGGCTCCCGAAGATGGCCGTAACTCCATGGTAAAAACCGCGCTGGAGCAGTGTGAGACTGGAGAGCAGCCCGCAGAAAGGACCCGCGCCAGGGAAGTTCGGGAAGAACTGAAGCCCGCGGAAAGGACCCGCGCCAGGGAAGTTCGGGAAGAACTGAAGCCCGCGGAAAGGACCCGCGCCAGGGAAGTTTGTGAGGAACTGCAGCCCGTGGAAAGGACCCACGTTGGAGAAGTTGGTGAAGGACTGTCTCCCGTGGGAGGGACCCCACGGTGGAGCAGGGGAGAAGTGAGGAGTCCTCCCCCTGAGGAGGAAGGAGCGGCAGAGACGATGTGTGGGGAGCTGACTTAACCCCCATCCCCTGTTCCCCTGCGCCGCTGGGGGGAGGAGGGAGAAAGCACCGGGAATGGAGCTGAGCCGGGAAGGCGGGAGGGGTGTGGGGGGGTGTTCTGATGTTTGGTTTCCCATCCTAATACCCTTGGTTTTGATTTGTAGTAAATTAAATTGATTTTGTTTCTCCCCCAAGTTGAGCCTGTCTTTTGCCCGTGACCATAAGTGGGCAGTGATCCCACCCAGTCCTTGTCTCGGCCCACGAGCCTGCCTTTGGATTTTCTCCTCATCCCACTGTGGCCAGGCGCGGGGGTGGGGGGTGAGTGAGCGGCTTCGTGGTTCTTTGTTACCGGCTGGGCTGAACCCGAAACCACGACACACACGATTAAGGTTTTGTGGTTTTAATGTATCCACTGCAGATACTTAAGCTACTGATATTACTTAACCTTTACATAAACCCCTTCTTGTTTCAAGTGTATGTTTTCTTAACACCAGGCACTATTGCGTAAGTGAATACATAGAAATTACAAGACACCTCCTCATTTGACAGTGAGGAATGAGAGAGTTCAGTTTCCATGCGCTGAAATCAAAGAAAAGACTCTTCAATTTTCAAAGAGTAGGAGAATATCCTCACTAATTTTTCAGGAAAATTACATACTTCACAAGCGCAAAGTTTAGCGCTTTCTTACAACTCGTAGGGATGTGAAAATCCATCTTGTCTTCCCTACTTCACACATAAACTCCAGTAAGAAAGACCCCATAGCCACAATTAAGTGTGTGTTTCTGTTGATGAGGCCTAAGCAAGAACACAACTCAGATTGTTTTCCCCTAACAGAATAAGACATTTCAATGCCAGTTAGCCATCTGCAGTTATGACTGGCCAAGGTGTATATGCATATAACTTCAAGCACAGGAATCACTTTAATTCCAGCACAGAACAATATACGCTGCTCAGTCAGAGCCTGTGAGTACTAAAAAGTCAGAAGTGAATGGCTTTGTTGGAAAGGTGCACGTCCCTGGGAAGCAAGTTTGAAGCCAATATAAGCCCAATATAAGAACCAAACAAATTGAACAGCTGAAATAAGTTCTGGAGGGTTGGGGTTTTTTTTCTCTAAAGCTTTTCTATGCACCTTTAAGTCTACACTCCTTTACAGATATTTGACCACATATACATACATTTACAGTTCCATATTTAAATGGTCCATTCAAATTAATAACAATAAAAATGGGTTCTGCAAGCCTTACTTAACAGAAATTTCTCTCTCATGCATCACCTACATAAACAGTCATCTCTCATCCATTGTTGTGGTACAGATTCCTGTCCTGGCAGGACAGTAAAGCTCAGGCTGACTAGCTGGTGTTCCACATCTGCATAGCTGGGTTTACTTTACAGTGTATTTGTTCTGTCTCCCAGCTGGTACATAACATTGGACTTGTTTTTGCAGATTGCCTGTGATTTGATTCCCAAAACTGTAGGAACATTGCAGCTAGGTGTACTATGATCTTTTACCCTGGTTGTTGGAATTAATTTTAACTTTAGTAGAAGCTTGCAGGGAGAAGCTGAATGCTATCCCAAGTACACATACATGTGACTCCTATTGAATTCAACAGATGTGCATATATCCCTAGGGCAGTGTGGCCATTTGCAGTCTCTGTTTTTGTCTTACTGGTTTTTAGGTTTCCAAGGTAATGGTTGCTAAAGCAGATGTGAATTAATAACATTCAGTGTCTCTTTTCAAGGATACCATATAAGTTGTCCTCTGTGTTATCGTTTTTTTCCTCCTTTTGTAACTGGCATTTCAGAAAAGTGATTTTTGTTCAACCCCAGCAAGCCTAATCTCTTTATTTTTCAGCTTCTGATGCCTCAAGTCAAGTTCCACTGGCTCCTTCAGCTCTGTAAAATTCATGAGAAAAAGAATGCATTCCAGGTGCACAGACTACTGATTAGTTTATGCTTGCCAGGACAAGATGAATGTAGAGCAATCTTCACATTCACACCCTTTCAGAGATTATTTTCCCTGTTAAAAATCATGGCCCATCAGTGAACTGGAACAAGTAATGAATTAATGCCAGAACAACGTGGCAAGCAGATGAATCTAAGTGAGTGGCAGAAGAGCTACATATCCAAGATTTTACCTTTTTTTTGTTTGCTTATTTGGGGAAAGGAGGAGAGTACTTGATTATTTCCTTTTTCCCTATACTTTCTATAACTACAAGATACTCAGGCAGGATGGAATTTTCATACTATTCCCTGTCATAACTTTCTTTTGACTAGTAAGATCCACAACAGATTAGGAAAGTTTGCTACAACTGTGCAGGATGATCTTGTACAAGGGCTTTTTAGGAAAATAATGTATACTTTATAGTCAGATTTCCTAGGTTTGTTATGGTCAAACAGTGCTTCTGAGAGTTAATTTCTCAGAGATAATAATATTCATAATATTTTTCCCATTCTTTCTCAGTCCAATCCAGGTATCAAGGTCACTGGGACAGAGATTGTTTCTTGTGGCAAAATATGTATACCATTTGTTCTCAGTTGGGCGACTGTAACTAACAATATTCAAATCACTAATGCAGTCTTAACTGTGTTGTTACAGCCAGATCTAGCACACTAAGTTAGTGCTGTTGGTGCTGGAAGTTGACTGGGAAACCACTGAGGATAAGGATCTGTGTGGCAGAGTTGTGTAAATCACTTCCATGTTTGAATCTTTCATGTGGTAGTAAAAAAATCCTGCAGGATCATTAAAATATTGCAATTCTATTAATTTTTTGAGCAGGAGTCTGTATATGGAGATTGCTCTCTGATACCTCAAAGACCTACGCTCCCTCAGCTAGAGGGCTGGGACAAGACTGCGTACCAGAAGTACTGAACACCCTTATTCTTCTGCCACCCCTAGAGTATGGGATCCTGTCTCCCAAAATAGACCCTGCCTTCATTAACTCCCTTTTTCCACTCTCAACCAACATATCCTCATTGACCTTGCATATGACATACCTACTCTTTCCAAGATTACATAATTTACTAAAGGTTGCACAGCAAGTCGCTGTCAGAGTTGGAAACAGAACTGGGTTTCTTAGCTCCTTGACAAGTGTTTAATGATTATTTTTTTATTTTATTTTAGTGAAGCACACATTCACAGACAGAATGGCATAAATGCAAAATAATTTAGATAGGAAGGAACCTCTGGAGGCCTCTAGGTCTAGCCCCTGCTTGAACTAGGATAACTTATATAAGGTTGCACAGGGCCTTGTCCAGTTGAGAGACAAATATCTTCAGGGATGGAGATCCCACAGCCTCTTCATGCCCCGGTTAAGCGTTTGATGACCCGCATAGTAATTTTTTTTTTCCTTTGTATCTAATTGGAATTTCACTTGTAGGAACTTTTATTTCTTGTCCTTTATCCTGTCCCCGTGCACCTGCAAAGAGTATATCTCCATCTTCTTTACACCTTCCCATCAGGCGTTTGTAGACAGCAGTAAGATCCCCCTTTGCCTTCTGTTCTCCCGGTTGAACAGAACCAGCTCTCTCAGCATCTCCTCATATGTCCTGCACTCCATCCCTGATCATCTTGGTGGCCTCCCCTGGATTCTAGTACATCAGTGCCTTTCTTATACCAGGGAGCTCAAACTGGGCCCAGCAATAGCAGAAGGGTTCTTACCACTGCAGAGTGAAGGGCAAGGTTCCCTTATCTTACCCTGCTGGCTGAACTCTGAGGACACAGCCCTGGATGCAGTTGCCCTTCTTTGTCACAGGGGCGCTCAGGGGACTCCCACTCAACTCATTTACCAGGAGCCCAGCACCTCTTCCACCAAATTGCTTTCTAGGCAGTCGACCCCATGTCCCACTGAATTGGGGTTACTCCTTCCCAGACATAGAACTGTCTTTGACCACCAGCATTTATCTTTGTTGAGTTTCCTGAGGTTTTTGTCCACCTTCATTTAGGACCTCTGTCCGCTAATGCTATATAAGTCAACAACATAAAGCCAGTCCTTATACTGCAGAGACCACAGTGACCATCTCTCCATGGAAGCAATTTTGATAGTGTGAATGCTCACCCACTTCAGGCCAGACACAGCCCCAAGCAAATATCACACAATGACTGTTGAATAGTCATCAGATGTCATCAGCATCCATTAGCTGCTAAGCAATTTTAAATCTTTACCCGTGGCTTAACATTTCTGTCTGACTTAAGGCCTTGTAAAATTGGTGATTTATAAATGCAGGAATATTTTGTTTTCACATAATTTTTCATTACTGGATTTCAAAGCACTTTATGAAAAACTACATAGTAAATCTTCCTATAAATAAGTCTTCTGGAGCTTTTTGTTAACTAGGTAATTATTGCAGCAAGTGCTTTATCTTTTAAAATCAGACTCATTATCTTGAAATCGTCATGCCTAAAAGAGAATTTTTGTTGTGCTGCCTTGTTATCAGCATCTGAATTCATGATTTCACTCATGAAGATAACAGTGTGGTGTCAGAGTGTATCTATTTCTTATTGACTTTAAAATAAGAATTGATTAATTTGACTTGAGATTTAGAAAAGTATTAGTAAGAAAAGATAAATTACTTCCTGTTATCTGGAGAAGGAATGAACGAAATCCTCAGGTTGGTGAGAAACTATTATTATTTCCGAGTAATCTAATTAAAGGGTAAAACAAAGACATGTGGCTATTTAATTAAGTATTTTATTACTCAGTTGCTCTACAGTGCATAATCACATAATCAGAGAACTGGGAGGGAGTGATTAGGTGTCTTGAGAACGGAAATGACACAACCAAGATATGTAGATGTTTTAAAGGAAGGACAAGATACTGGGAAAATAGTTCCTCTCTTCCCCATGCGAAAGGCTGAACATTACTTTTCCCTGGGACTGAAGAACATGGTACCTTAAATCTGCTGGGGAGTTTTCAGAAAAAGACAGGACACGCTGGTGCTGGGATAGGTGAAACACACCATGCGTTTTTTAACTGACAGCTCTGTCCAGCTCTTCTCTACACAGAGACCTTGCAAGCAGCCTCCAGGTCAGCTGGGCCCGTCGTGAGACAGAATGGCAGATATGCAGGGTACCTACAGGCTCCACTTGGATCCCAGTTACAGCTTTGCCTTCTGCACTCTACACCTAGGACCCTTAAAGGACGGGAACACATGCATTTGCTCAGTGTCAGTGTGAGTTGGATGCCTGCTTCTGCCAGGCTCTTTGAGAAGAGTTTTTGAAATGGAGATACTAGTAGAGAGGGAGCCTTCATCTTGTTTAGACCCTGGTTTATTCCTGTCCCACCCTGATAACCTCCCTCATTTATATGGTTGTAAATTATCTACATCAGAAAGGCTGGCTCATCCCCTGCGTGGTTTACCTCCTTGCAAATTGCTCTGGTATAAATCAGCTTGCATTTCAGAGCAGAACAGATGCTGATAAAAAGCTATGTAATGTCAAAACTAATACAAAGGGAGAAGGTATGATTTAAACACCTGGGGCTTGGTCCGAAACCAAATAAAGCTAATGAACTGGTTTCCATTGTGAATTCTTTATAAGTCTTTATCAGCTTCAGGGGTCTGTACCTTCTTTACTTAGGTAGTCCCTTGTACCAGGATACCCCAATGCTCTTCCACTAAAAGGAACAAAACCACCCAACCTCTCAATCCTGTTGAGTAAGAGGTCAAGTTGTGTCTAAGTCCGTCTGTCCCTTGCAGCTGCAGCATTACGCTTCTGAACAAGAACTCTGAACTAAACCTCTGGTCTTGGACTGCAAGGAAGCTAACAGGCCCAGGCTTTGAATAACACTTGCTGAGTAGTAATCTTGCTCATTCAGTTGATTTATTTTATCCAGCCTTTCTTATGCTCAGTGTGCACTAAGTAACTGGGCAACTGAATTGCAAACTTAAGGTGAGTAACAGCATGGGGCAGGAAGGTTGCTGTACCAGTCCCATTGCATGCCATTAACATACCAGGTGTAGTGCTCATAATTTCCCAGACTGGATTAAGGGAGAATTTACTTGGTTAAACTTGCTCTACAAGGCTCAGGGTTTAGTCCTCAGTTCATGTTATGCTCATGCTTGCTACAACTGTGAGAGGAAGGAGAAGATGATGTTCCACTGACTTACCACCAAACCAGAGCCTCAGGCTCTCAGGGACTGAACCAGCCTCTTGTGTAACAGGCTGACCCCAGGGTTCCTCTAAGAAACAAAACCTGGTGGGTTTTTTTCTCTTGTTGGGGGTATAAGGAAAATAAGAGGCAAGAGGTAAAATTAGTCCAAACTTCCCTTCACACCAGTTCATTTATTATCTTCTAGCTCTTGCTTCAGTTCATGCTTGCACTGGGTATACAGGCAGCATGTTCACAAGTAAGTAATTTCTAGTGTTCTTGCAACAAAAACATAGCCTCCTTTTAACCCTTGGACTAACCGTACTCCTCCCAAAAGGCACCAGCTTGATCATACCAAACTCTTAGTTAAATGTTTCTAGTTCTTATTCACAGGGAAGTCAAAACAAAGGCTCTCTCTGCCCTCTGTTGGGCAGTTCATGATGGAAAGCGGATGGTACCATACACACAAAATCAGGACCTGGTAAAATGCAGAGGCCTTTACTAAAGAGAGGGGAGGAGAAAATTAGCTGTGGTGAATCTGGAATGTGTTGAATGTAATTTCACTGGGGCAAATGGTATTACCATCACAATGCTAATGCTTGCTAGAGTAATATAAATGTTGCTATAGATTGAGATAGTATTAACTGAACTAGATCCCCAGCGGTGTTATTCTGTACTGCTGCGCAAGATGATAGTGAGCAGGAAATCACATTGTGAAGGACTTTGTGCAAACACACGAGGCAATACATGTCTCAGAGTTTATGCTTGAGGCAGGTACGGAAAGTTTACTTGTGGCTTGACCTGTAACATGTTTTTGCGTACTCTAAGTGTATGTCTATGCTACCCCTAACATCACTACATTAAAAGCCAATTTAAGGCGTGAACAACAAAGGCTCTAGTCCACATGGGACCCCTGCTAAGCTAACTTAGTAGTGTGAGTCATCCAGCGTGCATGTAAGAATGCTGCTGCAGCCTTCAGCTGCTGGCTGAGGCTCTCACAAGCAGTAAGGCTACAGAGCAAAGCACTTTACTTTGAAGACACCAGTGATGGCATCACTGTTACAACCTTCATTAGGCACCTTGTGACATTTACGATGATATGATCTAACTGGATCATCAAACACTGTACCTGCCCCACTGCACAAAATGGCTTTGCTAGCTGGAACAGTAGTTGCGCAACACCTCTTTCATCTGCATCATTCACTATGGGGATTCTTCTTCACTCCTCATCAAACCTCTGTGCAGGGCAAAAACATTAGTTTCCTAATTCAGGGTGCTCCTGAATGCTGCCACCACAATATCATAGTGCTTCACAGGCAGAAATTAATTTATTTTTGCAATGTGTATGTAAGTTTGTGGGAAAGTGAAGTCATTGTCTGCATTTTATGGGTAAGGGTGAACTCAGGTACAAAATATGACATCAAATGTTCTCACTGTTTGTGGGTACCACTTTGAGACATGCAGGGTTTGTTTTGTGAGAGTATTTGGCATTGTGCTGTATTTTCTAAGGTTGGTGATGTACTCTGGACTTCAGTCCACACAGCCTGGCAGAACATTGGTCAAAGACTGGGAAAGAGCCGAGCATGCTTGTCATGGAGACCTAGAAAATGAGTATGCAATTAATGATCACTTGTGCCAAGCCTGTCCTAAGGGACTGAGCTAGCACCATTGGTGGATGATGTGCTATGAGAGGGATAGAACCCAGTTCCCCATGCTCCCTCTGCATTAATTGTCAGACCATTCTTGCCACTCTTTGATACCCATCTTCTACCTGCTGTGACAAATGAAGTCCTGTGAACAACAGCCTTGTTTTCTGTACATTTCTAATTCACACTCAGCACAGATCCTCCCAGTGCACTGTCAAGTGAGAATCCTGGTGAACAAATCACGGGCATTCTTTTTATAAAAAATTGTATCAGATTGCACAAAATCCCTCCTATAATGTATATAATATATAAATTGCCCCAGTCAAGCAACTAACTGGCTTTGTATGAAGTACTTGTGTGAAGTATCACCTGTATTATACAGAAGCTTGGACTGATGTTTTCTCCTAGTCTTAAAGTCTACAGTATTTCCTAGCCACACCAGTAAGACTAATCTTTCTTTAAATATAGTTCTGAAGAAATATCATATTCTCATTTTTTTAAAAAATGTTTTTTTCCCTGAGTTTCACAGATTTTCACTGAGATATTTAAATTTACAACCCAAAACTTCCTCACTTGAACTATTACAGTAAATGCAACAGTCGCAGGATGTATAACATGAATAACATCCTGTTATTGTTTCATGTACTCTGTTAGGTAGTGGGGTTTTGTACTCTTCAGTTCTTTTTCCTGTTCCTTCTTCTTCACTACATCCTATTCCCTCCATTTTGTGCCTATCTTGTGCCATCTGGTGTCCCAAATCCACCAGTAACGGCAACAATGAAAGGACCAGGGTGTGTATGAGTAGTCAAGGCACTCATTACTTACACATTAAGATGTAGTACAATACAGAGCTATGAGGTATTAATCTCCTGAATCAGAGGGTCAGGGCAAACCATGCTGCTAGCATGACTTGTCTTCAAGCACTCCTTATGCACTTACAAACAACCGAGAATACTTAGACAAACGTTGGAGCACCTTCATGCTAGATGGGGCTTATCTGTCCTCATTTAATAGATACTGTCAGCTCCTGCCACCCACTCTTTGGCTTAGCTGTAGTCAGGTGCTGGTCCCTTTCAGCCTTCACAGGGCTGAAATTATGCCTTGAGCTGAAATTAGTGGGAGTTGTATGAAATGATATCTTTGTTCTGGCCTTGTTCATTAATTTAGGAAGGACATTTTATGTGTTGCTGTCGGTTAGTGCTAAAGACATTCACTATAATTGATGAACTGATGATCAGGTTTGTTGGTGAGGCTGTGGGCTGACACCTGACACAAGGCACATTTGGAGCATTCTGTTGTCCTTAGGTCACACTGTAAAATGTAGAGCTATCGGGAAGTCCCCTGTTTGCCTGTCAGCAGCGGCAGGTGTGCAGGAGCACACAGAAACTGCAGTCTGCCAGTGATAGAAATTTGGTGTCTCTGACGAGTGAGTGGGGAACTGCCAGAGCCCAAACTCCCATCCTGCTGCTGTGAGCTGGTGCATTTGAGCTGTGACAAAAAGGTTGTTGGTGATGTAAACCAATGAAAGCATGACTGAATTAGATGAACCTGTCCCAGGGGAATGGACACGCTACTCCTCTGGGCACTTTTTGATTTACAGAAATGCTTGGTATGGTATCAGGTGTGCCGGTGCACCTGCAGCACTCCAAATATCAAACGCAAGCATTACCGCTTGCACGTGTACTGGCTGTAGGGCTACAGGTTCCTCCTGGGGCTTCTTTCTGTGTGGACTGTTCATTGTAGGACCTGTCACTGAAGATCTGCTGCCTCTCAAGTAACAATTATTGAGCCTCATTTATGGGGAGCACTGTGAGTTGGGGTCTCGGCGTGAACTCTGCACTGAGAATTATTTCAAACTTTGCAAAATAATTCAGTGAGAATTTCTGGGTAAGTATGAGGAAATCTTCACCTTTAAGTATTTCACAGATAAGAGGTGTGTAACACCCTGGTTGCAAAGTTCACCCCCGTTTATGACTGAGGTTTATGGGAAACGTATTTCAGATGTTAGAACAGGAGCGAATGTGCGCGTGACCCCCAGACAAGGCTGAGGCAGGGCTCTGCCTCCTGCGTGTGCAGCGGGCATTGGCTGTGGCTGGGGGCAGAGGCCGGCAGGCCTGCCTGCACCGTTCCTGCCCTGCACCTGGCAAAATGGCTGTAGGCTGGAAAGAGGAACAAGCCACAGCCAAGTCCAAGGTCCAGGCAGACAGAGCGACTTGTGCGCTGTGCCTCACGTCTGTTTGCATGGCATCTCAGCAGCGTGCTGCCCAACCTCGCAGGCCTGACCACTGAGTTGATTGCTGCCCTCGGTCGTGCTGCAGCAAAGGGTCCGCGTGCCACGGAGTAACTGCCTACACTACAGAAACCATGGGATCATCCTGGGAACCTCCTAGGAGAGTTGGGACGGGGTGTGCTGCTGGTCAGTGCCCACAGTGGCTCCCCGTCCACATATGGTACTGAGAACCAGGCCCTGTCCTGGCACTGTCCTCAGACCCGCTCTGCTCCTGTGTGGCTCCAAGGCCTGACCCGGCAGCGGTGGTGGCGGGTGGCAGGGTCGCTCCAGGTAGCAGTGGGCGCCAGAGCCTGCCCTGGGGTGACTCTGCGGCTCACTCTGGTCCCAGGGGCAGAGGAGACCTCTGGAGCCCCCTGTGGTACTGCAGGGGGGGGAGGGAAGGAGGGCAGCCTCTGGGGACAGCCCAGGCACCAGGGGGCTCCGGGGCCCTCTCCGGCCGCGGAGGAGGCGGACCTGCGCGGGCCCGGGCCCGGCCGGGGAGGCGCCCCCCCCCTCCCCCACTGGCAGCGCCCAGGCCCC
>VYZV01032026.1:47480-66985 GCA_013401275.1 Pandion haliaetus | reverse complement strand
GGGGGGGGGCTGCACCGGCTCTCGGGAGCCGCTGTCTCTTTCCGCAGCGCGGCACCCGCGGGGTTTCCACCCGCGATTTCGCTGCTCTCCTGCGCCGGAGCCCGCGGCGCGGGCGAGCCCGGCTGCCCTGTCCCTAGACCTTCTCCTGCTGGGACTGCCCACCAGAAGCCCTTCGCTGGGGACAGGCTTTCACTCCGGATGTGAAAGTTATCTGTTATCTTTAAATCTGGGACCTGAGTTACACATTTTCCTACAGATTTTGTAGACCTGAAACTCCACAAAACCCGCTATTTTTTCAAAAGAGTTGTGTGTTCTTTGAAGGCTGAATTCAAAGAGAAGGACATTAGTCTATAAGGCTCAGATTCATAAAAAATTTGCCTTGGAGGCTATGAACCTAAAATACTACCGGATTTTTTTTTAAGCAGCCCTCATAAGACTACAAAGCCCTTAAAAGAGGTAAGATTTGAGACCTCCCCCTCTTGATATAGTTGTTTCCGTGGTCCTTCCATTGCCTGGGCTTTTATAAGTTGCCTGTTGGTGTAAAGGCTGTGTACCAGGTAGCTAAAGTGTAGGCAATAGCTTCAGTGGCCCCTGGGCTTCATTCCGGAGCAAAATCCAATTAGCTTGTCTTTATTAAGTGCAGCAGTCTGACTCAGAGGTCCTAGTGCTTTCAATGGCCTCTATTTGCTAGGCAGGTGAAAGAAAAGTGTCTGACCATGTTCTTAAGTGACATGGTAAGCTTCTGAAATCTCCTCTGAAAGAGCTAACTGAGTAAGAGAGGCACTTAATGTTGGCTGATGACACGAAGTGGTGTACCTATGCATTAGTTGTTTGGCCCTTTTTAAGGCTGGAGTCGGACATCCATGGTGAACGCAGTATGTTTTACCACGAGCTAGGCTGTCAGAAGTCTCTTTTGTTCAGTTTTTGCTGAACTTTACTACTCTAGATCCTTTTTACAAAGGCAGATGTTGACTTGTAACTAAGGTAGTTATGGTGCCTTGAAAATAATCTTTGTGGATCCAAGGGGGTAGGAACCCTGCAGGCTGGGCTCAGCTCCTGGTGCACTTGGCAGGGAGCATGCTATGTGTGTTCTCATGTGGGGAAGCTATTGCCATGCAGGCAGCACCCCCAGCCCTGAAAGTCTTAATACCGTGGAAGTAAATCTCTATAGCAAGTGTCAGACCCTTGGGCAGTATATGTAAAGAGGAATGCTCAAGGCTGGGGCTTACTGAATTAATGGGCCTCAGGATATCTGCACACTAGGTCACAGTTGATTAATGTGTTTGTACAGGAGCACACTTTTTTCAGAGGGGCTGTTAGGTTTGATCTAAACTTGTTTGAAAGCCTGTGTACCATAGTAAAAAAACAGGGAGTAACTGTAATGTGGTCTTTTTCCCCCAGCTCTGTCTCCCAGCTGTTGCTGGGTGTTCAGTTCAGCTGTTGTAGCCAATGCCTATCCACAAGTGTGTGAACAGATACCAAGGTTTCAGCTATTTAAACTCTTGACACCTGTCCTTCTTTTGCAGCTGACATCAGCCTTGCAGACTGGGGTCGCAAGGCCATCGAGATTGCAGAGAATGAGATGCCAGGGCTGATGAAGATGCGGGAGATGTATGCTGCATCAAAGCCGCTGAAAGGTGCACGTATCGCTGGTTGCCTTCACATGACAGTGCAGACAGCAGTTCTCATAGAGACCCTTATAGAGCTGGGAGCTGAGGTAAAGTGTCTCTTGAGTTTCTCCTTCAGCGTGCTCTTAGGTAATGCTCTGTCTGGGGCACTGCTTCTGTAATTACCTTAGGGGATCCTGGCAAATGTCTGTACTTTTTGGAAGAAACCATGCTGCAATCTCCAGGTGGATGGATTATGCTTTCTCTACTTAAGCAAAAAGCTTGTCACCTGTACGGCATGCACCTCTGAGATGTGGTATGTGTATTCCCTCTGGACAAGCTGCATCTTCATGAGTGCCTGTTTTGGGCTGGGTCGCTAGCATCAGCAGCTCTGTCAACTGTGTGTATGTACAGCACCCTGAGCAGTGGTGCCGAAAGCTGCTCCCACACAATTGTGTTGTGCTTGGGCATGCAGTGCTGTTGCTGGTAATGCTGAAGCTCTAGTGACTGCCTCCAGTGCAGATTAACCTCTGTTAAGAACCACACTGTGCCCTGGTAAAGTCAGCAAAAACTAAGGAAGCTTTCTGAGAGCTCATGCTGGCCCTTGAGCTGTGCAGGAAAACAACAGGGAGGCAGTGTGGTTCAGTGATCAAGGGCTGGGAACTCCACTGACTTTGAATTTGTTGTGTGACTATGGACCAGTTCCCTGGTCCATGTTAGAGACTGAGATACTTATAAGCCATTTACTGCATTGTGTCCACTGCCTGGCTTGCTGAATGAAGTCCAAACATCGCTGCTGAGTGTTTGCTGTACAGGGTGAGAGGAGAGTCAGGCATCTGAGCACAATCCACATAGCTTGCATGCTGAGCGGGGAGCTGACTGGAACTTGATGATGGATTATGTTAAGTACATATGTGATCTGAAGTTTAGCTGCCTGAACTCAGGCTGCCTGGTGGTGCCCTGTATGGGATTCTTCCCTGGGAGTGGTTAAGAGTTGAGCTGTATCATGCTGATCAAAAGGCACAGGGAGAAGCTCTCTCTGTAGCAGCTGAGGCATTTCCTCAAAAAGTGGAGGGGTTAGCTCTAGACAGCATGCCAGGTCAGCCTGGGCAAGGTACATGCAGGTGTTCTCCAGCCTGTTCGGAGCTGTTCCATGGTTGCAAATGACGCAGTGCTGCAGGAGAGCTTTGATGTGGACGTACAGTCCTGGCTTTATTGCAGCTACTCTGTGTATGAAACTCTTGTCCTTCCAGAGGATTTAAAAGAAGGCAGTAGCCACTGAAATTTGGGAAGCTACTTGCTGCTCCTGTCGATTGCTGTATATCAGTATCGCTGGCCTAGGCAGCAGCTGTGTGCTTGCTTAAACATTGCCAAACTGCTTTAGTCTGAGCACAACCCCAAATCAGTGTTGAATGGGATTCATCCAAGTCATTCAGAGAGGTACCTGCAGAGATTTTGTTCCTCTAAGCATAAGTTATAGTTATGCCTTTAAGATGTGTGCGGTCATGTTAGTTGCTTCCTTGTCCTGATGCCTGCATGTTAGACTTGGACTTGAGTTTGGATTCAGCCCTGGTTCATCTGTTCTGACAGAACTTTGGTGCCTGGGAGGGATGAGTGAAACTGATGAAACCATACCCTACATAATGAGGATGTAGCTCACTGCAGCATAGTAATCTTGGTATCCCTTTTTTGGCTAGGTTAACAATGTAGATTAAATACTGTGTGCCTCAGAGTATAAGTTCTAAAATTGTAATAAAAATGCATTCCCTTCATAACCAGCGATGTATATATTAGGCTTTGAGCCTATCAGGTATGCCAGTTATTCTAGGCTCTGTGCCGTTATCAGAAACTGGTGTTACAGATATGATGAGGCATAGTTGAAGTGGCCTATGTCTTGTATCAGGTGCTTGAAGTGTAAACAATATACAGGTATTCTGTATACTTTGATTTTCATGACACCTCCTGATGTCATCTGTACTGATATCGACGGAGCTTAGAAAAACCCAGGTGCAGTGCTGAAGGTCATGAATTCAGTTTTCCTCTGCTCCTTCCAAGTGTGTTTTCACTGACAAGTGCTGGTTGTGTAGGCTCAGATGAGGTGTGTCCTACTGCAGCCCTTACTGAGAAGTGTTAATTCTTGATGAAGTGGGATGAGTATCTGAAAACAGGCTGAAGGATTATGCCTTATTGCCCTCTCTCCTCAAGGTCTGTTACAAGTAAGCATGCAAATACCTGCCAGTCAGCCCTGTAGGGAGCAGAGTGAGAACTCGTGTGTGGTTCTGGGATGTGGTAGTTTCTATGCCCGCTGGGGAGCTGCAGTAAGTATGCAAGTACTTTTCAATGCAACTCAGCAACATGCTGTTGCTTTTCTAGGTGCATGAACCTAGTTATGAAATCTGTGTGGAAAACGCTTAGCTCAGCTGGAAAAGCTTCCACAACTGGAGCACAGAGTGGGAGTTGGGTGAGCATAATCTTGGACAATGCCTGTTGATTGAGTGTAGTGTTTCAGCTGCATTTCTGTTCTGAGTGCCAGCAGGTGTGTTGCTGCATGTCCATATCCCTCAGTGGACACTTGCTATGTGGCTGTTCTGAAAATCTGAACTTTACTGACCAAAACTTTCTAAACCCACCCTACTGTGCACTTTCTGAAGATCTATAGCTGAATGTACGCTCTGGCTGTCTGGTAGACGCTCTCACAAGTAAGGAGATGGATCCATTACATTCTCTCCCACAGTGATGTTATTTTCCCTGGCCTAGTCAGATACTTAGTTTTCACCTTAACTTTGCAGAGCTACTGAGAAAGGCAGGAATTTGCACTAATATGCGTTTCTGCTCTTGCTCCCTTTTTAACTCCTGTGGTTGGATGAGAGTGCCTGATAGCTCAGAACTTTGTTCAGCAAACAAAACTTGGGTTGTTTTCCAGGTACAATGGTCAAGCTGCAACATTTTCTCCACTCAGGATCACGCTGCAGCTGCTATTGCAAAAGCTGGTATCCCTGGTAAGTTTTCCATGTCTTAATTTGGCTCTGAGTTGGGGTATACTACCTGTTCTAGCTAAATCAGACTGTGTACAAATCAAGCTCTTCTGAACAAGCTTCAGGATAGAAATAGCCTATCAAAAGCAATGATTGTTACAAAACAGGACATTTGATTCAAGCTGCATTGCATCACACTATGTGTAGCACTCCTAACAATGGCTGGTGTTAGGCTATGAAAGAGCCTGGCTGTGTGTTACTAGCTTTAAGCCTGGTCATTAAGATGATTGAATGGGCTGGGTAATTAAATGGATTGGTGTGTAGGTGTGTGTAGAGGGAGGTGTTTGGTGCTTTCCACCAAGCTTGGTGCTAAATAGGGGTTGGTGAGAGGATGTTAACTGCAGTGTGCCCTGTTACAGTGGTAGGGTCAATACTCAGTGTATTTTTAGGCTAGAGCTAGGCCAGCTGTGGTGCTGCCCTAATATTGCTGAAGTGGTTTATCGGTATGCTGCTGTTCTGTTACTCACCTTCCATTAAAGAGCAATTCCTTGTGGATCGGTATGAATACATTAAACTGTCTGCTGTGTTACTCAGCTTAAGGACATAGCCCACATGGCTATGTGCTGGAAACTGCATGGCCTGAGTGTCAATGTTGGCAGAGGCTAACTCTGATTTCTGGCAGCCTGGTTCTTGGCTTTGAGAGGTGTCTTTCATTTCTGTTATAATTAGCTATTGCCAGAAGTCTTTCCCAGCGTGGTCCATTCTAATGTAACAAAAGAAAATGGTCCCTTCATTAGCTCCTTTGGCACTACTAGCTGCAGGCATCACCTCTTCTGCCTGTTTCTGGCATGTGATGTCAAAGGACCAGGTGGGACTCTATAGATTTGATGTTAAGATACTGCCTTCCTCACAGCTGTCAACACCCAAAACTCAGCTGAAGAGAAGTTTACAGGCAGAGTGTTTGTCTATGGTTTTGACCTCTGCCCTTGGTATCAGTGTTTTGTGGAACTTGCTCTTTTTGTTAATATTCCACTTCACATGCTGAATTTACAAGACCTTGGAGGAATGCTGATCCTTTGGATGCAATATGAGATACTGATGCACATTTTTTCAGAAGGGGCAATTGCATGATTGGCTCTTTGTGGCTTAAGGTTAGTTTTCTGTATAAACAGTGAAAACATGACAATTTAGCTAGATGTTGGGATATGTAAATCATGTGTCTAATATGTTTGAATGGCTGAGTACCACTGAGGCTCAAGTGCAGCATGAAGCTAGTATGAAGCTAGTACAAATGCCTGGAAAGGCAAAAATACTGCTAGATACAACATGCTAGTGGTTGCAGCATGTTGTTGTTGGTAGATGTACTGATAGAGAAATGTGCCCTCATAAGAGCCGGCAAGGCATGGCAGCTTGGATTTTAGTGCTGTGCTAGAGAATAGAATCTAAACTCAAAGTTGCTGAAGAGTTTGTTGTCTGGTGCTTAGCTCATTCTAAAGTCTAGTACCTCTTTTCTGCTGTGCTAGAAAATGCTGTAGTTGTGTTTTCATTTGTTTGCATCAATATATCCAGTGGCTATTTCTAATTCCTGATAATGCAGGGTGTATTAAGGGAGCAAGTGGGGTGTTGTGGATGTGAGTCTGCTTTAGTTGCTATGCCTTCTCCCTCTTAGCATGGGAGAAGAATAAGAAGAGCAGTGAAGTGTCAGAATTTTGACCAAGTTTGTGGCCTGGAACAGAAGGCAAAGTGATTTCAGTTCTGCTCACTGTGAGAACTTTTTTTCAATGCAAATGTGTTTTCTGGCCTGCAGGCACAGATAGTAATCTGTCTGTTGGCTGTGCTACTGAGAGCTGCTGATGAAATCTTCCTTTGGCTGCTTTATTACATGCTGAGTAAGAAACTGGCTAATTGTGTGTGTTTGTTCCCATGTAGTGTTTGCCTGGAAAGGGGAGACAGACGAGGAATATTTGTGGTGCATTGAGCAGACCCTGTACTTCAAGGATGGGCAGCCCCTCAACATGATTTTGGATGATGGTGGAGATCTTACCAACCTAGTTCATACCAAATACCCACAGCTCTTGAAAGGTGACTCATATTTTGTTTTGTCAGGTACAGTTCTGCTTGGGAGACTGTTTAGGCAGTCTTGTTTCTGCAGGAATTCCCTGCTTGTGTAAAAGGGGTGGGGGAGGAGGGACAGGCATGTGCTAACAGGCTATGAATGAGTCTATGAAAATTGCTTACAGTCCAAGACCAGAATTTCTTAGCTGCAGGAGCTGTTTCCATCTCTGCTCTGTAATGTATAAGCTACAGTGACCCGTCCTGGCTATCCTTCACAGTCCCCATTACCTGAGAGTGACCAGAGGTACTGCTGACTTGCCAAAAGCTTCCTGGAAATGGGCTGTGTTTTAGAATTGCTTAATGTCTGCTTGCAATTAATATTTTTAACAGTAATGCTTTTTCTTCCCCATCTTCTTAGTGCACCTCTGGATGAAGTCATGACAACCTGTAGCCTTTCTTGGAAAGGGAAAAGTTTTCTACCTTATATAAACCGGATGAGTTAATGCCTTGTAGTTTGTCAGTGAAGATGCTGATGGACTCAGGGTTGGGACTTTTGCTTTGTTGGCTTACTACCTTCAGTGTAAGTTACTAAAACTGAAAACAGATCAGTGTGGTGTTGCTAGCACATGTTTATGTAAAAAGATTTATCTGAAGGGAATTTGGCGTGACCTGCAGTAGCAGGCTGTAGCAGGCTGATCTGTGCCCGGCAAGTGTGACGGATTCTCCTTAGCTCTGCCAGAGTCCATCATCTGTGCAGCTGCAAGCCGCAGATGCCCAGTGTTGCTAAAGGGTGTGTTTAATCTGGGATGTGAAGAAAATTGGATGGTGATAGGGGGTGGAAACTGAACTGATACAGTGGGGTGTGCTGATGTTCATTCTTGGTCCGTAGAGGTGAAGTTGCTGTAGAAGCATGTTGGATCAGGTCTTCTCTGACTCTTGCACTGCCTTAAGAGGAAGCTGTGGGGAAAACATCTGAAGGTGGGAGGCCATGGATAGGGCTGTGTGAGGGGAGGAGTGTGGGGCTGCTCCCCATCCACGTGCTCATGCGGGTAGGGGTACCAGGAAGAGAGGAAACTTGTGTGACAGGTCTCACTTTCTCCTTCATCCTTAGCCTGATGTCACTAGTAATCCAGTAGTTAACATCTTTGTGTTACTTAAACTGTAATGAGAGGTTTTCATTGGTGTCCGCTCAGCCATGCTGGGATCCCCTCTCTTCTGTTGAAGGTCTCTTGCTTCCTAGATTGTCTCTGATGTTCATGACCTCTTGCTTTCCTGCCATTTGATGCCAAGGAATGCCACAGTTGATCATGCCTCCCTGTCTTCCTGGCATTGTCAGAGGCCAAAAAATACATTTTCCATGTTCGTACTCTTTGTTTTGCGGAGTTGTTTCCCTGCTGTGCACGTGCAACACTGCAGTTAGTGTTCCCTGTTCCTGGGGGTCCTTGTTCTGAGCTCCTTTCACACTTTCAGCCCTCCTGCTGGCTGCTTCTTTCTCCCATCCAGCCCTTTGCTCCCTCTTACTTGTCTTGTGCTCCTGGTTTGGAAGTGACGGGTATAGTACAGTGTGGGAGGGCAATGGCTGTTGAACTGCCTTGGCATCCATCTCTAACCTGCTATTGTTAAAAAAATCTCTACTGCCTGGGATTGCTTCCTAAATTTATAAGAATGGCTCTTCCACTGGGTTTTTGAAGAGTCTAGGCAGGATGCCATACCTGTCAATGCTTCTCTTGCCAAAATGTGTGCATTATCTCCACCAGCTGCAGTTGAAAAGCCTCCTTGCAGTTCAGTAAACTAATTAAGAACTGATCTCTGTGGAGGTTGACAGAACTTGATCTGCTTTACCTTCCAGTCCATTGCTCCTTGGAAACAGCAAACCTTCCAAAACGGGACCTACTGAGTAGAGTCTTGATCTCATTTAACTGAGCGCTGTGCTTAGCCTTTTGCTGCAAAGACTGCTTAAATGAAGCTGTGTAGCATCCTTTTTTTTTTTTTTTTTTTTTTAATCTTGGAAGATAATAAAGGCTAATATATCCTAAGGGCTTGTGGTGATACTTCACCTCTTTGGGGGAGAGGCAGGGCAAGAGTAATGTTAGCAGAGCATGCACAGTGTGTGGAAGGACTGGATCGTGAGTGGAGAAGACATACCAGCATGCAGCATCTGAAAGTGCCCTTTGAAGGCTGGACAAGTTTTCTGGGCTAATTTCAAAGGGAACTGTCTGTCTTCCATGCTTCAGCTGCTTCTAATCTAAATAGAAGTTAGTTTAGTCCTAGTGTGCAACTGACAGGTGAAAGTAGGGCTCATTCAAGTCTGTTTCAATGAGGAGATGTGTTAAATAGTTGTGTGGAAATGCTCAGCAATCTTCCCCTCTCCCTAATCATGACTGCTGTTAGAGGGCAGAATGGCCATTGCACTATTGGCTTATTCCACTAAACATGTGCCCTTAAAACCAAGATAAATAAAGAAAGGAGGGGGGAAAACTAGAAGTGAACAAAGGAGAAAGTCAACTGAACTTGTGCAAGGGAGGTCTCTGGCATCTGTGCAGAAGGCTACTGTTGAGAAAGGATGGAAAAGATTGGATAATTTGTGATCCATTGATGCAGACTTGCTCATTGGTCAGGTAAGAAATACAGGAGTGCAAAGCAGGTCTGAGTGTTCCAACAAGGCTTTTTAAATTTAATTCAACCTTTTCCTTGCTGTAGGACCGTCACTGTTCTGCCGTCACTTAAGTCACTTGGGCACTGAAACTGAGCGGTGTAGGCAGCACTTCTAGCAGAGTTGCAAAGTAGTTTAGACCAGCTGTAAATGTCACCTCGGAGCAGCAGGCAGGTGGTCTTCAGGGAAGGGAAGCTGCTGGTGTACATGATGTGAGGTTTGCTTAGTGCAATTATAAAGGCAATCTGCTAAGCTTAGATATGTCAGCCTGGAGAGCTTTTGAAGGCTGGTGAGTGTGTCTCCTAGTTGCCAGATAGACCAGAAGAGAGAAGGCAGGTTTGAACTGGAGGTTTCTGCCATGACCTCCCACAGATTTCCTTCACAAGGGGATGATTGTACTTTGTCTAGGCAGTTGCACTGGAAAATTGGTATGTTCGTGAGACTTAAAACAGATGCTGTGTTTCACTGTGCACCAGGCAATGTTCTTTAAACTGTCCTGTCCCTTCCAGAAAAGCCCTAAAATATGCTAAAGCCTGAACTTGGTTCTCTCTGCAGGTAGCCATCTGGGGAGTGTAGTTACTGAAGGGTCTGTGATAAGGTCTGTGTCTTATCCTCTGTAAGGATAAATCAGCCTGATCAAGCTCTATTTCCTTTTAGTGCTGTCGGTCTCATTTCCTTTGTGTGACACCATGCTGGTGCTTCTGTCTGGTGGTCTGGGAAGTGACAGGGAGGTCTGATGGCTCTGTCTTAGACTCCATTGAGACCTCAGGGATGGGTTGGAACCAGCACCGGCATCCGTGTGCCGCTAACTTGTCGAGAGGAGCTGGCCGGAGGGGGCTGCAGCAGCATCTCCACCTGTGGAGTGTGACTGGGGCGGGAGGCTGTGTCTCCCGTGTGGAGAGTGGTGGTGGGGGCGGCTCCTGTGGGGCGGCGGTAGGGGGCGGTGTNGGGGGGGGGAAGGGGCGCGGCCTCTTTCCCCCCCCCCGTTTGGAAGCGGGAAGACCTCGGTCCGGGGGCATGTGTCTCCCAGACGCGGGCTGGGGGAAATGCTGCGGGCTGCGCTTCCTGAGGGCTTAAGCTGTGAACTTTGAAGATGACTTTAACAAGCTTTATCCTTTCTTACTTAATTGAGCTCTGGTACAAGTTTGGGATTCTCCTTGCCTCCCTTTTGCCCCCTCCCTTGCTGGGTGGGTGGGTGTGACCTGAGTCCCTGGGTTCCCGGCAGCTGTCACTGTGGCTCTTTTTCCAGCCAGGCAGATGAAGCCCAAAGGGTTAGGACAAAACACCTGCCTGCCTTCTCCCAGGAGCCATGCTCCTGTAGCTGGCTAGGGAGCAGTGCCTGGGAGGCACAGCACCCCTGGGTGCTCAGAGGATGCAGGTACATGTGGCTCTGAAACACATGCTCTGGCTTTCCTGCCCTCCGGTGTTCTTGCAGGGTCCTGGTCTGGCCTCAAGGAACATCCCTGGAGCCTGCAGGCCTCCTGGGAGGCTGACCTCTTTGTTTGTCCTCTGTGGGCAAAGCCAAGTTCTCAGCTGGAGGTACAGATCTCATTAGCTTTGTTCCTGTTCCCACCTTGGGCTGTGCTGACACTGTTGCTCCCAACAGTGATGACTGTTCTACATGCTGTTCAGAGGGGGGATTCTCCAGTTATTCATCCTGTCCTATAAACTTCTCATAGGTCTTGGTGGCTGGGGAGGTAGTGACACTTGGACGCTTCTCTTCGATACCCAGAATTAATGGACTACATAAATAATTTTTTGGATTTTGCTGTGGGTTATCTGTGTTGTTTCCCACTTGCCCATCCCTAAAATAATATTGGCTACTGAAGGAGCTGTGGTCAAGGAGCCCTGCTGTTGTTGCTAGCTGGTGATCTTGAGTTTTGGCCCCTCTGCTTTTGCTATTTGTGAAATAGGAGGGCTAGTGCTCACCTTTTTGAAATATTAGGAGGGCTGTGGATAGAGTGTGGCTAAAAAAAGTGTATGTAGGAATTGGGAGTGATTATATGTTATACAGTGAGGGAGAGGAATTAAGAAAAATGATGTGAAAAGGCGCGATATTTCTGTCCATGTGCACTCACATGGGATAATCTGGGCTGTCACCTGCTTCATCAGTAAAAGGGCACGAACAGAACAATTTATGAATGTTGTTTATTTCTCAGTTTTTCTATCAAATGACTATAAAATTATTTTGCTTACGAGCTTCCTTTCAATTTTATTCTATAAGGTCAATGTGAGAGGTCACTTGCCTGGAGGGGCAATGTCTTTGCATAAATCTCTGATGTACGTAGAACTTGGTATTCATTGTCTTCATATTTTCTCTTTTCTTGTGGATCTGAATTAGCTCCAAATGCCACATAGATCTCAGAGATGTTGCTTGTGTTGGTGGTTTCAGTCTGATTTAGCAGAATTCCTCTATTTTCCCCCAATAGTTTGTGCTACAACAAAATAATTGTCTTGCAGTATGCCTCCAAAACAAAAATAATTACCCTATCCTCTACAGTGGAAATTCAGCCAGACTGGATATTTTAGTTTCACGTTTATTCTGATTGTCATAAATTGAGTACCTTTCTGTGCCAATAGGCTTTTGAAGTAATCGGGTGTTGCCTGGTGTAGCAGCTAGACAGTTTGCATATAATGAGGTATTACTGAGACATTAGAGAGACATCCAGAAGTCATGTGCAGTGATGTCACTTCTGAACAATTGGCTGTTGTCAAAAGGTCTGTGAAGAGTCAGGATCCTTAAGGCAGGGGGTGCCATTACAGCTTTGGCTTTTTGGTGTAATGTGGAGCCAGGTAACCCCATGACAGTTCCTGTGTTATCAGAATCTTAGTCCATTATATGATGTTGGTCTTTCTAGACAGTCCTTTGTCTCTGGTCTCTGCCTCCTGGGCTGTTTTCAAACAAGGGTAGATTTGAAATGATGTTTTTCAATTGTGCTATTAATACCCATGAAACTGAAGTTTCGTGTAGCTACTATCCAGATTTAGGGGGTGTGTTGGCTGTTTCATCAGAGCTGAAGTTGATTGCAGCAGGAGGATTTGGAGTAGTGAACTGTATGTTTGATTTTTTTTTTTTTACTTTTTTCAGTTGATCCAAGTGCTTTAGATTTAAGTGTGGTTATCTAGGTATCATCTCCTTTCAAGCCACCTTGCAAGAATGGACTAGGCTGTAGAAACATCACTGAGGTGAACATCTTGCCCTTTTTGCAGAAGAATTTTTTGATCATTTTGTGAGAAAATAGAGTGGGGTCTTTCCTGATTCCCTGGTCTAAAGCTGGTCCCTTCCATTTTTCCAAAGAACATTTTGTCCTGCTCTTAAGTGCTTTGTGGGGGAAGAAACTGGTTTGAAGTTTCAAACTGCTATTGGAGAATCCACGTGAGAGTTCTCCTCTCTTCCCTGCTTCCTGCAAAGTGTTTGTTTAACTTAGGTTTCTGGAAGATGTTCCCAGCACCTGGATGTGTTGGTTTGCAGCAGCATTAACTCCAACTAAGGTGAATCCTTTTACTCTCCCCACAGGAATTAGAGGTATTTCAGAAGAGACAACCACTGGAGTTCACAACCTGTACAAGATGAAGGCCAATGGGACCCTGAAAGTGCCAGCTATCAATGTTAATGACTCTGTCACCAAGGTAATGCAGCTAGAGCCCTTCTGCTATGTTCTGCTGTATGACCAGTTTGGTGTTGGGATGTTGTCATTCCCATGCAAGTATTCCTTCACTTGCTGAGCTATTCTTGACCTTGAAGTGAGCCTGTGATGTCTTTCATGGGATATGCCATTGTAAATACCCTGTTTTCAGAACGTCAAGGGCTTTTTTTGTATGTAAGGACATGCATCCTTCTGCAATTTAATAATATGAAAACACCTTTGGAAATCATGGCTGCTGAGGTACAGTCAGTTCTTGTGGCAAGGGACATGTCCTCACTCTGAGTAGCTTAAAGCCCACAGGTAGGTGGTAGGTACCAGCTGGAAGAGAGAGTGTGACCTACATGAGCTTGTGGCTGGTAAAAGTTGGTTGATCTGACAAGGTATCTCTGTGAGCACAGTTGCAAAGGATAGGGCAGGAGGTATTTATTCCTTGCTTAGCTATATTACTGCTTTCCAAGACAAATCCTGGTGAATTGAGGGATGAGGGGGAATGGTGTTTAAAGGGTGCTGGTTCTTTTTGGATGTGGATGAATTACAGTGGGAATCTTTTAAGTATTTGCTAAATCTATTTCAAGTTACCATACTAACATTATCTTATTGGGCATGGTAGTTGTCACTGATTTGGCCTGCTTTCTCTGCAGTTTGCTATCTGAAGAGTATCTCTGCTTACAAAGATGCATCTGGCATTTTTATTTCATGCCTGCGCTGGAATCCAGGTGGTCTTGGAAGAAGCTTGTTTCTTTGCAACCTTTTTACCTAGATTTGTGCCTCCTGCATAATAACTATTAATAGTGTTTATTAGATTTGGAAATTCAGATGCTTCTAAAAAAGCCTCTTGAGTGGATTTGGGTTTAACTCACTTTATCCTAGTGCCAGACAAATGCTTATTTTCAAGTACTGTTTGGTATTTATGTAGTAAAAGATTTGTACTAACCACAGTTACAGATCTCCAGGAAGACATGCAACTGAGCTGACAAAATCTGCTCTGTTTGATATTTTCCGTTGGTGCCAGGTTCCTATACTAGTATTTGGAGAGAGAAGGCAGGCAGCATCCGGTTCTGCTCTTCCCTCCTGCCACTCAAATGTATTTTTGGGTGGGATAGATGTCTGCATCTGGCACTCTGCTACCTTGCCTGCATGGGAATGCACAGGCATCTGGAAGACTTTGATTGCAGTTGGGGGTTTTGGTGATGAGGAATCAAATCTGAACATGCTGTTTTGCTCCATAAGAAGGCTTATACTGCAAGGAAAATCTGGAGGACTAGAAAAGAGGATTACTAACTAGCACTAGCTTTGGAATTTGAAGGATTGGCAACACAAATTTTCTGAAATATTAATGGCAAATGTGGCTGTGGTAACTTACAGGCACTGAGTCAGGAACTTCTGGATCTGAATTACAACTTCTTACGCATTAGTCCTCGGCCAGTTTCTGAGGCTGGGAGTGATATGCCACTGCACCTCATAACTTGCTCAGATAATGCATTGTATTCATAGCTGCAACACTTTTATACATGGACTTTGCATTTTTTTATTATAAAAATTTTGCATGTGTAAGCTGTAGACTGAAAAACCAAACTGTAACATCACCTTACACGTGCTAGATGGCACCAGCCATAGTTGCAAGGTAGGTCCCATTTGAAAGATTAGCGTGCCTACTCACATCTAGGTATGCAGTCTTCAGATTGCTTGTAGCAGACAGAGTGCTACCTGTATTAAGTGAAAGCAAGCATGATTGGTGACCTAAGGCTATAGAAAGCGTGGGGCAGGCTTTGAGACCAGAATTTTGCTGTGAATGGTGAGTTCTTTATACCCCTGCCTTGGGAAGCATAGCACAACTTTGGTAATCAGATTTTTAAAAAATTCTTGGCTTTTTTAACTCTTCAGACAATCAAATCTGTTTATACAGTCCATCCTTCTGGTCAAAACAAAGTGCCCAAGGAGAAGGAGGATCATTACAAAGATCAGTACAGCAATATGTGTTTCTGAGTTTAGGACGATGTTCCAACTGGAGTACTACTTAACATCTGACTTAGCAGGGGAATTTTGATTTGGAGGTCTGGCTGTTAAGCTTGTGGGTTAATGTTACAGTAGGAGGATGTTTTGCAATGGGGCATTAGGAGATGAAATCCAGGGATTCTTGGTTGCAGTGACCAATATAATGAATGGCTACTTGCTGGATTTTTCTAGATCTGAGCAGTGGTGAGATCTGGCAGTGCTAGTGTAACTGTTCTTGGGGGAAGACACAATTTTGATCTTCCTGGGCCGCAGGAAGCAATTTCTCATGGTTGTTGTGTGCAATGTGGTGCTTCTGCAGGGTGCCTGTATCTTGCAGAGGTAAGAATATGTGCTAACCAATTGGTTAGATATTCTGCTGGTGTTTTTTGCCTACCTGTGGCATTTCGTTCAGTTCATTGTCTGATAAACAGCAGCAGAGTACTGGTGAACATCTGGTTAAGGAACTTGGACCTACCTCTGTATGCAAGAATTGCTTGTGCTTTTACTTGATAAATACAGGTTACCTCTAACAAGCTTTTAACACTCCAAGCCCTAGTCAGTAGACACAATGTATTTCTGAAATGCTTCTCACCAGGGGTGTGCTGAAGCCTCTATCTGGTCTTAACTATATAGATTGAAACTGGATAAATAAAAACATCAAACCAGGTTATCTTCTTCCCATCCCTCATTGTGGTTGAAGTATTTAGCTGACTGTCAGCCTCCTGGTTTGTAGTATTTGCATGTAAGTCCATTTTGTATCTCTAAGGAATTCTAACTTGAGTGACTTTCATGTCTTCTGAAACGGCTCCTTTTTCTTTCGCAGAGCAAGTTCGATAACCTTTATGGTTGCAGAGAGTCCCTCATTGATGGCATCAAACGTGCTACAGATGTCATGATTGCAGGAAAAGTAGCAGTTGTGGCAGGTTATGGTGATGTGGGTAAAGGCTGTGCTCAGGCCCTGCGGAGTTTTGGAGCCAGAGTCATCATCACAGAAATTGATCCCATCAACGCACTGCAGGCAGCCATGGAAGGTGAGAACTGAAGGAGATGCAGAAATTAATGCATCTGATGAGGGTCTCTGCATGTCAGTGTAGAGCAATAAATGATAGTTGGCCAAGAAAGTTTCAGTGGGTTTCAGCCCTGTCCCTGTTGAGGTAGATGTGACTCCAGTTTAACTCTAGGAATTCTTTCCTTACAGTTAGGGAAAGAGTTTATTAGTATAAGCCTTGAAGATGTGTTTGAAGTCAAAGATATAGAGACCATAGTGGGGTAAGGCCCCCATTTCATAATGCTGTAAGCCTGGTTTTGAGTGGGTTCATTGTACTCAAGTTGTGAAACTCTAACCTCCAGTGTGGGTTAAGACTTCACTAGAATCTCTCCACAGTAAAACACCAGGCCTTACCTTCAGTAGAAGTTTTTGGAGCACAATGCCATGCTCTTTGCCTTTCTAGCTGTGCTCATGGCATGCTCTGGAAGCTGTGCTGCTTCTTCCTGTGGGTGCCTCATGTAACTATGCTTCCTAGTACCAGTTTATCCCATTTCTAGTCATACCTGACTAGAACCTGCAGGTGTTGTGGGTGTACTTTCCTTTGCAAACTTGACCCCCTGAGTCCAGTCTGAGTGCTGTGCCAGATACTACACCTATGGACATAAGACACTGAATGTATAGATCTACAGATTGGAAAGAGGTGAGGTATAGATATTTTTGTGCTACGTTGGTATTTAAGACAAGTATGCCCACTACCTTGCGTACTCCATAGGTCAGGTGTTGGCACAGACTTCTCTTAAGCATTCTTTCTCCATACTTTCCTACTTGTAATATTGTATCCCACTTTTTAATAAATGCTGGTGGTTGGGTAGAGGAATAACTTTTTCTCTTTTCAGGTTATGAAGTTACAACCATGGAGGATGCCTGCAAAGAAGGCAATATCTTTGTTACCGCCACTGGCTGCACGGACATTGTTCAGGGCAGGTATGGTCTAGCCACTTGCTTTAGTGAAAGTATAGCTGTATGGTTAAGTTTTTTTTAAATGCTGCTGACAAGTTATGATTGTATGGTGAGGGTTAGCACACAGTTTCATTTCTGGACATCAGAATTCAGCATCAATTTAGTGAGAAATTGGGGCTTTGGTCTTTCAGCTCTGTTGGATGTTTGCCATGTTGCAATTGTTCCTGTCTTACAGCATGTAATGATGGAGAAACAAAAGGTGTAGAGGGATGGATAGACTTCTGGAGAATGAGATCATCAGGGCTAAATTCTGTGTTAGGACAGATAAATGTGAACAGTAGAGTAGGTAGGTAAAGTTTGAAAAGTAAAGGTTGAAAGTGATTCCATCTGAGTATGCATAGCAGACTTGAAACTAGCCTGTTCTCAATAAACTACCCTGCAGTTTTTTTGTTACTGCTTCTTAGATCTCAATTTATAGCCCCTCCACTCCACAAAAACTCATTCCTATCTTTGCCATTATACATGTTGTAGTGGAAGATCAGATTAAGTGGGAGGCGATAAGGCCATTAGTCTCCAGAGATGTAAAACTGCTGGAAACTTTAAAGTCATGAAAAAACCAATTTTTTCTGTGTAGGAGAGAGAATAACTGCAGGTATTTCAGTTTTGACCAATTAAAATAGTTTTACTTTCCATACTGGGAAAATATTTTCTGTCCAGTAACTCTAACATCCTTGGGAAGTGTCCTTCTCTAGAAGTTTGAGAATTTTTCCAGCAGACATTATGTGCCTGGAAGATTGCCAGACCTACACATCTTGAGAGTCAAATGTAGTCAGTGAGCCAGGCACTTTTCATTTCTCCTTGAGCAGAGCTATGGACCAGAGCATCTTCTGGTGCTAAAGAAAAATTTTTTTTGTGCATTAACTTTTGATACAACTTTTTGTTTTTGCAGGCACTTTGAGCAGATGAAGGATGATGCCATAGTGTGTAATATTGGCCATTTTGATGTGGAAGTTGATGCTAAGTGGCTGAATGAAAATGCAGTAGAGGTGGTGAATGTTAAACCTCAGGTGAGACAGCCCTTGCACAAGCTCTCCTGCTAGAAAGAAGCAATAGCTACTCATTGTCTGATTCCAGAAAGGGGGATATTCCTCTTCAGGTACTCTGTGTTTCTAGCTTTCTTGGAAGCCAGTGTTGCTCTGGGCTGAGCAGAATGGAGATTCTGCTCTGCTCTTCCCTAATTAACCTGGAACAAGCTGCACATTGCATTCTTGTGTTGGTATTAAAGCAATTGGTTCCAGCCAGTGCCCAAGTGTACAGCATGGTCTCTGGCAAGAGGTGCGTGGTATGGATGCATCTTTGTCTGTCTTCCTGCTTCCTTGACAAACAGGAGCCTAGCCCTTAGTGGTGGTTGTGTAGACAAATTAATTGCATCAAGTTCATTCCTTACAGGAAGTCAGCTTTGAGGTTTGGGGTGTGGTGAGGAGGTATAGAAACACGCTTTCTTTGATGGCCCCCAGCTGAAAACAATGCCATAACTGTTTCAAAAAGTTAGATGATGAATACAGAACAGACCATTAGACACTGTATAAAACTTAAGAACAGAGACCATAGATTGCCTGGTGGCTGATCTGAATTTCTTCTCAGGAAGCTGCTTGCTCATGTACTGCTCTGCACCAGAGCAATTGGTCCTGTTGCAGGGTGCCAGGATTAGAGTGAATCTCAAGGGAATGTCTTTTGGGATTCTGTCAAGGTTTGAAAAAATTCACCCCTCTTTGTTTTCAAAGCATTTTTTTTACTTGGAGATTGAAGCCTTAGGAAAGCCTATTTGGAACTCTGCCAAGCTCAGACTTGTCTTCCAGACTTAGTGGCTTCATTTAGAAACCCATGTAGATCAGAAGTCTATGCGTGGGCAGACAAGGTGAGATGTTTTATCCTTGCTCAGCTTGCATTCCTGCCATGTATTTATTTCAAGCTATGGCTGTAGCTACACAGGAAAACAGGGATCTAAAAATTTCAGCTTTTCAGCTGTGTGTCCTAAAGCAGAGAGAGGAAGCTAAACTAAATCAAAACTGTTTTGTAACACCAGCACTGGGGGAGAAATCACATAAAGCAAACCAGGCTTTGTCTGACTTGGCATGGGACTTGTAGTTACCTTTTAAAGAGGGAGTGGGCTTGCTGATAGCAGGATTCTGGGACAGGTTTTCTACTTTTTAAAAAATGCCACACCCAAGCATACATCTTAGTAGATCTCAATCTGCCCTTCTACTTTTCATAACCCCCCTGTGGCTTATTTGCCACCCACTTCAATCTCTTACTAAGCAGTTGTGAGAGTCTGTTCAGTGTGCTGTTTGGACACTGCATGGGCTCAGCTAGGTATGAAGTTATACCCTCAAGTTCTCACTACGTTCCAGTCTGTTCTTGCCCATGACCTTAGTGTGGAACTTACTTTGTTCCACGGCTCTTGTCCTAAAGAGCCTGCAGCTAGCTGCTTGTTTTCTGGTAGTTTGGGTTTTAAAACTAAAACTGGGACTGCTCAAAAAGTAAATGTTGTTGAAGGTGAAATTGGATATTAATATGATATCGTACAAACTACCTGCACATGGCCATTCAGTGGGGCTTTTAAAG
>VYZV01032026.1:1528-47428 GCA_013401275.1 Pandion haliaetus | reverse complement strand
GTAGTCTTTTTCTTTATATACTCTGTATTGAAGGAGCCAGTCTGTCACAGATGTATTAGGTGCAATGAGACGCAGTCTAGTCCAAGGTATGACAACTGTAGCAAGTTTCTGGTTAAAACCAGAATATTACCTTTTCAAAGGCATGGAATTGGGCTCAAGGTCCTCCATATGGTTTAATGCTGAAGACCTACTTCCTACCCGGAGCCTCTCTGGTCTGTTATATAAATCACTGCTGTCACAAGCAGGATGTTCAGAGTGATGCAAAGGAGATACCTCCTCACAGAGCAAAAGCTGTGAAAATAGCTGCCCACTATACTGTGGGTGCCATGAGTGTGTTTGCTTAAAAGTCATTAGCCCTGAGTGGACCACCTGTGTCAGCTTGATGCATAGATAGCTGAAGCTGAGAGGATTTACTGGGGGAAATAGCACTTTACCCTTAGGTTGTTCTTGTACTTTCCCTTACCCATCTACTGGTTACCACTGGAGATGGGATGTACCTAGAGGTAAATATGACCTTATACAGCCATTCCATGTGGTTGAAGCTTTACTGAAGTGAGGATGGCCTATAGATATGTACATTGTCAAGCCCAATGAAAGCTGGTCCCTCTCTCAGGTTAGTACTTGGGTTTTGTTGACTTCTAGCAGTGAATCTGAAGCACTGTTAACTAGTTTGACTCCCCAGTTGGACTCTAATTGGTGTATTTAATGCTGTATGTAACTATACTGTGCTAGTGGTATACCCCTGTGTTCCATTTTGTGTCTGTTTAGATTTCTTGTCCCTAAAGGCTTCAGACCTGCCTGACAATGTAAGGAAGTACCAGCTGAGCAGGTGTTATGTGAACAAGTTCTGCTGTGTAAAAGCTTCATTATTCTTCATTTTCATTCTCTGTGCCTGATTGCTGTTGTGGCTGGGCAGTTGAGCAGGAGTGGATGAATACACATCCTAAAAGCTTACTCATTTCAGAAGGGGGAGAGGCAGGACTGGGAGGCAAAATGTGACTTTAGAGCCACAAATTCCATGCTTTAAACAGATTAAAAGGCATTGAGTAGAAACTTGCTGCAACTGCTTAACTCTTCTAGGACATGCACTAACTTAGGTTTAGAAACAAGCTCCCAGGAGGTATTCTGCAGCTTTGGTCCCTCACCACCTGCATGGGAATTTGTCTGCATATGCTGAGACCTTTCTCAGGGCAGCAGCAATGAGTCATTACAACAATTGATAGAATTGCTCTTACACCGAAATCTGGGAAGGAAATTATCAGTTTGCCACTTAAGCCATCGCTGGTTCTCAGTTTTGTTGCTGAGGCTCATCAAAGGTCATCTTGTCCCCAGTCTTTTGGGGGCCTCAAGGGGAGGTCAGTCCTGTGTTAAAGGTGTAAGATCTTGTACTTATCGTTAGAATAACTTTTTTTTTTACATCAATGTTCTGTGTGAGGTATCTTACGTTTTATAATACCAAGTACTAACTCTAAATTTTCAACTTTTTACTAAGACCTGGCAGCTTTTTTCTATATCCTGTAGCAGGGAGGGAAATATAGTACAAGAGCAAAAATCTCCAACCTTCTATGAAGACATCTGTCTCTTGATCAGAGGAGTAATACCACAGTTGAGGGTTGCTAGACTTCAGCTAGAGGTACAGAGTAATTGTGAAAGTGTCCAACTTGGTAGCTTTCAGTCCCATATGGTCTCTATTTACAAGTGGTGAGCTGGTGTAAGAAATACTTAATACTTAGGAAAGGAAAACATCTTATTGTGCCATTCTGACTCATCTGTTGCTTTCGAAGTACAGTAAGGAGGAAATAGGCTTATTACTGAAAAGCTGTCAGGTTGTTTTGAATATGGGTTTGCATTGCAGTCCTGCTAGCTGTGTTCTGGTATTAGAGACTGATGTGTAGCACAAGCTCAACTTGAGAGGGGAAGGAAAGGTCAGGGTGAGATCAATGAACTTTGGCTCTGAAAATAAATTATTCTTGTATCATGGTGTAGAGGGAAGTGCAAAGCAGCCAGAAAGTCTAGAGCAAGCTAAATGCCAGTGGGGAAAGGGAGGAGGCATTTGTATAAGTGTGGAGATGAATTTAGTGCTTGGATAACTTGATTTCTACTTCTGTAGCAATTTCTTGAGCTTATGAATTGGCCTGTTTATCTGCCCATAGATGAGATGTGTTTCTACACTTAAGTCAAGAGACTTAAGCCTCTGTTGGTACCACTACTATTTTGTATTTATTTCTGTGCAAAGACATTAATTTGCATTTTCTGCTTTACCCTGTGCATTGAATGAGTCATGTCAGCAGATTGCCAAAGGTATGTAATTCCATGCACAAGCCAGCAGCTGTCCAGGTGCAAGTTCTGTGGATATTATATGGATATAATATTTTGACACATAAATCACCCAATTCAGACTTCAAAACTGAAATGCTACTTAACTGCTACCTTGTAGTAGTTTAATCTGTAAATATAATGTTTAAGATAAGTAATACTGTAGCTAGTCTCAGGGTTTTTAGTGTCCTGCTTTCTGGCTGCTTCCTTCTTTGTTTCATTACTTCCTCTCATAATCTTATGACAGCCCACGTGGTATTTTTTGGGTGGACTGAGCACTGTCACTGGTGGTCCACAATGGAGAATCAGCATCCATAAGAATTGTTGCAACTGCTCAGTGGAGAGCATTCTTACTAACCCTACCTTGCTGTGCTGCTCTTGGACAGGAGAAATTAAGAATGTATGGTTTCTCTTTGAGGTGGTTACTGTACACATATGTTGTGCTGAAAACACAGTCTGTTCTCTGAACCCAAGAAGTAGAAAATAGTGCTGTGATTGAAGCATAGCTGGGGAAGACAGGTGGAGGCACAGACCTGCTCTGAAGGCAAAATACCTGTTCTAATGAAAAGGTTTCTATTGGTTTATTTACTACATCTCTGCTAAAGACCTGCCAAAGATGTTTTTTCAGAACAGTGCTGATAACACAGGGATGTTTTGGTTACTGATGAGCAGTGCTTACACAGAGTCAAGGCCTCTTCTGTCTCACCCCACCCCACCAGTGAGCAGGCTGGGGGAGCACAAGAGGTTGGGAGGGGACACACTTGGGGCAGCTGACCCCAACTGACCCAAGGGATATTCCAGGCCATAGGATGTCATGCTCAGCATATAGAGCTGGGGGAAGAAGAAGGAAGGGGGGATGTTCAGAGTGATGGCGTTTGTCTTCTCAAGTCACCATCAGGCGTGATGGAGTCCTGCTTTCCTGGAGATAGCTGAACACCTGCCTGCCCATGTGAAATGGTGAACGAATTCCTTGTTTTGCTTTGCTTGTGTGCACAGCTTTTTGCTTTCCCTATTAAACTGTCTTTTTCTCAACCCATGAGTTTTCTCACTTTTACCCTCCTGATTCTCTCCCTCATCCCACTGTGGGCGAGTGAGTGGCTGTGTGGGGCTTAGTTGCCAGCTGAGGTTAATCTGTGACAGTTGTTACAATTAAAGCTTCATCCCACATGGCTTTTAACTTAAAGGCCAAAGCTTTAAGAATAAAACTGAAAGTGATGTGTGTTTTGCTTCATATTAAGTAACTTTTGAGACTTAAATTATAAATACAGCTGTGGGGAGGGACCCTTTTAGGTCTTTCGCAGTTGCTGTGCTGTGACAGCATAAGATAAATGGATTTGCCTAAAGCATTGACCTTTGTCAAAGTTAGTCATTGCTTATCTTTTAAGTCTTTCCAAAGGTTTGCTGTACTCCCATGTGCTTGGTGTGACATGAGCAATAAATACAAGTGAATACTGAATATTCTTGTAACTTATAGGCCTTATTGGTGTTTCATTTTAGGCTTTAATGTTGTAACCCCCTACAGGGCTGAAGGCAGGGGAGAGGAAAGCTAGTGACTGGTGGAAAGGAGAAGCAGAGTTAACTTCAGTATTGCAGGAGGCCAATCTGGCCCAGACAGTTGAGGCACATATTAAGTGCCATTATCTCCTGAATTGTATGGGACTCTCATATAGCTGAAGACTTGTCTCTTTAGCCCATCTGAGACTTGATTCTGCATGCAGAGTCCTGTTGTCCCCAACATAGCTTGGAAATCGGTCTGAGTGGAGGACCATGTCTTTGGCCCCCTGAGAGCAAAGGAAGGTACACCAGAAGCTAGGGCATCTGTTTATTATACTGTAAAGCATTGGCCTTATGGAAGTGGGAAAAGTCACAGGGGAGCAGTTTCAGCAGGCTGAGGACTCTGTCTCTTACCCCTGTGTTAAATGCAAAGGCTCTGGACTGTTGCATGCGGAGGTGTTCACTCTTCTCTCCTGTCTCTCCACACCAGTTTTTACAATTGGGCATACCTGAACTGTGTTTTATTGCTAGCAGCATGCTCGCCACCACAGCTGTCTGAGACAACATCCATGTGGAAAAGCCAGAAGAATTGCATAACTGGTTAAATATGAAGCAGATGCTAAGATTCATGTTATGTGAAGTCCAGTATAGCTACAGGCTTCGCAAACACTGGCTGGGAATTGAGGGAGGGGTGTCTCAATTGTAATCAAAGTTTGTGTTGTGAGCCTACTGCTGAACTGTTGATGTGGGAAGAAAGCCCACAAAACTTTGCATGATTTAAAATGCTTTCTTTACCCTGACATGGCACTGCTCTTGGTTTTTCCCACCCAGGTGGATCGCTATACACTGAAGAATGGCCGTCATATTATACTGCTAGCAGAGGGCCGACTGGTCAACTTGGGCTGTGCCATGGGTCACCCTAGCTTTGTTATGAGCAACTCCTTCACCAACCAGGTGCTGGCGCAGATTGAGCTGTGGACCAATAGTGACAAATACTCTGTTGGCGTCCATTTCCTGCCAAAGAAGGTGAGTTAGAATAGCAGTAAGATGCAAGCCTGTAAGGAAGCCAACTTCAGATGAGATCATGTAGATTTGTTTTGTTTGTGCTTGAGGTCATTTTCCTACCGAATGTTGTTGCACAGAGCTTCTGTCCCTCAGTGAATGCTTGGCTTTGGCCATGCTGAATCTGAAGTGGGCTGTCTTTTGTGGCTAACCTGTTGTGCAGAACTGGGACTTGTCTGTCCTGTGATAGGAACATCCAGTCACATTTTGGCTTGGCCTGGAGCTCTTCCCTAAGGTGTTGGGAAGCCCTGTGCTGCCTCAGGGTAGTCAGGGAGCTTCTCTCAAATAACTCATTCCTTCTGCTGAATGTCAGCATTCACAGCAAGCTTTCACATGCCTATCCAGCAGTGAAGTCTAGTGGGGCAGAGTTGAAGCTGGAGTGAAACTAGGAATTGCTTTTACTGTGGTTGATAAAGTGTGGGTCCCATTTGTACCTGAGCAGAGCTTACCACAATGTGGTCCCAATAGATTCACAAAATATTAATGACAGATTCTGTCACGTTTCCCTTTAAACTTATCTCTGCATTCTTTGTTCTCGGAAAAATCTGCATCATGTCACAACTTGCAAATTCGTTTTAGAAAACTGACCTGGTTTTAATTTTCCAAAACAAGCTTGGGAATTTGAGATGGTCATTGAAAAAGATGCTGGAGCTAGATCACACTGCCTTTGGAATGCAACCAGGTGTGAGACTAAATGTGAAAATAGTTTTCATTTGGGAAGTAGAATGTGTATGTTTGGGCTTACTTATGAAGTGTTTGCTGAAGGACTTTAAGCTTCCAAAACCATCCATTAATGATCAAGCAAAGCATACCAGAAATACAATGTAGGAGTTAATCAGGGAGCTGACACCTGATCATATTCAAAGGAAAAGTTTTGTTGACAATTCTCTCAAAAATTATAGTCCAATGTTGCTAGTAAAATGTGGTTTCATCCTCTTCCTGAATAACAATTTTTAGTAAGCGTACTTGAACTGGAAATGAGAAGTAATGCCCAGATCAGTTACTTAGATGGAGTTGCATGTTAGTGGAGCCTACGGCAGTGATTTCTTCAGGTTCATATACTGTGACAAAATGCTTTTTTTTTTTTACCCTCTGCACTTCATAGAGTATTTCAAAGAATAAAGCAGTTGCCTTGTCAGAACCAACAAAAGATGGGCAGGAGAGCTTTCTTTGATAATTTTCTGGCTAGTATCTTTCCTTGTTCTGTGTAGTAGTTTTGAGGTCCAAATGTAAAATTTAAGAGTTACCAAGTACCTTACATTGCACTTTCTTTGACTGCAAGAATATCGCTTTGATGATAAGCTGTTACCAACATGCACATGTTTCTGCAATGTGCATTCCCGGAAATCTAGGCAAACTGTTGTGTCTGTGTTCTTGGCACCAAATCTGTCCATCCTTATGCTCAGCTATCTGATTTTAAGGCAAGAATGTCAGCTTACCTTCATCTATAAATTTGTGTACCTTTTTATCTAAATCTTGAAGTCCCCAAGCTGAAGCAGCTGTGAAACAGCTTAACTCTGCTGCGGTTTGAGAAGCTGATCTGGGAAATGTCAGGGACTCAGCTCCTTTTCAAGTGGGTGTAATCTGTCTTAAACTTGCTAGAAATGCACCTATCAGTCTTCACATGTCAGTCTAGTCAATCAGATACTCATTCAATTTTTAACCCTCCTTTTTTTTTTTCCTGGCAGGATCTACTAAGCTGAAATACTTGTTTCCCTTCTAAACAGTCCTTCCAGTTAGCTTTTTCTTTCTTTTGTGATTATCCAGACTCATATAGTTTTTGGTACCTTTCATAGTTCACTTGCAGTCTTCAGTCAGTTCATCTTACGGTTTTAATGTTGTCTTGTACATCTCTGCCTGTGTTGGTTCTCAAGAGATGTTGGCAGTTCCATATTACTTACTATGAGCAGGTTGAGCTGCAGTGAATTATACACTGTGCAGGTGTAGCTTTTTACCTGGTTCATTACAATGGAGTTACTTCAGAGTAGTTGCTTGTTACCACACTCCTTTGGGAAATCTAGGACTAGTTATTGAATCATTTAGGACATTGTGGTTCACACAAGCTGAAGATCTGGTCCTTGATTGTTTTGTTGAATTACTGCCCTTCAAATATGTTGTTGCAACCTTTCACATCTATTTAACTAGTATGGGGGAAACACTGGCAGTCTTTCCCATAGTGCTGGAATTTAGAATTCCCTTAAATCTGTTTCCGTAGCAATGATTACTTGTATTTTGCAGGAATTACAAATGGTGGTCAAACTTGTCCTTCTATTGTAACTCAGCAGCACCGGATTCCTTCTTAGTGCTGTTCTTTCTATCTTTGAATATCCTTTATGGCTGTACATTCCTCTCTGACATAGCAGCTAGTTTGCTATTTTATTATTTTTGTCACTCTTCTGTGCCTATCTCCTGTAGCACTTAACTGTCTTGTAATTTTACACATTTTTCACTCTCGAGTGTGCATGTCTGCCTGACACCTCTGGGATAAAGGAAGTATATTAACATTTCTGAGCCTATGTCCTACACCCCACCTCGGCTTTATTCTTCATGAAAATAATGCAAATAGATACTAGAATTCTTCCTGAATTAGTGATTCTGGAATGAATTTCTTAATACATGTACCCCTAAGATGGGATATGTGGAAAGGAGACGCACTTTTTTTTTTCTGCTATTAGAACTTACCATTTTAGGTAGGATGATAGTCTAGTATGTCCAGGTGTCTTTGTAGTGGAAACATGACTGGGGCTTTACCATTCTACCCAACTAGATATTCTTATCTCTGAATAGTTTGATCTCTGTTCTTTACTTGTTGGATGGATGTGAATGTGTAAGTGAGATTGAAATGGGCTTGATTTATATAAAGTTGTTTGTCTCACTTAAGCTTAACTTGACTCCCTCAAAAGCATGGGGCTTTTTCATCTGAATGCGGTTCTGTGCTCAAAGCAAATGTGTCTGTGCTCAAGCAGGTGAGGTATGTTGGCACAGAAAGAGCTGTCTGACTGTTCATCTGTGTCAGTCTAAGTCCTCCTTGGGGCTGCTATTGATTTTCAGATATTCATTTCTCACTATTGACCATGACTTCCTAAACCAATAGCACTCTGTTCTGCTAATATTCTTGTCTCAATGTTTTGTTTTTCAGCTGGATGAAGCTGTGGCTGCTGCTCATCTGGATAAACTGTGCGTGAAGCTGACAAAGCTGAGTGACAAGCAGGCCAAATACCTAGGCTTATCAAGAGATGGGCCATTCAAGCCAGACCACTACAGATACTGAGCAGGTGGCACTACCCAAAGACCAAGTACAGGGATACAACCTTCTAAAGCTCTTGTGTGTGCTGGGCTTCTGAGAACAAGCCCTTTGCCATATTCCTCTCAGTGCTGCAGAATCCCTCCCCTTACCAAGGGAGCTTCAGGGCCTTATTTGTTAGTGAAAGAGGATCACTCTGATTCTTGGAATTAGAATTGGTTACTTAGCTAATGTGGTGGTGAACAGGATCCTATCCACCTTCTGTTGGCTCCTAATGTCCCAGTAAGGGGAGCAGGACAGAAGATTGCTAAATGAGAATTCATAGTGTTGTCAAACGTGGCTGACAGCCTCCTTGAACAGACTGACCAATAAGATGGGGGAAGCTTTATACAGAGAGATGCTTTTTGCCATGCCCTACTCAAATTAGATGAATCCTTTTGGGAGGCTGACTGTGTCAGGCTTCTCTCCACAAAGGTGCCCTAGCTGAAGTCCATCTTGTGAAACTGGAGGAAGTAGGGAGAAGTGCAGGTTGCTTGGTCTCCTTCCTATAAAACCAACTTAGCCCTACTTGGAGATTAGGGCTGGAGGTTTTTTCTAGGTTAATTTACTCCATTGGTTTTGGTCAGCACAAAGACCCTTCTATGCCTCTTCCATATCAACTCGAGGAGAGGTGAAGCAAGAATGACTTTTTAGCAGCCTTCTAGTGTGTTTTAAACAGCTGAGAAGCCACTGAGGGGATGGTTAGGTTTAGGGACCTTGTTCGATCCTCTGAAAACACCAGCAGCACACTTCTATCCCCAACTTGACTTTTCTGAGTTGTCATGTCTGCTGTATCTTGTTTGTCACTGATTCAAAGTGCTTTTATTAAAGATCTGACTGTGGCCTGACTTTTTTTATATGGTGAGATGCTTTGGGTTTTGCCATGGATTTGTTTACTTTTGCGTGATCCTTAAGCTACTGAAAATACTTAATGTATCTGCATGGGGTTTCCTCAAGGCAAAAGTCAGTGCTGTGGCTAGCCTGCATCATATACTTGAGCTGGGAAAAGCTGCTTCTCAGGTTATTTAAATATTTGAAGGGCTGAATCTTACAGGACAATTTTGAATAACCTTTACAGTAAAATACGCAGATTTCAGTTTCAGAAACTTTCCAGAATGGACGGAAGACTTTGAAACATGACCTTGGGTGTAGCAGCTGATTTCCTTTAAAAATGTATATTGTTGTCTCATGTCCTGACTCCCTGCTAATTTCTCAACAGGTGTCCAATCTGTATTGAAGGAAAAGTGTGCCCAGGTAGCCAAGAAGGCCAATAGCATCCTGGCTTGTATCTGAAATAGTGTGGCCAACAGGACTAGGGAAGTGATCGTCCCCCTGTACTCAGCACTGGTGAGGCCGCACCTTGAATGCTGTGCTCAGTTTTGGGCCCCTCACTGCATGAAAGACATTGAGGTGCTGGAGCGTGTCCAGAGAAGGGCAACAAAGCTGGTGAGGGGCCTGGAGCACAAGTCTTATGAGGAGCAGCTGAGGGAACTGGGGTTGTTTAGCCTGGAGAAAAGGAGGCTGAGGGGAGACCTTATCACTCTCTACAACTACCTGAAAGGAGGTTGCAGGGAGGTGGGGGTTGGTCTCTTTTCCCAAGAAACAAGTGATAGGATGACAGGAAATGGCCTCAAGTTGCACCAGGGGAGGTTTAGATTAGATATTAGGAAAAATTTCTTCACCGAAAGGGTTGTCAATCATTGGCACAGGCTGCCCAGGGAAGTGGTTGAGTCATCATCCCTGGAGGTATTTAAAAGGTGTAGACATGGTGCTTAGGGACATGGTTTAGGGGTGGACTTGGCAGTTAGGTTAATGGTTGGACTCGATCTTAAAAGTCTTTTCCAACCTAAATGATTCTATGAAATCACTCAGCCTTCTTGCTTACTTGCTTTCTATTGGCAAGAGCACATCTGTCACTGACAGTTTCACTAAATCATTTACCACTAGTTTTTTAGCTGTTTTCTCTTTTTTTTTTTTGTTTTTTTTGTTTTTAATCTACATGCATTTAGTTCAGTATTCAGTCTAACCTGAGGTTGGGCATCTTGATTGCCTGAATATGGGTTGTCAGTCCCACTGTGATTACCTTAGAATGGTTTTAGCAGGAGCTATTGAATGAAGAACAATAGCACCGAAGAGAGCCCAGCATTGGTAGGTATTGAGGCTCAGGAGTATCCTCTTCCCAGCACTGAAACCGCATGCATCAGCTTATATGGCATCCCACATCTGGCATATGCTGAATCAGATGATAGTGACAGACTACAGCTTTTCTCACTTGTGTGACTCTGCACAGCACATCTCACATGGACAGGGTGAGATGTGAGCTGCGGGCTTTCTGGATCTGACACAGGATCCCAGAGAGGGGGAGATAGGTCACAGCACCATATTGCAAGTATACAGACCCTCGCACAGGCAGGGATGAGGGTGTGAAGTGGGAACAAATGCAAGTTTCATACTCAAATTTGTGAAACTCAACAGGTCTGGTATACAGGCAAGCAAGGTGATGCACTTAACTGTATGCTTGCACATGTCCTCTGTGAAAGGTACTGGCGAGGAGGCTGTCCTGGAGCAGCAAGAAGTGCTGCTTGACTGCGGTGTTGGGCTCATGTCCTCAACCAGGCTGAGCAGATGTAGTAAGTCTTAGAGCAGCCCTGCCTTCCAGTTCATCAGCCTCTTCCCCCAATCATGTTTGTAGGCTCATTTTGAAAGGCAAAAATAAGTGAGATTTGCAACTGCATAAATGAAGTTCAGTTTAGGAGAGTGTGTACAGTATGACAGAGGAATGTGGAGAGAGGTGGTATGTGCTCTTTTTTCAGAAAATACTAATTGACTCGGATTTACAGCTTCCCTCTGACCCCCCCAAATACTGGCAACCACTGGCTGAGAACTGGGAGATGCCTAAATCCATTCTAGTCAATAACTGTTCCTCAAATTTAGCCATTCCTAGCTATAAATTTAACAGGGATTTTTAATTAGATCAGGACACCCCCGCCCCCAGTAATAAAGCAGTACTAAACCAGACCTGATGACCACACTGGGAAAAGTTCTTGTTTAATTCTATGTACAACTTCAGTTTGTTTTTTTTAACATCTTGGGTAGTTTCCACTGGCCTACTGCTTTTAGTGTGGTTAGGGTGTCCCAGGATGGTAATGAGCACTGTCATCTTGGGCAGTCTGCCCCTGCAAAATGATTGAGCCTGGTGGTAAAATGAAATTAATGATGGATTGTACTCCTAGTCTTCAGACAGTTCTCTGATTTGGCCAAGAGGAGTAATCGCATATTTCCTCAAATGTCTTTCAGATTCATTTTCTGTTAATGCTTTCCTTATTGTTACCAGTGAAAATACTATTCTCTTTTAAATATGGCAACTCTTGCCCCTGTTTTCCTTCCACTATTGGGTCAGAAGTGATAAGAGAGTATGGGCTGTACATTTTTCTCTTATCTCAACCAGATACCCTAGTCTCCATGATTTTTAGAAAGCAACGGATTTGCAATACAGTCTTGCTAGGTCCTGCTCTGTATTTTTTTTTTTTTTGCATGGCTAGATGGTCTGTGGAGATTGATGAAGGTGTACAGATAGCCTTAGGAAATAGGGATCACTGTAAGCAGAGAAAAAAGAATAGGTAAACAAATGTTCCACTGATGACTGTGATTCGCCACTGAGCTTGTTTTCACAGCAGTGGTTCTTCTTGAAAATGATACAAAGTTTCTTGGAAGCCAATTGCGGTTTTTAGCCTTTAGGGCTTTTTGGTTAAGATAAATCAAATGTAGTAAATGTACATTGTAAAGTCTCAGTAATTTTTGCAGTAGCATTGTTTGCCACTGGACAACTTTGCGTAACTATAAGAAGTGTGAATTACAATTAAGTCTTTTTTCTCCTTTTTTAAAATCACTAACTGTTCATAAGTGCTTATGGTTTGCATACCAACTTAGAAAAAGCAAAACCAAACAAAAGACAGAAGAAAAAAGTCCTGTAGAAAAATACTTCTGGAAGTTAATAGGATGAAAACAAAAAGGGTTTGAGGTTTTGCAGCATCCTTTTGAACTGGATGGGGACTGACATCCCTTCTGCTTGTCTAATTTCCTGAAATTCCGTAGCAGAGAAATTAAACTCTTTAGGATATTTAAAAAGTCTATAGCAAAATTTTTCCTTCTTGCTCAATCTGTAGAGTCCAGCGACACTTTTCAGCAAACCTGTTACTTTTCTGTAGCACTTTGGTTTTGGTTTCATCAACTGGGAAATCATTTCCATAAGGGAATATTAAATGGGCCGCATTCATAGACATGTGCTCCTTTTCCCTGATAGAACAGCAGCATTTTAGAAGTAAACTGAACAGCATCTTAGTTGCAATATTGCAGATATTGGAAGCACTTTAAATGCTTAGTAATCAGGCTGATGCACAGATTTTGTTTTAAGCCAGTGCTTATTGTAGGTATCTGCTTTGCATTATTAACTTGATTTCCACTCAGTACAAACATTTGGTGGTCCTGTTTTTCCTCACTTACAAAACTTACTTCCTATGTGTATTTTATTAACAGCTGGATGCAAACTCCTTTTGACCCTTTTTGGCAGTGAAAGGTTTTGCCTGTGATATTGTCTGACCTGCCACTGAGATGCCATTTTGTAGAAGAAGGACACCTCTGCCCAAACCCTGCACTTAGAAGAAAGCAGTAGTGATAGAGGGATGTTGAACAGGTTGAAGAGAATAAAAGGAAATAAACCATGTTATGCTCATTTAGTGCTGTAAATATTTGCTTCCCAAAAGGAGAAATTATGAATTGAATCACAGCTTTATAGCAAGGAGATCTTTTAGTATTTAAAAACTTTGAGTTTAAAGTGGTCTGGCTCTGCCAGATATTTCTGAGGCCTTTCCAGAGTGAGGGACCCCTGGCTGTTGAATTACTTTAAATGCATCTGCTCCCATTTCCATTCCAGAAGACTTAAAGAAATGTTCTTTCACCTATGGGTGAAAGAACATTAGCCTTTAATAATTTTTTTTTTAAATGCCACATTTGTTTGTTGTGGAACACAAGGAAGAGTGAGACTGTATAGTCTTATGGTTGATTTCTGGTTATTACTGTTCTAAGTTGTATAATACTGTTGTTTACCTATTTGAGGCAGCTGTGCAGAGTGAAGGGAAGCCTGTATGAGATCACAAATGACATTTTAGCTGAGGAAACTGCCAAAAATAGCAAGGGTGCCACAAGAACACTGTTATTAGCTAAATCCAACTGATGGTAGAGCGTGAGTGATGAAGGTGTTTATTAAAATATATTAAAGTGAATAGAAGATTTCCACTGATTCAAAGGGGCCTGAACTAGATCACTAGGGAAGGTATATTTTTGTCTTTTCCTGCCTTTATATGTGCTAAAGGAATGTCACATGTGAATTGTGTTATGATACTATTACAGACATTTTAGGACTCCCATATTTCAGGCCAGGGATTTCATCTCAAAGGCTTTCCTGATGCATATGCCATGCAGCAATTGTAATATTTTTTTTCAGTTCACTGAAAAAGCTTGCAGAAATGACTCAAGCCTCCTTTTTCTTCTGAGAGAGGTGGGAGACAGCCATATGTTGGCCATCTGCATATCATTTGAGAAGTTTGCCAATAAAAATCTTTGTATTATCTCAAAGTAATCTGCAGCCACCACAAATTTAAGAAGGGCACTTTGAGACTGAGTGACTGCTCTTTCCGGCAGCTTAGTGTGTCTCTGGTGTTGTGCTGCTGCTCCAGCTGAGGATGGTCTCCTATAGGTCCCATATCACATTTGCCAGCCTTGCATGGGTGTTCCTGATGTGTCTAAGGTGGCACTGGGTGCTTACACTTATGCTGCTGAACTGGTCCTTTTGTGAAAGTCAGTTAGTAGTGGGGGGAAATAAAAGGGGCAAACTTTCATATCCCTCTTCTCAGCTCCTTCAAATATAACTGTGCAAGAAGCAGGAAATACCTGTGTTGACCAGAAAAACCTAAGCTAGCCTGGCATGCCAGACTGATATTTGGGTGACTTGGCCCCCAGATCAGGGTAATTTGCTGGGGAAGGGGAAGAATATTCCACCAAATCCTCTCTAGGTAAAAAACTTCTCTCACTGTTGTTTAATGTACTGGAAATAGCTTATCATCAACAGCTGCAAGCTCCTGCTGACTTCAGGGTCCTCAATATATTGTTGGATCTGAAGAAATTGGGAGCATTGTTAAGGCCTGTTAGATAACTTATCAGCAGAACATCTCAGGATCCCTAATCTGGAGCTTTCTGGAGCAGGCATTGTCTTTTTTTGTTGTGTTCAAGAATGGCACTATGCACATTATGAGTACTGGGATGTTGTAACAGGTCCTGTAGCTGGCTATGTAACTAACTTGGATGAGGAGCCACAAGATTTTGCTTCCATTTTACAGGCTTAAGGAGATACTAAGTGAGGAAATGCATTGTGGGTCTGTTGTGTGTGTTCTTGTGCTTTGTGCTATACCTGCATTGATGGGAGCTGATGACACCATTGAAAAATACCTTGTAGAGTCTGGATATGGGCAAAATGAAAGCTGAAACAGCTTAGAGTGGAGATTGTATGAACAAAAATGAAAGAACTGCTCACGGAGGGCCAAGATTCAGCACTGTCTATCTGTGGGTCCGCCTGTGATGCCCCCAGTTGCATTATTATGACTATGTGGTGACTTGCTAACTGTAGCCTTCAGCAGACTGGGGGGCTTCACTCATTGCCTTTGGTGGAGTGCCCATCAAAAGTGACATGGGGTTTTGTTTCATCCCCACAGTTAGAAAAGCATGCAGTGGTTGAGGTGGTTTGCATCTGACACAGGAGGCAATTACTTCTTTTCAAGTATTAAATGTACTACAAAAATTTAAGATTATGTTTCTGTTTGGAAATGAGTAGCTGTTTGCTGTGCATTTTCAGTTTTGGAAATAAAGTGTCTGTGACCAATCTGTTCCAGGTATTACAGTGGTAATTGGGATTTTGCAGTGCAGTAACCATAGCAGGCCATCCAAGTGTTTCCTTCTGTATGTGGGAGATCACTGTGTGGAGCAGGCTGTCCAGACAGGCAACAGTTCAGAGCTCAGAAGTAGACAGAAAAAAATATGAAGAGTTCATGCATTTATTAGGGGAGTCCATTTTTAATTATTTTCTTTTTCAGCCCTGATTCTGCAACTCAGAGTCATGTGTCTCAGTTGAATAGGATGCTGGATGTGAACAAATGCTGAATTAGTCTATTTAGTCTGTTTATAGAGTAACTTCTGGCCATAGAATGGTCTAATTCAGCTTGAAATGCTTTGATGAAAAATGTTATGATTTAATGCTTTTTTGCATTGGCTTTGGATGTCATTTAATGTCTACACCCAGACAGTGAGTGACCTCAATAGCATGTCCCACAATACTCTGAGAAGCACGTTTGCCGTAGGACTAAAATGATGTAATCTTGGCACTGTAAAATAGAACTCCCACAGAGTCAGCTTTGGGCATGGCATGTACAAATTCTTCCTTGGCTCCTCAGTTTCGTTATACAAATCTCCAGCTGGTTCTCCTATAATTCATTTCATCATGAGGTTAGCCCTATCTCTGAATCTCAAAGGGACTTTATTGAATCTTTCATCACCCTCAGCCAAAGCAGCATCACAGATACTGTTGACTTGTCAATAGAACTTGGAAAAAGTTGTTCTACCTTCCATCGAATCTTTCCTTCTGTGAGAAGATCCTAAAGACTGACATTGGGGAGTTGTTTGTTTTCCTTCTGGGGTGTCCCAGACGGTTTCAGTAATTAGCTTGGAAAATTAGGAGGTGTTTAGAGCTAGTTTGGTATAGTCATTAAGATGTTGATTCTACCATTTGTTTTATCCATCAGGATAAACTTGGCTTTTATTGTCTTTGAGTGGGAAAATAAGCAATCAAGTCAGGACTTTGGATGGGAAAATACAGTATCTGTTTTAAATTCACACAAGATAGGCAATATTTGGAAAAGCTAATAGTGATTTATTGGTGCTTAATCCTACTAAGCTGTAATTAGGGTAAAATTTCCATTAGTCTCTAGGAGCAAAATGACTCTCATGGAGTGTTACTGGGTCTGTCTCTAAGCTTGAATTCCAATAAATTTTCAGTGGAGATATTTTGGTATGTGACAACTAAAATTAAACACTCCATCTTTGTCATGCATGTGTTTTATCATCTGTGTGCTGATGACATTTTGGATAGGTCCCTTAGGGACCTCTTACACTTACAAACAACTCAATATAAGTATCTGTTCAAACTAAATACAGGAAGCAAATATTAGGTGTACATGTTTTGCTGATTTCTGTATCCTATCAATACCTCATGCAACATGATCTTTACCTGGAAAAGTGACTAAGGCTAATAACATTTTCAGAGTACTTGATTATATATATTCTTTGGTGTGATAGATGAATGACAAAGAAAGCATAACCTCTTTCTAATCAATTCCAGTTACAAAAAAGACTTGTTAATAAATCAAATTTGTCAAAATGCACTACATATAAATGCTATGTTAAAAAGTATGTGCATATGTGTTGAAAAACAAATCCCCTCATTCTCATATGAAAGGATCTTTTTTTTTTCCTTCATTGCATACATGCACCATCCTGTACTTTGCTGGTTCAGCTTCCGTGTCTCTAGCTCCTCATTGTGGGTCTCTGTGCTTTCCATTTCCATCTTCATTCATGATCTGGATGATAAGGCAGAGCATACCCTCAGCAAGTCTGTGTGTCACAAAAAAGCGGGAGGAGTGGCTGACATGCCAGAGGGTCGTGCTGCCATCCAGAGAGACCTTGCCAGGCTGGAGAAATGGTCTGTCGGGAGCCTCAAGCAGTTCAACAAGGAGAAGTGCAAAGTCCAGCACCTGGGGAGGAACAACTCCATGCATGAATATATGCTGGGGCCCACCCAGCTGCAAAGCAGCTTTTCAGAAAAGTACTTGGGGGTCCTGGTGAACACCAAGCTGAGCCTGAGCCAGCAGTGTGTCCTTGCAGCAAAGGCGGTGAACGGTGTCCTGGGCTGCGTTAGGAGGAGTGTCACAGCAGGTCGAGGAGGTGATCCTTCCCCTCTGCTCAGCACTGGTAAGGCTGCAGCTGGAGTACTGTGTCCAGTTCAGGGCTCCCCAGTACAGGAGAGACATGGACATACTGGAGAGAGTCAAACATCAGGAAAGGTTTTTTTCCATTTGGTTTCTTTTTTTTTNTTTTTAATGGCGAGGGTGACCAAGCACTGGCACAGGTTGCCCAGGGTGGTTGTGGACTGTCCCTCCTTGGAGATATTCAAAAGTGGTCTGAACGTGGTCCTGGGCAACCAGCTCTAGGCAGCCCTGCTTGAGCAGTGGTTCAGACCAGATGACTTCCAGAGGTCCCTGCCAACTTCAACCATTCTGTGATTCTGCAAAGCTGCAGTGGGAGCTGCTGTCTAGAGAACAGCTGTTTGTTTGATTTCTGGCTCTGCTTTTTTCCCTTTCCTCTCCTCCTGCTCCCCTCCACACTGGTAAAACATAATTTTTCTGACCAGCTGGACATTCTGGTAAGAAAATGATACTGTTTCCACATGAGAAGTTGTTGTGTGATTATTGATATGATTTTAGTGTCAACCAAGGACAATTTCTTACAGTTACGAAAACTTTGAAACGACGGGAACCTAATCTTTACCTAGTAAAAGAAGGGGCCAAATTCTGTTTCCTAAGCCTATTGTAATGTATCATTCTTCCTTCTCATCCTTTTTTTATCATAACTGAATGGCTTACAGATTCCTGAGCCAGGATATCTGATTAAAAGGCATACTTATGTACATTTAAAAGAATTCAAGCTTGCATCTTATATGACAGCTGATGTATTTTATAAAAAAGGTAAGGAACACAATGCCATCCTGTTATAATTTGGGCTCTTTCTTGGATTAATCTCTGTTATCTATATATATCTTTAAGATGAACAAACATTTCTGTCAACATCTGACCTGTGCTTTGAGCTCTGGGTTTTGGATTGATTGTTAGAAGAAAAAAGTGTATACAGCTTGAGCCCCTTTAGAGTGTTATCTGTATCATCTTTGCCTGCCTGGAAGACTTTTGTAGCCCTCTGCTGTGCTTAGAAATTAATCAGTAAAGAAATTTCCTCTCAATTAGATCTGCACAGAGCCTTAGAAAATTCAGGATTGGGATTAGAAATTAAGGGTTAGAAAATATCTGATTGTGAAAGCTAAAGAGCATTGGTAGGGACACCAGTGCAGTCATCTAGCAGGCAGGTGGAGTGAACATGGGAGATGTTGTTTTAGCCTTGGGAGTGCACATGGCTTCTGTGGTGACTGGCAATAGCAGTGGGATGAAGGGAAAATACTAAAATCAAGAAAGGCCCACAGAAGAAAAAAAGTGTACAGGAGTGGGGGAGAGGAACACTGTAGATACAGAATGAGAGGAGGTAAAAAGCAAGAGCTAAAGTCTGGCAGATGAAGAGTCTTCAGTGTTGGGGACAGCTTCTGGGTCAGCTCCCTCCTTGCTCTCCTGTGACCTGCTACATCTCTCCTGGTAGTTTAACCAAGAAGAGGTTTCCTCCTGTGCTATCTTGGATAACTCAAGATTAAGGCAAAGAGCTTCAAGAACAGGAGAAAGATGTCTTCTAGACACCTGTTTGCTGCTGCCTTGAGCTTTGTCCATACCTTCAGAGCTGTTTCTGAGCCTTTAAGGGTTGATACAGCATTCAATATTTTTTTTTTCCTGTGGTGACTGGCTGCGTGCAGCACATGGAGATTGCCACCTAAATTCATGCTTGGGGTAGGTGCTCGGAGTTGCCCAGAGTAAGAATGGGCAAAGAAAGAGAGATTGGTTGCTTGTAATGGTTTCTTCAAGATGTACATGTGGGATACACATTCATTTTTTGCTGGTCTTTCCTTCCTCAAAGTCCTGGATATGTGTTCCTGCTTGTGGGTTCTACATGCACTATGTTCTTGGCAGCAGAAGGGATGAGGAGTCTTCTTATGGGTACGGCTGGGGAAAAAATTCTGATTTTTAAGTCATGAGACACAGACATGTTCAGGGTTCAAATATACAGGTATATTATACACCTTGGAGATACTGGTTACTGGTAGAATGACTAAAAACCCTGGAGGTAGATGTACTGATGCCTGGTTGGGGATGATTAAAAAATTGCCTTATTTTTTGGGGTACATCTTTTCAGATAGAATAACCTATATAAATTCTTGTCCTGATTTTTGCTGAATGTGTGAAAAAGGAGTTAACTCTGAAACCTGCATTTTCAGCATGATTATTTTGGCTATGCTGGAAGCTGGTGCTGTGCTGTCCTTGTGGGCAAACCCAAGCTTTGGTCCCTCGCCAGATTAACCAGTCCTGTTTTAGCATGGCCATTTGTGTGCCATTGGTGCAGGTTTTCTGGTGCCAGTTAGACAATACTGCAGTCTGTGGTTAATATGACCCTTCAAAACAAAAAAAAACCCCAAAACCCCCAAACCCCAAACAAACAAGAATGCAGAACTCCTCTTAAAGCGCGGGTCAGTTTTGCTAAAAATATCTGTTCAATGTCAATCTCCCTGGTTGTCTGCTCCCTGAAAAAAAATATCCTGTTTATGATGGCATTAACCCTATGAAAAAAACCACATTGTCCATCTAATTTTAGGAGGGGCAAATCCAAGCTGCCAGCTTCGAAGATCTCTACTTTGATTACTATGCACCTGGGGTAGTTTGAAATACACACTTGAGAAGCTAATGAAAGACTGAAGCCTTACTGTGTTCCCAGCTTGGCTTAGCACTTTGGGTTTAACATTAGACATTGGCAGATGGTCTGAAAAATTCGGCATTTGCACAAAGCACAGTAGTTACAACATGAATTCAGCTGTGGTTTGCAGGTTTTGAAGTTTGGCACGCAGTCAGCAGCTGGTGTAGGCCTTGGTTTCGGAGGTGTCTTCAGTTGAGTGCTTTTCTAGAAATAAAACCATGAAAATTCGTATAAGCAGAAAATGAGTATGGGTCAGAATAAAGCACAGGTGCAAAAAACGTGAACCATGGGAGCTTCTCGCTTGAGATGAGTAGGCAGTTGCTAGCAGTGAGACTTATATTAGTAGCGATATAAAGATGTGGTCGGGCTGGATCATGGGAAATGCTGGCTTGAGACCAACCTACCTAGCAAAATGGTAAACCTCATGAGCTCCATATTTTGAGCAATTAGAAACATGACCGGATACAGTGCTGGAAAATGCTCTGTAGGAAAGAATGTGGTGGCAGTGAAGAAAGGGATGCAAGAATCTGCAGACAATGATGTTATCAGTAAAATGAAGTAAGGAATTACTCTTGGATCCCCAAACTTTTCAAATGAAAGAGTGAAACTGCCCTGTCAACCTGGGGGGCTGGTACCCACTTTGTTCCCCGAGCTGTGAGGCTGAGAGAGAGAGGAGGTGACTTGGCAATGCTCTACCTTGCATGATTTTTTTGTCAAGCTGCCTTTGGAGCTCGGTAATCCTTTGTGCATCAGATTTGTGTGTGGGAATCCTTAACTGCAGATGCAGGTAACTGAGCTGAAAAAGACCTTTTAAGCCTACCCAAGGAGCCCTGCTTCTCTGTCTGTGATTTGGAAAGGTGGAAAACTTTTGGTTGATCAGTATGTGTCTGGGACCTGGGAGAGGTCTCAGGAGCCCTCCATCTACAGGCACCCTACGCACTTTTTAACTTGGTAGTTTCTCAGGAGTTTCAATTTTAAGGTAAAATATTCTGTGGTCTCTAAGTACCTTAGGAGCTTTTAAGCCAAAATACTGTGATAAAAGTTTGATCGCGAGAATGTCCTACTTTAAGTTGAAGGTGGAACTAAATGATGGCCTGAGCCCCCTTTGCAACTTGGGTCATCCTGTGAATTTAGGAAGTGTTTCAAGGAAGGTTAACCACACAAGATATCAGTTAGAAAGGAAAAGAAGCAGCTCTAAATGTTTCTGCTTCCAGCAATGACTGGTTTGGCTATAAATGGCTATCAGGACATACTAAAACGAAAGTAAAAATGCTATTTTCTACTCTTCTAGACAATCTTTAAAATATAGGAGTCCAGCCCATGTAATACTTCACGTTTGAGACCTATGGGTAACATCATGTTAAGGAAATCTATCAATCTGAATCTACTGACCTAATAAAATTATTGGTTAACATTTTCAACCAAATACCACTTTCTTTGTGTGCCTCTACTTTAATTTTTTGGCACCTGCAGTAAAAAATCAGCAGATAGTGAGTTTGTGGTCCTGGGCTGCAGAGCCTGTACAGATAACTCACACAGTGTGACTGGGAATGATACCTTTTTATGGCAGATGCCTAAATAATGTTACAAATACTTAAACCAGCTCAAGGTTAAAGTACCTTTTGTGTAAGAGAGGACTGTAAAAAACAAAAGCAAAATCAAAACCAACAAGACTCCCCAAACCCAAACAATAATGTCTAACTAATCTAAGATCACATAGTTTTCTTTCCACCATTAATGTTTTGCATTGGTTTTTACAGTATTTAGAGCTTCAAACTGTATGTAAATTGTTTAAATCATGGAATGTCTGTAAAACCCTTGCAAATGAATGCACTGAGGAAAATTTTAGAAGTAATAAACCATTCTAATTCAACGATGTTTCTGAACAGCCACCTACCTTGGAAGATTTCCTGTTCTCTGCTTCTTTCCTGCTGACTTTCTGGGATCTTCTAGTTAAATCTTCAAAGAGAACAGCACAACATAATATTAAATCAATTGTACAGCACATGTTGTTTCATTGAGATTCTTACTAATATTTTTGTGTGAGAGAAGGCAGATAACCCGCATTGCCACCTCAACGCTGCATGTTTTGCAGTGAAGACGTCCAACTCAAAGAGCTGTCCTCACTTACACATAGCGTGTCTGAACTCATGCCATCACTGTTGCTCATGCGAAGTGGAAGAGCACTGGTGTTTGTATTTTAGGATGGCTTTTTTACACAGTAAAAAAAGGTAGTTTTAGAGAAATAAAATTAAAGGTCTCTGTGTAAAAGGTGGGGGTACTTATGCACATTAATCACTGAACAAAAGTAGGAAAAATCTTTAGAATTCTGTATTTTTTTTCTGTCAAAAGGTGGTGTTGCCTGCATGATTTTGGCAGGAATTAACAAGTGTATGCTGGTGTTCACAAGCAAAAAACTCTGCTGTTTTGGCATAAAATCTTCATCTGTATGATGCCACCTTTCATTCTTCAGTTCTTTGTTCCTTTTTCACCTACCTTCTTCTTTTACAAAATGTTACTTGCAAAGGCGTTTCATTAATGTGCCTGTAGCTTTGAAAGGTTTGTGAATATTTGTAGAGTTGAATATTGGATCTGGTAAATTGAGGGGGGTGTGTGTGTGTTCAGACTATACCTGATGTAACTTTTATTTTTCTTTAGATCAAATCACTAGTATTTGTGAACCTCCTCGTATTATCCCTTGAGGGCTAATAGCATTTACTGCAGTTGTTGTTATTATCATATCAGCTCTAATGCTGTTTATTACTATATATAAACTCCATGACTAAGACTTGTCTTGGGATCTAACACAGCAAGACTGTTAAAGCGTGAGACACTTCCCAGCTCGCTAATCTGTTATGGTATTTTTGATACCTTTATTCTGTGTGTGAGGTTTGTAATAAGCACTACCTGTATGTAATGAATGATTGGGATAAAGAATTTACATATGCCCATCGATGAATGGTGGCTCCTTGTCTATTCCAGTATTTGTAATCCATATATTTTTGAATATTTAATAATTGCCAGGATTTACAGAATGAAGAATGTTTTGGGGTGTTTCATTTATTATCCTTGCATCATTATAGTTAGGGTTATACCTCTCTAAGAAACAGTGGGAGGAAAAACTATGCTTCAGGCATGTAAAGTTATTGTCACTTAATAAGAGCACGTCTTAAAAAAGGTATTGCACTAACAAGGATTAGTGGCTTAGATCCAGTTCCAGCTATCACATTATGTTGGCTTTGTTAGGCTGCCCTTTGAAACTTTCTAATGGTAACCAAGATGCCTGTAAGCCATTTAATTCTACATTAATTTAACTTTCTATAGTACAATTGTACAGGATTGTCTGGATTGCTTCACCTATAAAATGTTTCAATAACACTCAGTTAAAGGGTATATGATGTCATTAAACAGAAATTTAAACATTGGCCTGATGTAAAATGTAAATGCTCTTTAATTACTCCAGGGAATTCAGTAATGAAGAAAATGATGCCCCATGGGCATATGAGAGAAATGTAGAGATGCTTTTTTTGACAGGTGAGTGCTGTAATTGTCTCTTCTGTAGTTCCTCTGAGTTGGGTAAAACACCTGCTTTTCTCAGCTGGCCTCTAATCTCATATTCCTCATGCTCTACCTACTGTGTTTTCAACAGCTGCCCAACTGACCAGCTCCTTACAAGTCTCATCTGTGACAATATGGGAAAATGTAATAAAGGCTTGGGAAAATATTGGTAACACACACCTCTAAACCCCTTTTGATACAACTGTGATTTGAAGTTCTGTAAAAAGCGTGTATTAATTAAACGATTGCATGTTTTACTAGTTGATGCTAGCAAATCCTCTGCTTATCTTTTAAGATGTGATTAAGTTCCAGCCTTGGGTTTTATTGAATTTAAGCCAGACATATACCATCTTTTGATACTATGAGCACTGTGATTGATTGACAGGTGTGTAAACAGGTGATGCAAATGAGTTTTATTACTCAAGTATGACTACAGCAACATTTAAAAACTGAGCAGTAACACGAGTGCCTTCATCTTTGTTCTGTGTGGCCAACTAGAAGGAACAGGACTTGGTAAAAGAAAATGTCACTGAGATAGGAAGCACTGAAACATTTTTGGATAACCAGGCTGATAAGAAATTTTTCTGTTAGCTTATACAAAAATAGATTACGTATATCAGCACGACAAATTATAACTGATACAGTCAATTTCTTTAGAGTTTATCAGGAGGGGAGGGGAGAGAAGGCTGTGGTTATTTAAACACTCTCTTAATATTTGCTCAAAATGAATTGTTTCTGTGGCGGTGATGGGAAAGACCAGCCTGTCAGCCTTTTGCCATGACACTACTGTTATAATAAATATTACCACATGCAGCTTCATCCTCCTGACCCCGAGTGTCGCAGGGGATTTGCTGGAGCCGCAGGCAGAGGTTAGCAGGGCAGCGCTGGAGGAGCCACCCCTGCGCCTGCCCTTCCCACTTCTGTCTGGCTGCTTTTTCCAGTTGCTTTCCTCTGTTTGCATTAGTTTCTCCCATTTTGAGCTGTTTCCACCCTCTGCAGGACTGGCTCCAAGGCAGTCTCTCTGCCTCTAGTAACTCTTCCCATTTGTTTCAGCGCCCAGTGCCGTGAAGGGCGCAGCTCCGGTTATTCATCCGGCTGCTGCGTAATGCACAGAGCTCGACAAAAATCACGGGAAAATTATGGGCCTCCAGTTATGTCTCACAATACGCTGGAGTCAGGTAGGTGACGTTATTCCCAGCTCACTTCAGTGAAAATGATATCTGCTGTCATCCTCCTGCTCTCAGCAGGAGGTATCAGCAGGGCTGGAGGGTCCCTTGGTCTGCTCACCTGAAGCCCTCAACCTTCTTTCTCCACCCATTTGAAAGGTCATGGCTAAGGACTTTCAAATGCCCTTTATACACCATGCACTAATGCATGCTTTTGTTTAATTTATATTTAGTTTATGAAGTTGTAATTAAATTATTTTTTTTAATAAGTGGTAGAGGTAATTCTGGCTACTGGTTATCTGAAAGAAAACCCAGAAAGGTTTGAGCATGTGCCATTTCAGCTCCAAAATAAACTATTTCAAAACTTAGGTCAGATTCCTTTAAATGAGGAAAAGGGGAATGATATGTCTCAGTTTCATTACTCAGTATTTTTGCAATTTTCTTTAGGTGTGGGGTAGTGGAGGATCAGACTGGCCTCTTGCCTTTGAACAAGTGGGCTGTGGAAAGGCCTGGGGATACATCTGGAAATGCCTCGTGCCCCGAGAAAGTGAGTGCAGCCCTGGGCAACGGTGTTACCATAGGTTTTCATCTGTATTTTCCTTTTTGGAATAGTCAGCCAAGACAAGCAGACTATGGAAGAGGTGAGTGTTATGCCAAGATCTGCTTTTTTGAATTATTCTTGCATTTTCAGTGTCAAATGTTCATTCTGTTTCTATGCATGTAGGAGAAGAACGAGTGTAAAGGTGAGCTGGAGGTTATTCTGTTTGCTTAGAGCCAGACCCTTAGTTTGCTGTGGATTTCTTTCCTTACCTTGGCTAATCGCTTCATCTCTCTGTTGACTAGAAAGTGGGAAAGCAGCACAGCTGGGCTTCACCGCAGAGCAGTGAGAGTACGTGGGTGCTCTGATCCTCACCTGTGTGAGGAGGTGTCTCTTGCAGACATCCAGGCGGAGCAGAGGAAGGGCTTTTTGAGACATCGCAGAACCATCCAAAGCAAAAGGACCTGACAGTGTTAGGGGATTTTTGCTATCTTGTATGTCTGTTGGCTAAGCAATATGGCATGACATAGCCTATCTGCCATGTTTAAGGCATGGGCACATTTTTGCGAGAAGATAGAGAAATCAGCTGAAGGGAATGGATCTTACATCTCTGATTTTAATTGGAATAAAGAAATTATTGGAAGTGTGAGACTGAAAGCATCTAGGATCACAAGAACCATGAAATGATATAGTTTGGGAGGCTGCAGAACAGCAGAATTTAATAAACTTGCAGTTAAACAACCTTGGGTTAACTCAGGAGTCAGAGGTTCAGATTTCATTGGAAATGCATGTGTGGGCCAACTGTTTCTCCTTAAAGAAACATTGCCCTGAGCAAGAGTGCACAGAAAATACAGGAAACAAGGTAAGAAACCAACCTACTTTAAGCAAAAGTCCTAAAAGCCTGTAGAAAGGAGCTAAACAAGAGAAGCTTTATTTTTTGAATTATTGAAATTTTGACACAGTTATGAATGACGTTCTGCAGCAAATTATCCCCCAATACCTGTAAGTTTCTTGAAAGAAAAAAGTTAGCTTAAATTACATTGAAAGAGTTAGGGCAGACACTAGGAAAAAATTCTGTGAAGAAAAGACTTAAACGTTGCCCTAACAAGGTTCTTCCCTAACAGGACAGATAGTCCCCTGGCAGTAATGATAAGGACACAGCCAGTCCTGTCTTGGATAAACAGATGACCTCTTGCTCTCCCTTGCAGTACTCTTTTCTTCCCCTGGTTAAAGATCACTTGGCACACAGGTAAACTGAGGTTATACTAATACCCTAGAAAACTGTTAATTTCTCTGCCACAAGAGCAGATCCTAAAAGAAAAAGTTATGTTCACTTTTTCTATTTGCACTAGAGTTTCAAAGGAAGATTAATGCCCATATTAATGGAAAAACACTTCTCTACAATATAAAAAGACTAACAGTATGATAGGACCTTAAGTGAAATCTGTAATACTAAACTGTGGTTTGCCACATTGCCATTCTTAGATGCTGTGGCTGCATTGCCGCTGCAGTTCTGCATACTACTAAGGCATTTGTATGAAACTGCAGTGTTGCAGTAAACTATCAAAATAATCCATATTAATCTACAATTGTATTTTCTGCAAATCTTGTTAATTTGACACCGAATGGCAGATTTTACTAACCTACTATGGAGATGGGTGGGAGATCCGAGAGATTCATTTTGTTGCTCCTTGATAGGTTGCATTCTGTCTTCTCTTCAATTACCATATGAGAATCTGCAGCTCTGAGCAAACTGTAGCAGAGCAATAGGCTTAGGAAGAGGTTCTTACTTTCCATTCTGGGGAGGAAAAATTCCATTGTAATGAAAAACAAAGTCGGTCAAAACCTGCATGTAGAAGACGTGCAAGGATACGAATCTCAGCAATGGTCTTCCGCTATGTTGTGCAGCTTTAGCAACATACCTTTGACAATTCTTTTGTTTCCAGCACTTTGCCTCTGATACAGGAATACCTAAGATTGCAGCTGTCTGAGTGGAAAAATGCTATCTCTTAGATGGTCTTTCTTTCTTCTTTCCTGATTCTTTTCTCAGAAGGTTTATTTTCCCAAAAGCTGTGAGTGAGTTCTCCCCACTGACTTTTACAATGTTGTTTGTTGTATGACCAAGGGCAGCAGAACTTCTGCTGTCACTTTTGACCAGCTCAATCACATCATCAGATTTTTCCCAGAAAACCTTGTTGAGAAATTTGTGCTAGAAAACCTAGAAAATAATGCTAATTTAAAAAAGCACAAATTATATTTCCTATTAGTTTTTTCCATTTAAAAATAAATCGTGGAGAAATATCTTGTTTTATTATACCCTGATGTGGCTGCTCTGATCCCATAGTGAATCATAGCCATAACTCATGCAAGTTATAAAAGACCCAGTGCTGTAAAGCATTTATTGGCCTTAGGGGTTAGTATGTGCTTAGTAGCTTCTAAGATGTAACAAAGTCTATGGGATTTGAGCATACTTACAGAGAAATCTGAGCTTTGCAGAATGTGGCCATACACCTTGGAAGAAAGCCATTAGCCCTGGCCAGCCTCTGCGTGACACAGTGCAGCTATACAGGGTACACGGAATGTACCACCATCCTGGTCTCCTTTTCTTGTAGATTCTTAACACTGTTGAAGTTCGAAGTTGTTTTTTATTTCCATGTGCATTAGTTTTATGCTGTGTCAGAGTTATGGGAGCCTTCCCGCAGAGGCACTGCCAGCCTCCAGATTTCTGGGTAGCTTTTTGTTAGTAGCAGAAAAAGAGGGAGTGAAACCAAATGTTTTGAGCAGCTAATCTGGTTGTAATGACTTAATTACTAGAGTTAAAAGATGAAGAGTTTCTGCATTGGAAGAGCTTCAATCTAATCACTGCTGCTAAATTCGGGCTCATTTCTAAAACAGTCTGTTCTACAGGCCGTGCTTATGTAACGAGTCAGGGCTGGGTACATCGATGCTGCTTTCTTTGCTGGTTATAGCTGTGCCATGAGGATATGCACCCAGATCTATTAGGAATCTATTAGGATTCGCAGGGGTGCACATGCAGGATTCTTTGTGATTTAGTTATTTGCATCAGCTGCAGCTGAAATGGATATATCTGAGCTTGGAGTTTTACAGTAGGGGGGATTAACATATGGGGAACTGAGTGCTGCTATGTCTGTATTTCAAATGATGTGCAGCTGGTGTAGTTCAAAGCTGGTATGAAAGTTGAGACCCAAGCTGGATCATAGTTGTGACTGTGGATAGATGTACCCTCTGAATGAGTTGATTAAAATTTTGTAATAGGATATGGAAGGAGTCTTTGCTTTGATCACAACTCACCTACTAGAGGAGAAAGTACATCTGCTTTAGAAGAAAATAAAAATTGCAATAAACAGGAATAAGCCCTGCCATGAAAATTTGTTGTAATGGTAAAATTGTGGGCTTGAATTTTCTGCTATTGCAATTTAGTAAAGAATCAAGATGGCGTGTCTGTTTTCATTCTTTACATACTCTGATCTTGCAAACTCATGCAAAAGTTCAGCCTTTGCCTGTGGTAATTGCCTATGGGAATAATTGAATAATGAATAATAATAATAATAATAGAATAATGGGAAGTATGTGAAAATATTTTCTAGGTCAGGAACCTAGCTGGATTTTTTTTTTTTTTATGCAGAAGAGATACCCTTTTATTGTTTTTTCCCAGTCTTCTTTCACAAAAGATGCCCAAACCTGACTGAGGTTCCTTGATGCTTTCTAAAGGCTGTTCTAAGACATAGTTATATATGTGGATAACCATTTACACCATAACCATAACCATTTAGGTCAAAATTAGAACTTCTTTTTATGTAACTAATTTGACCATCCTGAGTATCCCTGGTGATGTTCATATTCTAGGTATATGCTTAAAATTCAAAAGAGAGCTGAATAATGGCTTGTGTTCCCAAAAGCTTGTCTATATTTTCCAAACATGCAGTTGGTCAAATAAAATATATTACGTAAATCTTAGCTTGCTTAACATTTAAGTGTGCTGATTCTCATAGGATCTAGGTGTACAGGGAAGGAAGAAATTTTTTACAATGCGGGTGGTGAAACCCTGGCACTGCTTGCCCAGAGAGGTGGTAGATGCCCCATCACTGGAGACATTGAAGGTCAGGTTGGACAGGGCTCAGAGCAACCTGATGCAGCTGAAGATGTCCCTGCTCATGGCAGGAGGGGTTGGACTAGATGGCCTTTAAGGGTCCCTTCCAACCCAAACCTTTCTATGATACAGGGCATGTCTATGTCAGGTTGATGTAGATATTTGGGCTCTAATTCTTTCCATGCTCTGAGGTAGAGTGAAGAGAGCAAGCTGTGAGCTGGAAGCTGTTTAGATTTGCACATAGATTAATGCTGTAGATTTTGCTTTTTTAAGCAACTTTTTTGCCTAGCTGCAGGATATGGTCTATAACATACCTATGATTGTCAGATCAGTGTGTGCTGCCCATCTGCATAGCTGACACTTAACTGTCTGCTAGAGACCATGTCAACATGCCCCCAAAGTACTGTTTAAATGAACTTCTTCCATCCCAAAATGTTGTTTCCATTTGTACTTCCTTGTCTTTACCTTCGCAAAACTGCCAATGAATACAATTGTGCCTGTGCAAATGTAATAAAATAGTAAAATTTTACAGCTTGCATCTGTTCACTTCAGTGACATCTAAACATGTGCTAATACAAACTTAGCTGCATGTGTTGATTTGAATTCTTGTGCACTTGGGTTTTTTTGCGAAAAGCACTTATGTGGCAGGAATTTTACAGCCTTCAAGTGACTGTTTGAACCTGGAAAATGCATATATTGGTGAATATGCATTTGATCTGAAAACTATACCAACTGGCTAGAAAGGTAACACTCCTTAGAGCAGCGTAGTCTACTAGATGTGTGCAGCAGGATTCATGAAAAGGTGAAAGAGGTGGAAAATGGCATCAGAAGTGAAGATGAGAAAAAAAGGTGCTTGTAATCCTGGGTTTCATCTTTTGCAACGTATCACAAAACCATTGCCCAAGTTTGCTTTTTTTTTTTTTCTTTTTGGCATTAAGGAGAGATTTACTTTCCAATTTTGCTCATTATTTTCCCAGTTTTCCTTCTGGGACTTATCAGAGGCTGTTTAAGGCAATCAAACTATTTTCCTTAGCTCCAGTAAGCTTCACATCTGCTTTTCTATGAACACTTTGTTTTAAAAGAGTTTATTTTCTTATTGAGCTCCTAACAATGGAGAAGTAATTTGATTTAATAGTATCTTTAGAGGGTTACCATTTATTGCTTTAATGAAGCTAAATGTACTAGGAGATCTTTAACATATGATTTTTTAGTTGTTGCTTATGGGGACTTAGTCTTGCACAGCGCTGAAATCTAACCACTGAACTTTAGCCACAGTTCAGCAAATTATGTAAGTGGATAGTTAACATGTGGCAGTGCCCTATGTTGTCAAGGGAATGACAGAAGTACATTAAAAACAAAACAAAAGCAAGCATTTAAAAGTTTGTTGATTGTCATCAGAGATCGCAGTACCCTTTTCTATGCCATTTCCTCTGTGCTTTGGCTTATTATATTTAATATGTAAATAAAGTATTTTAATACTTACCCCAATTGTTAGCTCTCACAAGCATTTTTCTGGAATGTAGATTTAGAAAGTCACAGATGACGTGAAACAGCTTTTGCCTCTTTTAATCTATTTTTTGTGATGCCATATTAAAAGTCTTTATGAAGAAATCTGATTTCCCCAGAAACACCCTGTACATTCAAGTTTTGAGAACTCATTTCCTGTCACAGCTGATTTCACTCTGTTCAGAAATTTATCCTCATACAACAACAGAGTGAACAGTTTGAGATATTAATACATAAAGTCTACCACAAACACTGGAAGGGACAAGTTGAAATTTTCTTAGGAGGTCTGACAAATTTGGACCAACTCATAAATAAACTGGCATCATTATAAATAGCTGAAAGTAGCTGCTTAGAAAAATAAAGTGTTAAAGTATGTGACAAAGAAATATAAAATACTGAAAACTGTGTTACATCACTCAGTAACTTGCTGACAAATCTTCACCTGTGCTTTGGTGCTGTGCTTCCATTTTGAAAAGGACAGAACAGAAGAAGGGGGAATGCAAGGAAAAAAGCAAGAATTAGTGGATGCCTTGGAAGATGTTGAGATTTTAAGATGGAGAGAGACTGAAAATGTTAGGAAATTAAATGTGGAGGTTAACAGGATGATTGGGGAGGTTCTGAGTGATTGTTTCACGGTCACCGAGAACTGTGCTATCCAGTCTCCAGAGCAATCCTATCTCAACCATCAGGTTTCAGCAAAGGAATAGCAATAAAAAGGGAAATGGCATGTTAAGGGGCATTTGGAGGGAAAGGAACGAATCCGCCTGAGACAAATGGGAATCAATAGTGCTCCAGGCAGCGCTCCACTGACCCCAGCCACAGGGGTTCCTCTGCAGTGTTAGTTTCCCAGCAGCAGGTTAGGATTGACTGCACAGAATGCAAAGCAAAGATACGTGCTTTTTCAAGGCTTTAAAGGGCATTGTCAAGATGTAAAAACACATGAGTAAATACAAAGAAATAGCTGCTACTCATGCTCAAACCACAAAATAATTTAAAATAAAATTAATGCAAGCAAAGCTCTCCCTACAGAATAAACCTGGAAGCCCTGTTCGGAGTCTAACCTGAATCTCAGTGCATTTCTGTTGTTTCATTCAGTGTTGGGCTGAAAATCTCAGGTCCCCCTTTGGCATGGACTTCTCATATACCTTTGAGGTTCTGGGAGAAGGCTCACACGGCCAAGTCTTGCAGAGAGTTTTTGGTGTTTGGGTAGACACCTGAATTCATCAGTCCCCTTCCCATGTTCTTCCATGCTCCCCTGGAAAGTTTTTTGCCAACCCCACCCAACACATCTGCCCTTGTTTTGCATGCTATTGAAATATAAGAAAAGTTGCATGACAGCTTAATGACAGCAGCTTTATGAAAATGTGGCTATGTAGTATGTGTACACACTTAACATATGCTCAGTTCTGGTTGGTTTAGGGTGGTTCCTAGCCTTTGTGTGTTATGAGGTTGGCCCTTGGAATCACGAGAAGGAAAATAACAGCACATTTCTGTTCCTCTTTTGTGTTCTGGTCTTTGAGTTCTTAGGCCATTTGGAGATCAACTTTTCGTGCTTTTCAAATGCAATTGCAAAAGCCAAGTACTTAAGGACATCCAAAACAACAAAAATACATGAAATTTTTAATTTCCCGGCTACATCAGGGAGTATGTTTTCCTCAGCATTCTGCTCTATTAATATTTTGCTTTAAGTACAACTTGGCAGCTGTGCTACACTATTCAAGATGTTGGAGGAGGACCAGTACAGGTTGTTCTATACAGCCTGCACTTCAGCCTGAGGTGAAGGGTTTCTCTGGGATTGCCAATGAAGTTCAGTTTCGAAATATTTTCTAATCTTTATGACCTTCATTGACTCTGCTAGGTGATGATGAATTACCCATGTTAGTGATAGGAGAAGCTTATTTCTCAAAAAGGGAGGAAACATTACAGTCATGGCTTGCCTTGCTGAAATTTTGTAGGAAGAGAGGTGACTGTCTGGTTCTGCTCTCATCCTCCTTATAAAGACAACGTCTGGTGTGGCTTGATATCATGGGAAGGTGTATACATGCAACAACCATAAGAGCTGTGCCAAAAAAGTTTTAATTCCTGGTACAATTCCCTAAGATACTTAAAAAAATTAAAAGCTATTCAGGGATCCTGCTGCTGAGAAAGGCACAGTTAGCTACTATATTATAAATGAAAGTGAATGTATAGAGAAACAATTGAGGAAGTATGCGGTGGCAAATATCTTGTCATTTTGTTCAAGATAGCATCCTAACTGTTGAGGAAAACTGTCAGGAAACTAAAGGTCTAAAGTTCCTTAACTGATGTTAAACATAAAAGGTTACTTAATCTACCACTTCAGCAGAGAAATCTTCATCTATGATTCAAGGAGTTACTGAAAATAACTGAAATTTCTAAACTAAAGAAAAAAACCCACCTGTCAGTGTCCCAACAGCGATTAAAAGAAACTGTGGGAGTATTATATATTTGGGAAGGCAAGTTGTCTGCCATTCTGAAGGAGTGTGATTACTTGTGATATCAATAGAAGAAAATAACTTCTAGATTGCTTTTTGCTCCAGACAGGTTGCACACACGTCATTGCCACTTTCACACATTACAAGGCTATATGTATCAACAAGAACCACCAATGGAGTCAGAGATAAGCTCTGGTTTACTGCTATCTAGTGAGTAATGACAAGCTCAGACTTGAACCTCCTTTAGCAATGGGGGTTGCCATTGCTGACACTGGCAACAACGATGAGAAGGCAGAATTTGATATAGATGAAGATTTGAATTGGAGCTGATGTTATAGGCTTATCACTAAGAGCACACTTTTTCCTCATAAAAATATTAATAAGTAAACTGGAATTTCCCAGAGTCTCCAAGGGTTATAGTGACTTCTATACTGTATATTCAGGAAATTAATGTGAAATTTCCAAAAAGCAATGAATATGGGTGAGAGAACAGAGTGAGTAAATATAGAATATATGTAGTAAAACTGAGAATTAAGGAGAAGAAACCTGAAATCTTCAAAAGCAGTAAGAAGCTTAATAGCAGAAAGTTACAACACCAAAATAGACATTAGTCCATAGAAAACTGTCTCATAGTGTAGAAGAACCATTAAGAACAAATACAGATGTTTGACAGAGTTCAGTCTTCAGAAACAAAAGGAGAGAGGGGAGCAAACTAAACCAATGGACTTCAAGAAAACAGATTTTTGTAAGTCCAGAAATGGTAGGTAAAACTCCACAAGCAACAAATCCAAAGTAAAAAAACCCAGCGTTCAGAAAACTAGTTTGTGGCTAGAAAGCTAGAATGAAACTGAGTCAAATGATTAAGAGCAAATATGTGATGATCAATTAAAAAAAAAATGCTTAGAACAATTGACACAAGTTTGACCTTCTTGTTAGCTGTGAAAGAAGGGGATTGCAAATTTTTTCATTTTGATTTTTTGTAATTTGAAATTTTTTATGTTATAACCATTTGGTGTGATTGTTAACCCTCTAGCTCTTGAGGCTGGAGGAAGAAAAACTAAGTGGAACTTTTTGAATTGCTGAGTCCAATACACTGTTATGCCCATGATGCATGTTCATTTCTTTGTAGGTTCAAGACCAGGCAGACCTCTGTTATTCCAGCTGTAAAGCCCTTCCATATCTCCCTCCTTACTTTCCATATAGAAATTAAATTTCCTTTTAATTTTCAGTCTGAATTTATTCATTACCACTATATATTTATGGGCCTTGTGGTGACGTTATCCTGCAGTACTGAATTCTCTCCTCTTCCTTTCTTGCTCAGCTATTGGAGAAAACAACCATGCACCCCTCTGTCTCTGTTTTGTTACATGAGATACTTTTGTGATCCCTGTGGTGCTGTGGAACTACGTTCCTTAAATCAACTTTGACAAGTCATTTGCCATTGAGCTGTAGAATAGTTTAGGCAGTAAGGGACATATGGAGATCTGTAGTCCTACCTACTGCTCAAACCAGTGCCAAATTAGATCAGCTTGACTTGGGGTCTTATTCAGTCAAGACCTGAATATCTCCATGGACAGAATTCACAAAACCTCTCGTTTGGTCAGCTCCTCCAGCCTATCAGCCACTCCTGCCAACTTGGTATGATGAGGAAACTTGCTGAGAGTGCATCCTATTCCATCAACTAGATTATTAATAAAGATGCTAAGCAGTACTGGCCCCAGTTTTGACCCTTGATGGACTCCATTAGTAACTGGCCAACAGCTGGACTTCATACCAGTGATCACCACCCTTTAAGCCTGAGCACCAGCCAGTTTTCCGCCTGCCTTATGGTCCACTAATCCAGTCCATATCTCACCAGTTTGGCTATAAGGGGACTATGGGAAACTTTGTTAAAGGCCTTTTTGAATTCAGGGTATGCATTGAGCAATGTGCTCTCCTTTCTGTTTATGCACCTCCAGTCACCTCAGCACAGAAGCCAATCAGGCTGGTCAGGTATGATTTACCTTTGGTATATCCATGCTTGCTGTTTGCAATTCCTTTTTGTTTTTCTGGTGGCTGGAAATGACTTCAAGGAATATTTGCTCTACCACCTTCCCAGGGACTGAGGTCAGCTGGCTGACCTGTAGTACTGTGGGTCCTCCCCTTGCCCTTTTTGAAGATGGATGTGATATTTCCTTTTTCCAGGCATGAGGAGCCTCTCTCAGTTCCCATGACCTTTCATAGCGAGCAGCCTGGCAGTAACATCAACCAGCATCTTCAGCACCCTAGGATGCACCCTGCTTGGTCCCATGGGCTTTTCTACGTCCAGCTGGTTTAAGTGCCCTCTGCACTGTGTCTTCTTCTGCAGTGGGCAATGCCATGTTCACAGAGGCTCTGGCTCTAGGCTCAGGCCAAAAGCAGACCTGACCAGTCTGGGGAAGACATCAGGTACTTAATCTTTTTATATATCACTGCTTCACTGACTGCCTGAGTTGCTCTGGAAATGCTCAAAACCTCCCTTGCTGTGTTGTTGTTGGCTGTGTGGTTGGGCAGCTATGGGTAACAGCACAAGGGTCCAGAGGAGCCTTGGCAGTCTCTCTGTAACTTCCTAAATCTCAGCCCCCAGCAAGCAGCAAACTTCTGGAGTTTGGCAGATAGGGGCCTCCATCTCCAGGTGGGTGTCTCTGGTGACTATCTCCCACCGCTTCCTCTTGATGCAGACACTGGGTTCAGCCTTGTCCTTCTGGATGCCACCGAGTCTGCTGACACCCTCCTGCAGATCCTTCACCAGTGACGTGGCACCCCAACCAGTGTGCCTCTCCCAGAGTTGTGAGGTTCAAGGGGATGCCCGGGGCCCTCCCTGTGGCCAAGACCCAATGGCAGCCTCCTCCTTCTGGGTGGTGCAGTGCCAGCAGTGTGCCGCGCAGGCTGTCACCACTGTCCTTGCGCCATCAATAGCAGTCTCACCTGGATTTCAAGCAGTGTCTCCGGGGTGTCTTCGCATTGTGAGTTACGTGCTGCAATTCACGCTGGTCGGCTGCTGAACTCCAGTGTGTCTCCCCTGTTCACAGCCCCCCTACACATGTGCTGAATGTGCTGCTTAAACATAACCATAACCTAACCACAGAACTAACAGTAATTGTCATAGCAAAAGTACTTTTATGGCCTCACTACCCACGGCAAAGATGAAATGGAGTACAGTGGGTCTCCTTGTCTGCACATCCATACCTTCCCTTTGACCTTGAGGGCAGGCTCAGTATAAAAGGCTTTTCCCTGTGGGAAATAGCCTGTATATCCCCATCTGCTACTGATCATAATAGGAAATCCTCAAAAAACTCCAAATTTTACTCTTTTCTTCAGTACAGCTAGGTGTAATATAATAAATACCACTATGTTGCCTGGAGAAAACTTTCTTGGCTGCTGCCAGCCCTACTGTTTGCATTGGCTTGCATACGCATATCTCTGCAGGGTTTGTTTTTCACTAGGTCAAATCACTTGCATTTATAATTACCACAGCATTTGAGTTCTGCCAAACTCAGCTGTTCTGGAAGCCATGAAGGCAATGTTAATTCCACTTACCAATGAGTTTTGACATTGAATCAGGAATTCAGATTTATGTTTATGTGGATTTCTCGTATGTAACTATAAAGATCATTGCACACATGCATTTTACACAAACCATAATAGCCATTGCATTTGTCCAGAACATGATTACATATTTATAAGAGTCAATGATTCTGTCCCTGCCAATATCTATTTTGTGTTAGTCAAGGGCCAGGGGAAGTATCACTTTGTTTGTCCCATTTGTGTACTTTTTTCTGGACATCTTCCATTCTAACTTAAATTTTCTGATTTGCTCTTAAAAAATTGCCTGTGATTGTGGAAAACAAGTTCATTCATTATTTCATGTTCTAACTTTGCATTTTGGCTTTAAAAAAATGCAAAGCATGCAGTTGTGGTGCTTGGGTCTAAATATAACCTCAGTCTGGTTAAAAAATGATCCATGTGCTATCTATGAAGACAGACATGTCTGTAGCTGAAAATAAACTTTTTTCAGGCTTCAAGCAAATTTAGGTCCAAGTCTTTTCTTTTAAGGGGTAGTAGTTGAGACTATGTTTATAGTTCTCCTCTAATACCTTTACTTAGTTCTATCAGCTAAGTCACTCCTCCAGCCTACATATTTTCCCTTAGGCTTTCTGGAAATTACCCTGAAGCCAGAACTGCAAGTGAAGCTCAGTGGTTACATACCTTTTGCTGAGGGATTTCATCACTCTGCCCAGACTGCTGCCAGATGAGCACATGTTCCTGCTGCCTGGGCGAGACCCTGGCATGGGGCATGGTGTGATGGCAGGACACCAAATTCCTCCCTCCTGCGGCCAGGTGGCTGCAAGAGCTCAGCTTTCCCTTTTTATAAAAAGTGTTTAAATCCTTATTCACCTGTATAAAATGGTGCAATCTTGACTTGTTTTTAAACAAAAAAATGACATGAATTTCTAGGACTAAAATTTTTATGGGTTGCCAGTGTGTTACATCCAAATCTCTTCTTTTTTTCCTCCTTCAAATTGAAAACAAGGCTATAAAATACTGTTGACCAAAGTCAAACTGTCAAGTGGGATTGGAAGGCTTCTCTTGGTTCATTCTCATTCCTTTTGCTCTTTCTCCCAGACCCTTACCTCTGGTCTTTTGTGTATTTACTTTTTTAATTCCCAAGTATAAGGCCCTAGAACAAGGGGCACTGTTGTTTCTCTATACCAAAAGCACAATCAGTTTACTAAAATGAGTTTTATGTGTTGTACAGAGATAAGTGCACCAGAGAGACTTCTGAAGTGTTTGATGCAGAGTGTTAAGTTTCTGTGCAATTTTAACTTTAATATTTTTTTAAGTTATTGAACTTGTTCTACCCTTCTTGCTTCCCTCTCCTTTTATTTCTATTTTCTGGTTCTACCTTTTGTTTTCTTTGATTTTCAGTGATCTACTGTGCCGTGTTGCTTTTGACACAGAGTTTCCTTTACACAAATTTCTCTTTCCTTTCATATATTTAGTTCTTTTACATTTTGCACTCTTTCATTGTTTCCCTACCTTGCCCTTATCATATCCAGCTAGATAATCCTGAAGCGTGAAACAGTGAAACTGGATGAGATGCAACAGTGCAGAGGCCAAGTTTAAACACTTAAGCTTGAGAGCAAAAAAATTTCTGGAGTTAATGGCTTCTGGATTTCAAATGATAGAAGGGGAAGAACTGGCTGTATTGGTCACAGCATGACCGAGAATGACAATGTGATGCAGCTGTGAAAAAAAGCAAATTCAATTCTAGGGTGTATCAAGAGAAGTATTTGTAACAGAAATATGAAAGCATTTAATATTGCATGCAGATACTGGTCTTCATTTAGAGTATTGTGTCCAATTTTGGTCACCCATGTGGAGCAAAAATACATTAAAATTAGAATGGATGCCAGCAAAGCATAATAAAATGATTACAAAATGTCATTGCTTGAGATAACGTGATCTAGCAATGTCTCCAATGATACTGTCCTATGCACCCAACTTCTTTATACTCCACCTGACATGACTTAATGCGGAAGTGTTGTGGGCCTCCATTCTCTCAGGCATGTTGATCACAAATACGAGAACATTTTATTTACACTTGGATAAGCCTGAAAATTATCAGGCAAAAGGATCTTGTTCTATTCCTAGAAACAATGCTTTAAGGGTCAAAAATTCTTGACTTTTTAAGGATGCCTGGATACTAATACACTGTTATTATATCTAACTGCACAGTTTTAAAAGCATCTTACTAACATATACCATTCCCTCATTTCCTTGATTGCATTGAACTATTTTGTTGTATTTTCAATAAAAGTAAAATAAGCGACAGTGAAAATTGTTTCAAACTTCCCTCTTTACTTTGAAAAAGGAAGGCAATTCTTAGAGTATCTGAGACATATTCCTTCTTTGTAGTAAACTCAGTTGTACTAAGTTTAAGCTTTACTCTTCTTGTGTTTAATGTTACTTGTTCCTTCATTAAATAAAGAGTAACACAACAGTCACCCTTCAAGTCCTCAAATCCTGGAGGACTGTAGTAATTGAATTCTGCAGGAACACAGCCATCAAACACTGGGGGAATGGAGTGATCAAAACCTGGTGGAAGGCAGTTCTCAAACCCTGGAGGACTGCAGTGCTCAAATTCTGGATGAGTGGTCTCAAAGTTTGGGGCAACACACATGGCATTAACTGAAACACGAGGCTTTACAGCTTTTATACCTTCGAGCATCTCATATCATGTATGTATATTACAAAAGCATCAATATGAAACTGATGGTATCCTCTAGAGTCTATTCCTGTTAAGAATAGTCATAATTTGATCAATGGAAGAAAGTTGGCCCTTTCCTCTGTCTGTGCCTGATAACCATGCGTGCAGATGTAGTTGCAAAAGTCATATGGACTGCATCAACCCTTCTTAGGACCTCAGACTGCTTGGGGCTTCTTGATGACTACAGAACAGTTAAGAAAGACAAATAAGGCACACAGCCGATCTAAAAAGGTTTGCCATGTGCAGGAATATGCATGACAGGCATAATTTGGCTTGTATGTATTTAAAATCCCTGATTTACAGATGCTGTATGTATTATTTTTGTAGCTATACATAAATGCAGTAATTTTTTACTCTCTGTGTGTGTATGTAAGGGAGGGGATAGCTCAGCACAGACTCTTTCAAACCATCCTGTATTTATTTTTCTCTCTGCAGCTACACTTGTCTATCAAACCCCCTGTAATTAGGCCATATATCACACTGTTTAGACCAAAACCACTTGAGCTTGGATGGGCTGAAAAGGAAGAAAATAAATTTCCATCTTGAGGATCTTCAGCTGAGTCCACTGTGCCATCATAGCTCAAATTTCAGGATGGTTGAAAAGGTGAGAATCACTCTTTATGGCAGCTGGAAGCCAAGACTCACTGGGGTTCAGAGATCAACTGTGTTCGGACTAAAAAGGAAGAGTCCTATTAGAAGAAAAACTTGTCCATCACAGTAACTGTAACTCACTATAAACGACACTTCTTGCTCTCCTTTCTATTGCTCCTTTGGAGCCGCCCCTATCTGCTCAGATGCTGCATGGACAGGACAAGAAGCAGAGGTTTGAATTACAGGAGAAAAGGTTGAGATGAGACATAAGGAAAACCTTTCCAATGTTCAGGATAGGGAAGCACTGGAATAGCTTGCCTGGAGATAATTATTCAGTGTCCAAAGTCAGAGATGTTTAGGAATGAATTAGATATATGTCCGTCAGTCAGTCTGCTATAACACTTCTCATATTCAAAACCAATACAGATGAAAAAAACCAAAACCAAAACCCAGACAAAACTACACTCTTTTAAAAACTATCCAGTGTGATGGTGCATATAAAGCAAAGGGTTGGATCCTTGTCTCACTTTTCATACAGATGTTAGATGGCACAATTAAGGATGGAGTGAATTTTAAAATTAAAAATAGACTGTAATAATAGAAATATTTAGACACAACTAATGTCTAAAGAAGCAACTCTGAATGATGGGAGCTGTTGTTCTACCCAAGTGGAAAAGGCACAGGGAATCAATAATTTTTATGCCTATTTGTAGGGATCAGTATGAATGATGTGGTTCTTGTAAATTGTTTAATGGATGCTGCCTGTAACAGAGCTGTTGTGGTTGTTGCTGTATGTTTACAATGGATTTAGAAGTGACTGTTGAATTGATGATTTAGAAGAGCACTTGAGAATGTAGCCAGAAACCCCTATCCCTAGGACTGGACAAACAATGTGCTGCTAAATATCTAGGAGAGAGCAAAACTGTAATGAAGCTACAGGCTTACGAAAGCAAACAAGACCATTGTGATCATATGGTCTGACATCTTCTACGACAGGCTGTAGACCTGGATTTCACTGCTTAATTCTTAATTAAACTAAGTGATAAAGTGTCTGGTAATTTGTTACTCTAAATTTGTCTTATTTCAATTTCTGAGAATTGAATTCTTCTAAACCTTCCTCTTCACTGTGGAAAATGCCTTTGTTTTCTTTTTCTTTTTCCCCTCCTGAGAGATGCTTGGATGAGCAGGTAGCTTCCTAATATTCTCGCAGCTCAGGTTGAGCCTATAGAATTACTAAGTATAAATCACTTTTCTTCCAGATCTTCAGTTATCCACATGGCTCTTCAGTTTTTGAATTTTTCATTAGAAGCAGAGGTAGTGTTCCTTAAGTGACCTTGCCGATGCCAAATAATTTCCTTACTCCACTTTAGTAATTTTTAATCAAGTTGTCTATTTTCTACTACAAAATTTTTCTGGGATCTGAGTCAAACCAATGCACATATAGTGGTCTTATTGTCCATGTAGTCATTTAAGTTATTGGCAATTATTTAGCTATTCCATGTCTTTTGGAAAATGAGCTTCCCACCCAGATTCACCAGTTTAACAGTTAGCACCTACTTTAAACTGGTTATCTAGCCTTCCTTCAAGGAGTAACTGATTCTACCAGTATGGGATGAAACCAAGGGGTTGTGGTTGGATGGACTGATGGATGGATGGATGGATGGATGGATGGGTCAATTGATCAGTCCACTGATTACAGAAGGAATCCTGGATTCCTGCCTTAAGGACTACAGGGGGAAGGGGTGCTCCTCTCTCTCAGTTATGAATGTACATCTTGGTTATGAGAAGCTCCCTGTTCATCAGCCAGCATGTTAAATGCTTTGTGGCAAGTTATTTAGACCAGATGATTTAAAAAAACTTCAGTACCTGTCTTCTGATTGACTAGTGGAAGGTAAAGTGTTTTTAATATCTGGTTTTTACCCCAATAGTGAATGGAATAATTTTTTTGGAAACTTTTGCCTTTTCTGTATTGTTATTTTTGGTTTAAGTTCAAGTCATATGCTATCATGTAATAGATGCATAGCATTATTAGGGGGGGCTTATCTCCAGTGCAATCTACAGGCCTTACTTGGAGTTTAACCTGCCTGCCAGAGATTATTATTTCACTTTCTGTTTTTAAATAATTCTAATATTTCGATTTATTTTTACTAACATCAACCTCTTATAATATTTTATCCTTTTCAAATTGCTTTGGAGCAGTGTTCTCCTGGCCCTCAGGTTGTTTGAAGCTCAGGGACAGGACTCTGATTGCTTGAAAATGTACTCCCACCTTTGTACTGGGATTTGGGGCATGTTATGAAGTGTTTAAGTGTTCTAGGCTGTCCCTCATTTTCTGCATGTTTAAGTCTTTCTCCTAGCTCATTTGGGAGAAATCTAAGTTATAATTCTTTCCAGCTCTATGGAACTGCCCCTAGGAGGATAAGCATGTTCTCAGAAGACAGGAAACTGGCAAAGCGTCTACCTTTGTAGGAAAGAGGAAGCTGTGAACCTATTGTTGCTCCATGTTCACTTTCCAGAGAAACAACTATATGAAATACTTATCCCCTTATTATCTTGTAAGAGCTTACATATTGTTTTGATTAAGAGATGTCACTTTTTTGACACGTCCTTCTACTCTCTTCCTATGCATGACTAGATACAGGCTTTATAGACATGGATACATGAAATTTCCTATTTGTATTCACTATAAAGCCTCTATTGTCTTAGGTTTTGTTCTATTTGTACGTTCAGGAACAACTTGGCTCTTATGTTACAATGAAGACATCTAAGAGGTGAAGTTTGATTTTTTTAATAGGATATGAGTTATGAGATATTTGATCTGTGACTGGTGGAGGCTGATGGTGGATTAGCTTCAGAAATCCTTTGGGCAACAATAATCCTTTGGGCAATTATGGCAATGTGATAAGTAAGAACAATGGTTGATTTACATCTGATGGTAAAACCAAAATAATATCACTCTCTGTCTTTTCCTGCTAACTAATTTTAAGCGGCTTGCTTTTGAAAGTCAGAGGACAAAGAGATTCCACAGTAAAGGTAACAGAACCAGAAGAAGTGCTGACTGCCATATGATACCTGTTTGCTGTGGATGGAAAGCAAAGTGAGTAATAGGAGTTTTAGTGTTGGTAGAGGTTCCTACTGTGTAGTACCTGCACAGAAGATGGGGTATGGCTGTGGTGATCAGACTTGGTGATCAGTCCAGGATGTTATATCTGAGAGACTCTTGGGGTCCTGAGTGCACCAACAGGGTCTGCAGCCTCTTCCCTGCTGCTGGAGATTTGGCTCGTGGCTGGCTCTGATATGGCACAGCTGTAACCTGGGATCAGTCTGCTGGGGAAGAGCTGGGAGAAATGCCTCCTCAGGGGCTCCCTGCTTCCCTTGGATGCTACGGAGGAGGCAGGAATTCCTCCTTAGCTGACAGCAGAAGGACCTGCAAAAGGGAAACTTGAAGGGGCTATGACTAAAAGGCTAAATTTAAAAAAGAATGATAAATATCTTTCATTTGTTTTCCACATGTAACAGAACTTCTAAATGTCCTACTCTTCTGATTGCCCATATCCTTGACACCCTAGAGGGTTCTGACTCATGTTAATCTTTGTCTGCTAATACGCATAATTTCTGCTTGAAGGTACCACTTGCATATTGGTGACACATGTTGGCCTGCCACAGCCGAGAAAGTGCTGAATGTGGTGGTGGTGGGGAGACCTTTGTAGCATGGGGCTGACGACTATGGGGAGAAATGGAGATTTCTGGACATTCCTTCCATACCCAGGCAAGGTTGTTTTATCCTGACTGCGGCATGGACAAACAATAACAGTTGGAGCCATTAAAGTTTGCAGCTACTTAATGCAAATCAATTTGTTGCACTTACATGCCCTTTTAGAAATGAGGAAATAGAAAATAAGAGTAAGATCGATTGCATTGTTCTTGTCTGTGTGTGGAAAAACATGGCATCAGTGACTCAGACATGGTGTACCATATGGAAGAAAGACATTGGAGCAGTCTTGGATATCTACGCAAGATCAGCGAGAGATCTGGACTATCTCTACAAAGTGCTGTGAGGCGCAGCTTTCTTCATGGAAGAAGGGAAATCCGTATGTGGCCCATAAGTGGAAGAAGGATGAAGACAAATTCCAAAATCTTAGAAAGCACACACCGAAACAACAAGCTTTGAAATTCAACATGCAAATGATAAAAAGCTCAGATGAATCCCTAAATAATATGTACATGGATATTATTTAGGGAGAGATATATATATATATATGTAGTAATTACAATGTATGTATTTATTTCATGCACTGTGTCCCCTGAAATGCGAGGCGTATTGCTTTCAGATGATCTGCCCAAAGTTGCTTCTCTGCCACTTTGTGCAAAAAATAGGATAGGAAATAAGTCTTTGTAGATTCTGCATGGTTTGGGCTCAGAAAGGTGTCTGTATGGATTCTTTTAAACTCATGTTTTTAATTGATCACAGGAGTGAACTAGATCTGCTCAGCACAGAACTTTATTTAATTTTATTCTATGTTACAACTGATCATTCATTGTGGGTCGTTGCGGATGGTTCCCCATGGTGGGATCAGCCACCTTTATAATTTTTATTTTAAGCAAATGTATCACCACCACCAAGAAACCTGGGTTTCATTACCAGCTGCAGCCTTCCCAGAGGGTTCCCCTAAAAGAACATACCTGCTGCCATCAGCAGCTGGATACTGGACCTGCAGCTGCTCTAAGCAGAGCTCCTTATTTCAGGGTTGCTTTACACTGGTACAGGTAATACTTCAGTTCTAGACACCTTTGAAAAGTACATGGCAAGATCCACTAAAAAGGGTACTCTGCAGGAAGAATGGAAACAGGCTTAGATGTGTACACTCAGTTTAGACATTTTTAACTGGGATACTTCTATTGACAGGATGAAAACATACTTAATATTTTGCTAAACAGTTAAAATTATCCTGTTGAATGGATTTGAAATGCTTAATCAAACACTATTATGAACATAATGTCTTCCTAAGTATTTGTAGGTGAGAATGCTTCTCAGATTTCTTTCATGGCATAAGCATTTAAAAATGCAGAGAGCAGCAAATGAAAATGGTGTGGTGAGTGCTTCCTGAGCAGAGCACTAGTCAGTGCTGCCTTCTACTTCGTTATAACTCAAATTCAATATACTTATTTCAAATGAGATAAAATTTTAACCACCCGAGTCAAAGAAGATTGAAGGTAAATAGTGTGATTCGAAAAACAAATTTCATAAGCAAAAGCCATTCAAGAAGTCAGTGCGTTTTTCTGTTAAATTTGCTGCTTTTAAGAAATGTTGTTAAAAAAGTTTTGCAATATTTCTTCTATGCAAATATGTATACCACACGAGCATGCAGACTTAGTTAACGAAGCGTTAACTATCTAGTCAAGGGCTTTAGTATGTCTTTACTCTGCAAAATACTGGGGGCTAATTCATGCGTGTAGCTCTACTTAAGAGTCTGTTCATGAGTAACAGATTGAAGGGAATACTAAAGATAAAAACCTATATTGAAGCTGGCAAAATTCTTCTTCAGTTTTTAGTGAACTGTTTTTTCCATGTACAAGAAAAATATCATTTTCCCCTAGTTATCTTCCGTATCTGTGATAATTTTTGTATTTTTGCCGTTGGGCAAGAATGCTCATGAAAGCTTTCTGAGCCTGCTTCAATGAAGAAAAAAATAATTTTTCTGTAAAGGGGGAGATGCATACGGAAGTGCAGCTTTGATATTTGGAAAGCCAAATGAGACATATTCTTTTGAAAAACCCAACAAACCCAACCAACACAAAAAGCCCAAAA
>VYZV01032024.1:8302-21007 GCA_013401275.1 Pandion haliaetus | reverse complement strand
ATGAAAGCAGGATAGGGCTCCTAATTCTTTTGGGACCTCAGTGCTCCACTTTTAACCCTGGGTTTATCACCTAGCTTCAAAAGTGACAGCTCAAAAAGAGGCTATACAGCACCATCATCTCAAAGACTTAAAAGCACAATGATGCCAACATTGCCCCCAAAAGTAAGACTGCCACTTTTGGAAGACTTTGTGCAGACATCAACAGTCTGAGATGGCTCAGATGAGGTAGTGACTGTGCACCCTCACGTCTGTACATCAGGAAAGCAACAACACAGGAATCATCACTGCCATCACAAGTGTGTTAGCAAAAACCTCTCGTTCGTAGAAGAGGCTCTGATACAGCTGGAGTTCCTATTGCTATTCATCCACATGTACACACCTGATCACAAAGATGGATTATGTTGTTTATATCTTCTTCTGATACTTCTGTCCCCATGGAAATCTCAGCGGCAGCCTTCACATCCTCTTCAATCTCCTCTGGTAGGATGTCAGAAACATCAGAGGAGGCAAAATTGGTTCTGTCTCCTGTGGGGGACAGATGAAAGCATGTTTGTGCTGGGGGCGAGATGAACTAGTGAAAAAAGCACAGAAACAGATGAAGATAAAAGGCCAAAATAACAATGGCAAGTCAAGTCTGCCATCATCCTATTCCAAACTCCCAAAATGCATGTCAGTGTTCTGACTTCATGTTTATACTAGCTAAGAATGGTTAGAAATATTAAATTTGAAACTAGAAAAAAAAAAGCCCTTATTCTGTAACACTGCATACTTCACCTTTTCAGTAGCTGCTTGCTGCAGATTTTTCAACCACAAGATTACAAAGGAAGAATTCCAGGAAGCAAGTGGTCATTTACCACTAACCAAACCTATGTAATTCTTCCTACAATTGGGAGAAAAGCTCCCTTAAACCCACAAGTTTCTCTCTGGACTGCAAACTTCATTATTTAAAAATAAAATAAAATCATCAATACAAAGCACATGCCTAAGAGGTGAGGCAAGTGTCCAAAATAATACAGCGGTCATTCTTTCTCTGCTAATTATAGCAGTTATTGCCTCCAAGAACACCTGCAAACATGTACCAATTCTCTTTACATCAGTTTTTGGCAGCTAATTTCCAAAATGGTCTGCTGACTAATTGTGATTCCAGGAAGATATGCAGGTGGTCCATGAAGAACTGACAGGTGATATGGTATTAGCTTTCTCTTAAGCTTCAAAATGGTAAACTGCATCAACATACAGATGCAAGCATACACTACTTTTCTACTGGCCCTATCTACACTGCTGCCAAAGGCAGGATTGTATACAGGGTCATGAGCGAGTGACTGGTCTACAAATCAGTGCCATTAATGCACTGCACACTAACATGCAACATTCTGCAGACTCACGCCTCCTTATTACTCACCAACTTTCCGCACACATTTACAATACGTTAGGTTATCTGTGATGATTTTGCCCAGTTCAGGGAAGTGCCAACCATACCATTCCCTACAGCGCATGATGTAGTTATTCAGTTCTTTGTCCAAGTCATCAAGAAGTGCTAAGAGAAAGAAGAATGGACTTCTTTTTTCTAAAAAGGTAATCTAAAAAATTGAAAACTCTCAAATCAACAAATGTAAATAGCGTAAAGGGAGGCAAACTGAGGTATTTTATCCCATAAAGACTAGAATGAAACATAAGCTGCAATACATTAGAAGTCTTTACTTTTCAGAGAACTGCATAATCCCAGGCACAATATTATAGAAATATTAGAATTCCCTTGAGTGTGGCCTGAAAGTTTCATTACTGGGACTGTCTTGGACAGACTCCTATAACAGCTGCAAAGCACATCCCCTGGAAGGGGAGCAGCAGCCAGTTATTCTTCACCTCAGTCAGCCAAAGTGCTATACACACAACTGATGTAAAACTTAGCCATCTAATAAACATGAAGGAAAAATGTTTTAATGGTGAGAAACCGATCCTGTATTCAATTATTTGATTTAAAAGATTGTAGTAAGTCCTTCAGTTGCCTCTATAATCTAAATATACAGAACACAAATCCAACAGGCTCACCATTTACCAGATATGACCAATAACTGGATTTACAACATAAGAGCGTGACACCCACAGCATATATTGCTACAGAGCCCTGAGGCTAAAATATTTCCCACTAACGCAATACCAACATTCCCATCTGTTGTCTCAGTGGTAGTGACGAAGGAACTGAATTAAATCATTAATTTCAGCTTAACTATGTTTCATCATTGACAACAGTCTGGGAATTAATATCCCAAACAGGATTCCTCGCCACTGCTTCACAGCAAGCATGCTGATTATGATGTGGATGTCTTCAAGGAAAAATGAGGAATGGGCTTTCCTAGCTGTGTTTACAATTTCAGTCCATTTTCCATTAAGAAAGCAAGGAGATGGACTGCAGCATTATACACTGCAGTGGGTTTTACAGGCCTAACATGAGTCTATTTCTACATTGCCCTCTATGCAAGATAGCAACACAATGAAGGATCAGAAAATCCCGTCCTGTGGGGCCCATTCTCCCAATGCTACTCAGATGGGAGGTACATTGGGAAGTGAAGTCCTTGGAGGACTGAACTAATACTGCCTGTATTTCAGCTGATCTCTATGCTAAGAAAAAGTGGACACCAGTTTACTGTATCACCGTAAAAATGTTCCTGCTTGTGGAAAACCCTATTAAGAAAACATACCTTATGCCAAGCTGAATACCAATGCTCAATTTACTGAAATATGCTAGGAGGAAATCGACAGCAATACTTTTCTGTAGCCAGTGTAAAAAAGTCAGCTATCCTAAGCCAAATCCATTAATAATTTAAGCTCTAAATATACTTACAAATTGCCTGGATAATCATGGTATCTACTTTGTCTGGGCTGAATTTCAACTTGTATCGGGAAAGGCTGAGGAGACAGAAATACAGTATCATCAGCATCCTGACATCCTGCTGCAGAGTACGTCCCACCTGTTTCTACTTTACATTAATATAGCTGTCCATACATTCATTCATACCAGCTCAGTCTTATGCCGCTGACCGCTCTCAGCTGTGACCTGAAGCCACACTGACAGAAGTTTCGCAACAGCTCCGACGTATACATGCACATACCCCGTGACCAGGGTGAAAGGGAAAGTTAAGGCTATCTGTACCACATGCAGCAGAGGGAACATGAGTGCCGTGGCAGCAAATTGGCTGTTGGTTTCTTTCTGCATGGTTCCCCACAAAAAGTATTTGTCAACAGCCCTTCCAGTTCTGCAGCGGCTGGAGGCAATCCACAAAACTGTACCTACCCAGCAGCAAACATCAGCAACACTAATGCGAAGCAACAGAAGAAACCTCCTGGAACAAATTCTCACTGTCTGAGAAAGCCTGTTACCATCTGGCTTTAATGTATGTTTAAAATTTCTCAGGATGCTACAGTAAAAAGACACTTTATATCAATGCGGACTTGCACCTTCAAAGTCCTTTTTCAATATTAATGCCCATTTTCTAAGCAAACACACATCTATTTTTAAGGAATTAGCTACAGCAAAGCAGTTCTCTAACTTTCCAGTGGTTCATGGACAGGACAAGCTCATGTCAGAATATGGATTAAAAGTTACTCATGAATGAATGCTTGACCCCATGCCGATCCAACAACTTTGTATTTAACTGCTGCTTCACTAAACCTAAAAGGCAGTGACAGCAAGGTGGGAAGTCAACTCTGCCTTTAACATTTACATTATGTATTATATGTGTATTTATTCTGGCATAAATCAGCAAATTATGGTCTTCACCTTGTCTCTCAGTGGCAATGGAGTTTTAAATGACCCATTTGACTGCTACAGAGACATTTCAAACCAAATCCTAAAGTACATAACATGCAAAGGAAAGCTATCAACTTCAACTTTGGGTGAAGATGAAACCTTTCCCTGAAGGATGGGCACAAACTGGAAAGCCCTTCCTTTATAAAACAAGATTTCAGATACAAATGTGTCTTGACTTAAGAGTATGAGAATGTCATGTACTCTGAGACACATCAAGCAACACAGCATAGCCAAGCTCACAGGAGTGGGGCAGACATGGGATAAAACAGAGCTGTTCCAGGAACTCACCTGTGCGCAAGACCCAAACACATAGCTGCCATCTCTCGAGAAGGGAGGCCTGTAATAAGCCCTTCAATCTGTGAGCGAATTCCTCTCATCAGCTCTGTAACCATCGGGCTGTGTATACAACTCAAATTCAGTTTGTCCTGCAGGATAGAAATCAACAGTCCAAAGTCAAGCGACATTCCTCTAAAGCCCTTCTTCCAGTAGGGAAGCCCTTCTCATGTCATTACACCTGGTCTTCCCACTGCAATCCTGTGATCACACAAGTTTCAGTCATCTTTGATGCTCCAGGTAGCAACATCCCCAGTTCCCCACACAGTAACAATTCCAGTTTGAAGACAAGATTTATAATTAATGCTCTACCTGCTACGCAGACAGTGGAACCAAAGATTCAAGATTCTGCCATTTACTAGAAAGGGTTTGGCCACAGAGAGAAAATTAAGAGGCAGAGGGCCTGCAGGCTTTGGGTCTTTTTCAGAGAACAAACCTGAATAATTAGTTCAGAGTCCTTGGTATTATGCACTTTAACAGTAAATCCTCCTCATTTTGCAGCCTACACTGGTCTCCTAAGACAGGACAAGGAGGTGGTCAGAATAAAAATCACAGGAACAGGGAGTAATCAGACATGAGATGGGAACCTGGCATTTGACACCTAGGAGACACCGGAAAAAGCAGTCCACCTCTACTGTACTTCTTCCTTCCTCTAGTAGGCAAGGACTGAAGGATGTGCACAACTGCTTGTAGACTGAGGAAGGCAGAATGAGGTGTGCTCCCAAGAAGACAGTAAGTCATCACCCCCCTATTGCTGCATCTGTTAGTGATGAATAAGCCCATGTGTCTGGCTGGTTTGGTTTTTTTGTGTCCCCTCCCCACCCCTTTTTCTGGATGGGATCATTAGGGAAATTAATTTTTAAATCATTTTTAATATTTTTAACCAATATTTAAGAGAAATCAAGGAAACCTGAACACCTCAGTGCGCTTTTACCATATCATTCACTTGTGTACTCAAGACAACATCTTCCCAGTATACGTGCATTACACATTTGATCGTAAGGATTAGGTATCTTCCACACTGCAAACACAGCATTCACAGCACAATCCATTGCTAATAACTGCAAAATCTCTGGAACCTGACTATAAGATTTCAGCAGCATGAGACAAAAGGAAGAATGGCAAAATCAGTTATCACCTTTATGACACCTCCAAGTTTGGCATCTGCTACAGCCAACTGTTCATGGGCATCTTTCGCCACTATCTTCTTGAGAATTTTCTTCAAGTTCTTGCTTAGCTTGCCTTCTACAAGAGCTGTGGATGCTGTATAAAACAAAAACATCAAAGATAGTTTCTTTCCCCTCTTAAAACCTATAAAAATAGTACTCTTGACTTGTTATTTTTATTTCAACTGCCCACAGTAGCTCTAGTCTGAACTGCAATACTACTTCGCCATGCAGTGGCTAAAATCAAAATAGAAGAAAATTATATACTTGCTCCTTTTGAGGCCTAAATCAAAAACCTTTCTCCCAGTTGCCTCTCCTTTCTCCATGTGGTTTCAGTTCTATTTCTGTCAATTTTGTTTAAGGATCTCTACAAACAGTATGCCGTATGCTTTGGATGTATAACATTTCTGAAGGGAAGGTTATATGGGAACATTTTGTATATCATTTAATTAACCAAACATTTTCCAGGTCCCCAAGTCAGCAATCATGATATCCTAAATTGAGTAATGGCTTATCTGCATACTCTGATGATAATGTACTATCTAAAGCCCAACAAAGAATGATGCCAAACACACTGACTGGGCAGTCAGACATGGACCCTTTTAATATAGCATGTAGACTTGACAAATTTTAAAAGGACATTCTTCATTCTCAAGTATTAATAGACCTGTAAAAGCTTTACAATCCCACACAATAGATTTTAAGCAAGCACTTATACAACTCTCTTTGCGGGTCAGCTCTGTGCTCCACCAAACTTCTGTGATTGATGCAACATCTTCATCACAGTAAACAGAGCAGAAGCCAGTGGTTGATTTGCAGACCCTTAATGAAATGTAAGGGTGTAAAATCTAAGTCCGCTCAACCTTTCTACAACAGAGATGTTTCCACCTTTCAAGCTGGCCAATAGCTCCTAACCCACTTAAAACAACCACATACATAGCCTTCCCTTCAAAATAAATGTGACATAGGTAGTCTGAATAATCTCTTCCATTTCACATATAAGTAAACCTAAAGCAAAGTTGTAGAAGATTTGGCGGGGGGTGGTTGTTCTGTTCTGTGAGGTGGTTTGGGTTTTGTTGTTTTTTTTTTAAATCAGCCTAACTCTATACGATCTGAATGCAAACCTACGCAAAAGCAACACAATCCAAAAAATATGCCAAGAGGAGGAATATACAGCAGCTTCAGTTGTTTCACTTGCATCTCATGTATGATGGCAGCGTCTCCATTCTTGTTTCCTTAGCTTCCTTTATAAGCTATCCCTACCACATCAAAATATGAAGATCTGTTCTTTAGTTGTACACGTGACCTGGAACATGCACCCACTGATGCCACACAGCACACTCAGCAGTAACAGTCACCAGTAAGTCACACCATTTCTGAATTATGAGCTAGAACTTCTATAACTTCTGTCCAAACTAGTCCACAGCATCAAGCATTTAAGTGTTGAATTAGTAAAAAATTATTAACTATAAGGCTTTCAATTTTGTTTAAACTCCTGAATTTCTTTTAAAGTGGAATACAGGCATGGTTTTAGGCTGAAAAAACACAGGCATAATATACGTCCATAAAACGAGGGCAGTTGTGATAATATATGTACTCTGATATCTGTCTGTTGTCTCAGTGGTAGTGACGAAATGTAACTCAAATCAGTTATATTCAGCTTCAACAAGAATCCATCATTGACAACAGGCTACATATACCAGTCTAAACCTTCTACATGGTGCTCACTAGCGGGCTGCCTAGGAAAAAAGCATGCTAGGAGAAAACTACACTTCATTACATCTCTGCTGCACTATAGACTGGATGGATGACCTCATAAAACAACAAAAACAGTTGACTTTGAAAACTTTGTAATTTAAAAACTAAGCAAAGAAACAAAAGCAGGGACAGAGGGAAGTAATGAGTGAACTAGTTCTTGACAGGGATTTTTTTTTTTTTTGTAAGAATGCCGTTAACTCACTTACCAGCAAGTGCTTCTGTTGTGTCCTGAAATTTTTCAAAGTGTTTCAACTTTACTCTACAGAAGAAAAACACAAGCGTATGAACGAATGTACATAAACCAGACGCTAGAACCATTTTACTTTTTTTCTACCTCTGCTATTATAGTTGCCCACTTCTCCCTAAGACTGCAAGCAAGCAGAGATCAATATCCAGATCCTCAAAAAGAAGGAAGAGCACTAAACCTGCTGACTTAAGTTTGAGTCCAACGTGACTTTTCAGCTGGGTCCCACAAACTTTATTAAAAAAAAAATTTTTTCATTTAATATTTCTAGGACCAACATAATCAGAAAACCTAAGCCCCCTTTTTGTTTGTAGTTCATAAAGACAGACATCATCCATTTAAATTTCAACACTGCACCCTGATTAACCAGGTGTCACTCCCGATTGACTGATGATAGCATCTTTCCACTCATCTTCAAAAGGGAACCTTCTGCCTCTGTGGATTGCATAGCCTGCACAGCTCAGATTTAACAAGCTTTTCAACCAAATGCATCTTCAAAGACTTCAAAACCGAACTGATTCATTGCCCATGAAACTTCAAGTCCTCCCTTGTAATTAGATGTTAGAATATGAGTTCCGAGCTGAGCTTAAAACAAACAACAGAAAATTCTTCTGTGCCGTAACTGCTGACCAGCGCCAAAAATCAGAGGGACAATGTTTAACCACACTGTGCCAGATCCTTAGGCCCAGCTTCCCTCTCCCCCTCACACAGTCTGTGGTGTTGATATCCAGAGTTACAGTTAAGAAGCTATATCAATCCAGTAAATTCCTTGTCAGGGACAGGCATTTGACTAATCCAGTTGTGATTAACCACTGCTCTTTGTGAGTCAACTATCTGCAAAGGAAGCAAGGTCACAGATAAAGCTGAATGCTTGAGTTAAGCATTCACAGAGCCCAACAGAAGCTCCAGGCTTATACTGATGCCTTTTCAGAAAGGCAGGAGAGATATGAATTACTTTGATCAGTAGAGATCCATTAAGAGCCACATCCTGTCTAGCAAGTGGCCAAAATGATGTTTCCAAGACAACATTAACACTACAAACAGGCAGATGTGGGATATTCCAGCCTCTCCTCTAAATACTGTTACAGAGCAGGATAAATCCAAATCACAAGGCATAGCTTGTTAAGAGGCATCCATTATAGCCAAAGCTGGTTAGAAATCTTCCAATAAAAACACCCTAGACAGACTTGGAGGGAATCCACCATTGTCCCCAGCTTTAGGGCAATTTGCTAGAAAGGCCAGCTTGGTCAGTGGACACTGCAATCCCTGTGCAGCTACGCCGTGGTGCTAACACTCTCTGATGGCACGGGCAACAACACTAACCCTCAACTGACAGCGATTCACATGCTATTAGTTTCAGTTGGATTAAACTTTTTTTTTTAATAGTTTCCTGTGAACACATAACCCCATCATTTTGGCTAGTTCCAGCATTACAAGCTTGGATGTTCTTGTCAAAGCATCCAGATCTCCTTAAAATATTGTTCAATTTTTTGCTTCGGCGACACACAGTAATGACTTCTGCAGCTTAATTACACTGCAAGGGAAAAAGTAATTTTTTTCACTTTGATATTCCAGTTTAAGTTTATCTGTATATCTAACTGTACATTATCACCGTTTACAGCTTTTAGGTTTTACAATACCAAAAAATAAAACCCAGGACTTCTTTCTGAGCCTCAGATGTACATAACTACAGGCAGTCATGTCCTTCCAAAAGCCAGGCTGCTATCCCCACATAAAGCTGCTTACATTTTGTTTGCTTTTTCAGGAGTTTCAAATTCTTTCCATAAACTGTCAACTTCTTGGAGCTTTTTCTCATTCAGAACCTGTAGAAGGAAAAAAAAAAAAAAAAACCAAACCAAAACACACCACCACCACAACAATAAAGAAATCACACAACTATATTTAAAGCACTTTTGAACATTCAACCCTGCATTCAGCAGAGAAGACATGAAGCAGATTTACAGTGTATCCAACCACTGGAACTTAATACTGATTGAGTCAACAAACTGAATTTTGGTGATCACCACTGGAACTTAATACTGATTGAGTCAACAAACTGAATTTTGGTGATCACCAGTGTCATCATTCTCTCTCAGCAGCTTTATCCTACTAATACACACATAATATTACATTGTTTTTACTTTCAACTGAATTACAGAAGTTGCTCAATAATAGCTGGGTCCTTCTGAACCTGCACATTCAAGCAAAACCCTCTCCTTGTTTATCAAAACTGGGCTTGCTCCACCTCCTCTACAGGAGGCATTCTCACAACCCCAATGACCCAAAACCAAACCTGCCACTACCTTTGGGAAAATACAAACATGTCTGGGATGCCTAACAGCAAGGAGTGATCCCACAAGTTATTTTCAATAATCTGAGCTAGCTCAAGGAAGAAAGAACATCGGTATAAAGAAGACCTTTCACCACAGCTCGGTAATCAACTGAGCCAGGAATTACTTAAGAGGCAGCAATGGCTTAATCCAATCTCTGTACAAAGGCGATCCCCCTCAGTTTTTAAACAGCACAAGATTGACAATTACACCCCTAGAGCCCACTCACATTTCACAAAACGCAGAGCGTACTGCAAATTCCTAGAAAAGTGCTCAGGGGGACAGTACAGTCAAGGTCTTTACACCTCACTCAAAAATCTTGTGGTTTTGTCCCCACAGGGCAAATGCAACACAATTGCAATTTGCCTCAATGCAGTGCAGAAATCGTTTTTGCATTATGAGATTTTGCTCCCTTCCAGATTTTTAAACCCCGGTCCAAGGAGGTTGTGTTTTTAAACTCAATTAGTAGCTGAGCAAACATAGTAACTCATTCCCCATAGAACTCTGAGGCACAGAAGAAACCTCGGGGCAGCTCTTCCTTTCCTCAGCCTGCTGATTCTTTCCTCCAATTCATCTTTTGCACCCCAAGACCTACAGAATTTTCAGCCTCTATAAACAGGCATGGGTGCATAGAGAAAAAAAAAAGCCACAGAAGCTGCTAAATCAAGTTTGTTCGTATATAGAAATCACAGGCCTATGGATATTTTGTATCCTGCAAGACAGTAAGACTCATTGGAAAAAGTCTTCCAAGATCTGCAACATGGCTATGCCCCATTTGCCCTTACTATTTAGACCGTTTGCTCCTCTAGTGGAAGGAGCACCTACAGGGGAATACCTGAGAGCTACACAGCTTGCAGAGCGCAACAGTTCTCGATCCCCAAGGCATAAAGGCAAAGCAGAGTTATGCTGGAAACCTGCTCTAGTGGAAGGTGTCCCTGCTCCTGGTAGGGGGTTTGGAACTAGATGATCTTTAAGGCCCCTTCCAGCCCAAATCATTCTATGTTTCTGTGAGATCTGTGGGCACTGCTGAAGAGGGAAGCGGGTGACCATGACTGCCTCCCAAAATTCAGAAGCACAAATTCTGTCCAACCCTCAAGTAACTAAAAAACAAAAGAAACATCCCCTCTAAGCCCCCCCAAAAAAACAGCGGTAACAATCCTTAGAGACTGCTTTACAAAGAAAAAAGCTAAACTCTGCAGAGAATATTTTGATACAGAACAAACATACAAGTGTAACAATGACACGGGTTTGCAGCTGAGCAGCTACCGTGCCTAGGAAAAGAAAGCTACGTGATTTGAGAGCCCTGCCCCGCAGAAGTGCGCCGTGGCTGGGGCTTGCCGCATCTGTCCTTGGCAGCCGCACACAGAATCAGCACGGAAAACCAAAGCTTGCCTCAAAACATGTATTTTAATAAAACACTACTTCTGCTCAGTTCCAGCAGACAGCTTTCACCTCTCTTCCAGTCCGGCCCAGACACCATTTGCAGTGCACTGCCCTTCCCGGGGAGGAGGTGTTCGGCAACCTGCCTCTGAACACTGCTCCTTGACGCCTGGTGCCCTCTAGCCGCTTTGCACACACATCACAGCCAGACCCCACGCCCCAGCTGGGGACACCTGCAGTGGAGCCCTGCAGCACTTCTGCAGAGAGACCTCCCCAAATCTCTTTATGCCCCTCCTCCTACCTTTGCTTTATGCCTACGCTGCTTTCAGAAATTAAAATATGGGTTATTTTCAGCCCCTCCCGGCTCCATCGAAAGCCTTGGCTCACTGCACAAGAGGTTTGAGCCTACTCAAGAAGTAACTTGTTTTCTTTTTAGTAACTTGGAAGGTGCAGAACACTAGCCAGTGTGAACACTGCGTGAGCAAAACCTTCAGGGGGACTGCTGTATCTGTTAGTTCCCTAGGTGTAAGTGTTGGGGGGTGGGGGCACAGAACAGAAACCATCTGCTTTTAGAGGTATTGCTGTCTTCTCCCTGAGGCTTATGTCTTGAAATCCTCCTCGTCTGCTTACGTCTTGAAATATTCCTGGCCCAAATTGCACAGCTGCACCCCAGTGAGGAGGAAAGACTTCCGGGCAGATGAAGTAAAAACATAGTGCTCTGGGTGTAGTTCTGCAGCAGGCTAGCGCACAAGGGACCAGCACCTTGCTCTCTTTGCAACGCCGCCTGTGTTCACACAAGCTAATCCAGAAAGAGACTAAGGGGGTATGTGTGTGGGGAATACAAGTCCTATGATCAAACTCTGTCAACAAGCTGGTGGAACTGTACGGGCATCAACGCTCAAGCAAGAGAACAGGCCAGAGGGGAGCACGGCACGGTAGCAGCTCATCTGAACTGGTTCAAACCACCCCGAAACCGCAGTTTTCGAGCCCCCCCGTTCGGCGGCTGGCAGAGCCCTGCGAGGCGGCCCCTGGCTCCCAGCAGGGCGAGGGAAGTCAGAGCACCCGCCACCACTGTGGGCACAGCCAGCCGGCGAGGCCCCCGCTTTGGGAAAAGCACTCGGGCAAAAGGCACCCTGCACACCCGTTTGGGAAGACGCTGCCCGTCTCCCGCGCCCCCCCTTGCTGCATCCACAAGGTTTTGATGGGCCATCAGCCACGAGAACGCAGCTAGGAAGACAGAAAGAGCTCAGCTCAACGTGCCCAAAGCGGGACGCCTCCGGAGACTCCGGACGGTGCACGCCTCCCTGCCGAACCTACCCCCGCGGGTGGGAGGAAACGAGCGCCGTGGGCGACGCTTGGCAGGACCACCGAGGACGCCCCCCTTCCTCCCCGCCAAGCGCCCTCAGGCTCCCGCTCCGGCTCCCTCACGCCACGGCCCCCCCGGCTCCTACCCGGCACCGCACAGGGCCACCGCCCGGCCCGCGTTTCCCCCTGGGTTTCTCCCCCACCTTGAGCCCAACGCAGGCCCGGAGCGCTTCCCCCCTCCCCCCCGCCCTCATTTTTGCTTCCCCGCAGGACGGAAGCCGCCCCCCGCGCCGAGACCCACCCGAGGAGGGGCCGCAACCGCAACCGAAGGCACCGCACCCGGCCAGCCCTCCGCACCTCACCTTGAAGATAGCGTAGCCA
>VYZV01032023.1:38709-50937 GCA_013401275.1 Pandion haliaetus | reverse complement strand
TGGTCCTCCTGATCTCAGGATCTGACTCAGAGGCACATATCCCCTAGGTCAATAATCTTGGTCGTCTCAGATTCCTGAGGCTTGGCGTCAGGACATGGTACTTGTCCTAGGCAGGGGTAACGGTGAAAAAAACCCTTCTCCCACTACAATCAGATAACGGCAATTATGCAAAAGGGAATTCGCATGGGAACAGTTTTGTCTCAAACTCCCATGATTTTTTGTTGGTTTTTTCCACAGAAATGGAAGATACGGGTTCCTGAGAAAGGCCCGCTGCATGTAGTTTTCTCAGAAGGATATGAGGATGCTAGAGAATAGAAGTTAGACAGAAAGAGGAAAATTCTTCTCTAGTGGAGTCAATTCAGTGATTTATTTTCCCTTCAGGTTCCCTCTTACCATATTGGTGGTTCACTACAAAAACATGTGGTGAAGTCTTCTGATGTAGATCCTGCTGCAGAGAGCATTTATATGTGAGTGGAAAAGAAAAGCACTGCAGTACCATGACTGGATTGAGAAGAGGAGCTCAGCAGTCTTTGTGGATCCTTCCTCTCTTTTTCTAAATGCCATGGAGAGTGGGGTGTGTCAGTGACACAAAAATTGAGAGCAATAACTGTATAGCTGTGCAACACACTTCCCCATTCACAACAGCCAGGCAAAGAGAGCTTGAGTTCAATTCCATCATCTCACAGGCTGATCCTGGGACAGGTCCTTCATCTCCTCCCATGGAATCTTTGAAGAGAAGGATCCACACTGTCATTTCATAAATCAAGTTGAAGAGTATCAAGGCAATCCTGCAGTGGTTTGGACCTGGTTAGACTAAAGAGGAAGGCAAACGTGGGTGGGGGTGGTTTAGCAGTGTTTATGCTTGAACAGTTTCACTTGCATCCAGAATACAGAAAAAAACAATCTGAATAGTGGAAAGTGTTTAAGTCATTGGTATAGTTTTTAGGGGGAACCACCACACATACAAGTAATAAATACTTAACTTTATTCTGATCTCATGCAGGTTTAATGTCTGACTTCAGTAGGATTAGTCCCAGTTTTTACTGAAACAATAAAGCTTGGAATTATGCCTGTGACATTTTAAAGCAGGTGGTGACCTCTGTACTTGATCAGACTCTCAATTCCTGTATAACATGTAGCTGCTGCCTGTGTCTACATGATGAATACCAATCAAATTATTTAATGTGATAGATTACAGGGGGCCTAGACTTCTATGCTGTAGCAGCTTTAAACTACATCTGCCTTGCATAGAGGGATATTGTTGTCAGATCTCAGACTCATTCAGTGCAGCTCACCAGGTAAACCAGGTGGCTTTCCATGGCACCAGCTAAACAGTCTCCCCTGAGAACCACTGCGCATCGCATTCAAAATTAACTTTACTTCTTGCTTCAGATGTAACTTCATTGGGCCCTCTTTTGCTTGAAGAAATTATGAGAAACAAGTAAAAGTTAGATTTGCAGATACTGGCATTCAGAATTAAATTCTGAAATCCGTAACTATTGCCAATACAAGAAACACTGGAAAACTTAAGATAGCATGTGCACACTACAAGCTCAGTGGAGATGCTCTTGTTCAGAAACAAAACTGCTTTAGACAACAATCTGATCTCAGCTAAAACAAAGAACCCAATCCTGCCACCTGAGGTTTTTTTTAATTTACCGGAAACTTCATGTTTTGGTTTTCCCTAGCATTTTTCAGTAAGTAAATATTGAGCATAATTAACGTGGTAACTTTTACTATGTTGGAAACACTCCAGAACTGCAATCTGAAATAATCTGAAATGATTCATTTTGGTTAAGCGTCACATTCTGAATTTTGTAGCCTTTACCAACCTTCAGTAATGACTCGATTCACAGACTAGGGCATACAGCTTGACTTTGTGGGCTTGGAAAACTTCTTTGAGATTTTTTTCTTCATCTGCTTTTCCATAAAGTCTTCAAAAATGCAAAAGATTTTACAATCCCTAAACAAAATCTGAAGTGTCCCCTCCTGTCAGCCCTAAAGTAATTCATTATTCCATGAAGTGTTTACTAAATACTCCATTGCCCCAAGAAATGACCTACTCAGTGGGAACAGTGCAGGCTCCATAAGTGAAGAACTACAGCTCAGGAGGTGTGAATACAGCAAATAACATGAAAGCTGATACCAAGAAGTTCACTGGAAAGCCAAAACTGGAATCTAACAAGGACAACAACAGGAGAGAGAAGCAGAAGCTGAGAAAAAAAAAAATCCAAAAGTTTGTAATCTAAAGAAAAAAAGATAAGCTGGCCTTTGATAATAGCAATAGTTTGGGTTTTTTTTTTCTCATAGGGTTCATCCCTCTCTGATTACTGCCTTGTAAAATCCATTCCTTTCCGATGAAAGCTGAAATTCTGCGGTCAGGAAGATTTTTGTGCTTAAAACGTGTAGTAGGTCCCTGCTAATAATCTCTGTGGGAGTGGTTTATAGCTTCATTCTTCAAAAAAATACACAGTCAGGATTTGCTGAGAGCCAATTCCATAGCTCAGGCTGCATTTAAGTGGATTTAGTTCACTCAGCCTGCTTGCATAGGTGTTGATCTAAAATAGCCCTTAAGCATATGCTCAATTTTAAAGAAGAACAGCTGTCTTGAAGTTGGTAAGATGAACCCTGTGCTTAAAGCTAAGTTCATTGTCAAATTTTTTTATGGACCAGGGTAATAACAAGGTTCCTTAGTGATTTTATTGCTGGAAATAATAGCAATTCACTAAAAAACCAAATGGAAAAAGAATACGAGCAAACCTAGTAGTTCCCATCCCATAAATTTTGCTTAAAATTCCTAGGAAAAAAAAAAAAGCACAACAGGTAATCTGTAAACATTTAAGACCTGATCCAAGGTCCATGGAAGTTTGTAAAAAACTCCAAAAATTTCCAGTGGGTCCTGAATTATGTGCTTAATAATTGAACCACTATCAATAAAATGCCATGGATTTATAGGATAAAGAAAAGAACACACCAAATAGAACTGATCATTGGGGTTTTTTTAAATCAAAGAACAAAATTAGCAGATAAAGTAATATCTAGAGTGCAGTAAAGCATTTGGCAGTACTTCAAAAATTCTAACTTGAAAAAGTCATTCAGACAGACTTGGATATGAATGCAGTCACCTGAACAGGGAGCTGGGGAAAGGAATATGAATTACACGCAAAGATAACTTGAAATGTGCTGAACCAGGGGAAGAGTCATTCAGTGAGTGATTGCGGGGACAGCTTTAGTCCTGGGGTGAGATTATCACTGTCTGTGTCCATTATCACTGTCCATGTCACTGACAAAGATGTTAAACAGCACCAGTCCCAATACGGACACTGAAGAATATCACTCGTCACTGGTGTCCAAGTGGAGACCTAGGAGTAGGGTCACCCCAAGCAAGGATGAGCACTTTTGCCTTCTCGTACTGTTTTGCTGAATGTACACTGTATACAAAAGGGAAGAAACTAAGCATCATCCACTTACAAATGGAGTGTCTTATATGCAAAACAGGTCCTATTTTCTTGCTTTTCTACTTCTGTTGGTTAGCTGGGCTCAGTATTGCCTTAAATTCAGAGTCCAAAAAACGTGTTGGTCCCTCTGTTAGAAGTGATTGTTGCTATAACTTGGGTGGCAGAGAGTGGGACATGGATCTGCAGTTTGGGCCACCCCAGTTCACATTCATGAATGCTTTGCCACAAGGTGCCTGACTAGGTGCTGTGGGCCAAGGCACACGCGTTCCTTCTAGAGGGAAGTGGGTCAGGCCTAAAGTTGCCTGACAAGGTAAGATATCAGTTGTGTAACATGATCGCCCCCACCCCCTCTCCCAGTTTCATACATATGGGAGAAGTTTTAGGAAAGTGATAAAGTAAATGTAGAGGCTCTTAAATCTAGATCCAATGTTATCACCAACACGGGAACCCTGGCAAACACGACCTAGAAACGAGCAGTGGTGTGCCATAATTCGCATTAAAAATAGCTGATGTCTTGCTGGCAGCAAGTGCCATGTAGATGATCAGTGCAGACTTACTTCTCTGCCCAGTTCTTGCTCAGCCACAGTTCTTGATGGCTGCTGGAAGAGGAACATACGACATGCTCTTTAGGAGCAGAAAGGCAAGTACTTGTTAATGGGGCACTTTGGAGATCTCTTCCCCACCCAGTGCAAAATACTTCAGCACAGACACTATTTCATTGGCAGCAGATGGAGGAAACAGGCAAGGAGACTTTTCAAACATCGAACACAGGACTTGGTTAGGACCATGATGAGAGGTCCTGGGAGATTCATGGTTCTTATCAGCAGAGGAGACTAGATACTGGGAGAAATGGATGAACAAACATTCACGCTCTTCTGTCTCATGTGATCTGACTAGTACTCCAGATGCTTAAACTTCATGTGGGATAATTAAAGTATTTGGGCTCTTTCCTTTATGCATGTTCCTGTGTGGCTCCTTCCTGCACTGTTGACTTAAATGGTGTTTAATGTCATCCTTGCTGTCAGGATAGGTGAGCATCCTTCACTGTGGAGATCCAGAGGTGTTAAAAGAAAAGGAATAATAGCTGTCACCAAGGCTGACAAACTGTTGTTAAGAGATAGCACTAACATTTGCTTTCACATCTCTCTTCCCTCCAGAGTTAATTTCTGTTTTCTGGATGGAAGTGTCTGTGTTTTCCGGCTGCCTTGGAGGGGCTGGGCAACTGTCACAACTAATACAGGGAAGTCTATGATGTTATATGCTATGTAGTTAAAGAAAAAATTACCACCTTGGAACCAAGAAACAACTGATTCTCTAAAAAAGCCAACCCATTCTAAATTAAAGTTGGGCTATAAGGTGCTACTCGGGGTAAACCAGATTGCAGTTCCTTTTCTTCCTAATTAGTTCTCCAGATTAATTTATTAGTCTGTCACCCACATGTGAGGGACTTTAAGGAAAGGTGGCCAAAACCAACCGTGAGATGAATTATTTGGCCAGCTGGAAACAGCTTGTATGCTGCAGGCTGGGCATCCCTGTCTTAGAGGGCAATGGATTCGATCAAAGACTTAAAAAGAGGGAAAAAATGAGTATATATTCCTTCTCTGTCAGGTTCACAGCCTCATATACACACCCCTTTGCTTGTCTTCCAGCTCAATGTGCACTGACAGATTAAAAGTAGGAACTACATAAGAGGAGAAAGGGGATTGGGCTAATTGAGAGAGATTTTTGGCACTGTCGGAGTCAAGTGCTCAAAACCCATGAATCTAGCCCATAAAGAAAGGAGTTTTCCCTTAAAATAATGAAAGATATAATAGTTCATTACGTGTAAATATACATTTACATACTTGTTGATTCCCTTTTGCCCTTGGTGCTAGACTGACTATGAGATGGCTGTGATTTTTGTTTGTTTGTTTGTTTTTTAGACTTACTCTGCTCTGCAACTCCAGAGGCCTCCCATTGGCTATAAGCCTTGTCCCTAGTAGGTTTACCTACAAATCCCAGCTACATAAAGGAAAATGGCATGGACTGAGAAGCACAATACCAGCATTTTGACTTAAGATCTTCTGTGAAGGGGGATTCCCAGGTGTTTTCAGCACAAGTGTGAGCTCTGAAAATGAAGTTAAAGCTGTCAACACTGACCGAAAATTAAAGGCTTCATGCAGCAGCATACATAGGAGATGGAAATCCCAGGGAAAACAGCTTCAAAGAGTAAAAAAAGAGAGGGAGAGAGAGAGGGAGGGTGGGAGAGAGCAAAGGAGGAAGAAACAACTTCTTTGGACATTTGGCAGTGGGGACAAAATGTCGGTCCTCAAATAAAAATGTGCAGTTTACAATAGGGTTGACGAATTGGGTACAAGACAATCAACCATTTCTGGGCTGGGCAGGGGACAGGATAAACTAGCAAGAAGATTGACTAAGGTTAGGGAATAGTTGAGGCCAAGAAGCTGAAGGCCACCCATGCAGATCAAATGGGAAAAAGCTAATGGGAAAGACATTTTGCAAGTTAAAAATATAACCGATTCCTTAGTCTGGGAACACAGAGCTGTAAAATAACAGCTGTACAGCAAGGCAGAACAAAGTTTTCTTCAGTGTTTGAATGAAAGGTGGTTGAATGGAAAGACATCGTCTGCTTTATCAGAAATAGGCCCTGCCAGGCCCTCAGCCAGGACAGCTTCGTGTGGAGAAAGGCAGGGTCACATTCCTCCGAGATGTCAACACAGCTCTGCCTCAGAGGCCAGCGCAGCAGTCTTCAAAGTAACAATGAAATATTAGACGTTTTAAAAGGATTTCCCACTATATTGATGTTGTTCCCATAACACAAGCCAAGGAGTAGGAAGGCAGCACATCAAAACACATTTGCATGCACTTGGAAACAGGCATCTCTTCTGTACCAGATAATGCTTTCTGCTGCCTGTGAGTCCATGGAAAAATCTTCCTACGACACCTGCACCAAAGACAGGATGCTGAGAAAACAGCTTCCATTGCCGATGGTGTTTGAAGTAATTAACAAAACCCACGGGCATGTTGAACCCTGTAGGGATGAACACTCTGGTTCTGCCCCAGCGTTCAGCCTGACCACTTCCACTGATGTGAGGACAACACTTGGCCCAGCCAAGTTTAGGACTGCTATGACTGTAGTGGCTGACCCAATGTAGAGCATAGACATGAAATACACTGTGATTCAGACTAATTGCATAGCACTTATGCGCATTTCAAAAGTACAACTGATGCAATGCAGGCAAGATGTTAAGGCTGTTGCAAGGAGTTAATTATTCATCTGTCAGTGGCACCTCTGCTTGAGCATGAGCACTGTTAACACTCAAAGCACCACGGAAGAACCATAGGTCACAAGATGAAGGAGGCTGCAAGCTCAGGAGCGGAAAACACTCTTTGCACTTCCCAATCATCACATTTTGTAACAGCACAGGACACAGTTGCTGCTACTGTCTGCCTTTCCACACTCTTCTTTCTGCTAGCTCAGTGTTCCCCACTATTACAGCTCTTATTTTTTTCTTTCAAGCTGCGGTGCATGACAAATGCAGAACAGTGACAACTTTTACAGTTTTTGATCTTATAGTCTTACCCGCTCTCCCAAAATCCTCTGCAAATCTTGTAAGAGTCACAAAACAGAAAAATACCATCATCTTGCAGCATAACAACTGACTGCTTTATGACGTAGTAGCTACTACTCACATACTCCCCTGGGATAAGGTGTTGGCATGCTGGAAGAGGAGGGTAGCTGGCTGAGCTTACTTATGAATTTCCTGCAGACTAACTGCATTCATACAAGAAGACCGTGTAGATCCCTTGCTGCTTCATCAAACGTTAATTTGTAGACAAGCCTGTCAGTTCTTTCTACTAAAACTTCTGATTTGTGATGGAAATCGGGCTTCCAAATTTAGTTCCTTATCTTTGCAAATACTATTCTTTATTATTCCAAAATTATTATTCTGAAATTATTCTAATATCCTTATTATTGCAGTATCCTTATTATCCCAGTGTTATTCCACATTACTCTTCAGGAACTAGTTCTAAGGCATTCAGTGGCATCCAGATTTTCAGCTGACATAATATGATATATATCACGGGTGGAAACATTTACTAATACCTTTTGGAGCATCAATGCATGATGGAGGTCTGAGAAGGGCATCCATTGACATCTGTTTGAGACATAGCATATCTTTTAGCTACCGTGCCTCTTATCACCTTCACCTGCTACCTCTGCCTTTTATTTTCAAACGCAAGAATACCGCAAAAAGAAATTTACTTATGCAATAAACAGGGCACCTGCCTTGCACCTGTTTTAAGTATTTACCAATGACAGTGAAGCACTGAGCTGCCTGAGCTAGAGAGAAAAACAAAAATATTGTTTAAAATTGCAAGGGAAAGAGCCTACGGAAGACTGCTTAATCAATGTAATCTGGCAAAGTGCTGCATACTGGAACAGACCCTGCTCTTCAGTACTGGCTAAAGAATAGAGACAGTTTTTCAAGGCTATGGACATTCTTTTAATAATAGCAAATGATGTGTTACAGCTTTTTCACCATGATCAAACACAAAAGAAAAGTCAGACTTACCGCTGGATGAACCTTTTTCAATCACGTGTGAGATGCAGGGATGATAAGGAGACGGCTGTGGAAAAAGCATAGCAGGTACTAACCAGTTAGGAGGCAGAACAGGCACCCAGCAGTCAGCAGTTGCAAAATGGCTACAGTAAAACTGGAGCAGTTAGGCTCTGTAAAACTTAAAGGGCCAGATTTATACAAGCACACTGGGGGAAAAAGCCTGTGTAAGAGCATAATTCTCCACTGGGAGAAGGCAGGCCCCAGTCCCGGAAATATTTAAGCATGTCCTTAACTCTAAGCATATGAGTACTCCTATTGACTTCAGTCTGTGTATTCCTGTACAAACAATTAAGCATGTGTATAAAAGTCTGCAGGACTGTATTTACTGACTTACAAAAAGTTACCCAGGAAGGTGATGCTCTAGTATAGCGCTTGTTACGGTTTTATCACAAAAGGAGTGATGTATGGTCATGGTTACTTCCCCCTCTGGTGAGTCACTCTGACACTGAATAGTGTTAAGACACATTCTAGGAGTCCAGAAAGAGGAAAAAAAAAAACTGCCCTAAAAAATCTCATATTGCTACAACAAACATCGCTCATGTATTCACGCTGATATTTTTGTTTTATTCAGTGTAATACCAATAACAGGCCCCTGTCTAACTGAATCAATTCAAAAGCACTTTGGGCAGGTCAAAGTAAGTGAAAGTAACCTCAATTACTGATTTACAAGTCCCTTCTTCCCTGTAACTGAATTAGAGAGATGCAGTCAATAGAGTTTCAGTATTTTTGAAGTGAGAGCAGAAACACCCCAATGACAGGACACAGGTATCTTTGTAGGTTTACCATTGGCAAAGTGATATCATGCATACCCATGCTCTGCTTCAATTTTCTGCTGTTTATGAAAGAAATTATCACATTTTCCTGACCTGCAGCATTCAGTGACTTTCATAACTGATAAGCATTTCAAGTATTAGCACATACTCTTACAATGCTCTAGATGGGAAGGAGACTTCAAAAGCAGAAGACACTAAAGCAGTATCAGAGGGTTTCAAAGGAGGGCTCCCTCTTATTCTTGCTGCCTAAGATCATCACAGCATGGCTGCATAAGACAGTTGGAGCCTATACAGTGTGCCCAGCCCTTTGTGCACTGCAAGGACACCCTAAACAACATATCTGAGGTTTCCTTTCAGCCATGCCAGGTGGCATCATGACTTCAGGACAGTCAGTAGGATATTCCTGCAGTTATGTGATACAAACAGGCAACAAATTTTAACTTGGGCGTGCTCTGACGTGACTGTTCTATATGGCCACAGGGATGCAGCTATTAGGTTGCCGATGGGATTTATTTGCTTATATTGAATAATATAGTTAGTTAAATGTTGACAGAATTGAAACCCTACGTTTTTGCACATTTTTCCCTATGAGTAGAAGCTACTTAGCAGTTTTCCAATGCCCTCATTTTCCTCCTGTCACTGAGTTTACTCTATACTCTGCTCAGGTTTCCACAAATATGAAATCAACATTAGAGACTATTGGAGATATTTTACTTCATAAAACTTCATTAAATTCGTATCACCAAATAAAACCATGTATATGCAATAACTGACTTGCACAGAACCCATAAACCACTCATTTTTGATTGCCTCCAGACATAAGAGGCTATGACCTTCTCAAACATCTTAGCACCAGAGGAACTGCTTTGCAAGTTTCATTTGCTACAGTATGTTTCAGGAAACAGTGAGTTTTTCCTTGCTAACTGAAATGTCCTGAAATGTTGTGAGACTCATTCTGCTCTTATTTATACCAATTTTTATTATTTCACAGTCATCTCAATGAGGGTGATACCAGACTCCAGTTCCCTGTGATTAGTCCCAGTAGTTCCCACTTCACATTTTGTGTAGCTGTATGGGTTGTAGCTTTTTTACAGCGTGTCATTAGCATGATTGATTACATGTTATTAACATGTCATGAAAACTTGCCAGATGTAACTTAAAATTGGATTCTTAATGAATATCTGGGCCTGAATCTGCTTTTTTTTATACTTTGTTCACTCTGGAGCAGCATGTCTGAAGGCAATGTGAATTGGAGGGAGATTAGAAGGGATCCATGGGCTGAATCATACACCCAAGAACAACTCTGAAGATAGCAGGGTGGGGTGACAGACGCTGAACACGTGGCAATTGGACCCTGAATTTTGCTTTTAATATTACACAATGCAAACATTACTAATATGGTAAGACTTCATGCATTCTGTAATCTATTAATTGGGTTAGGTTTATCATCTCAAGATTTTTTAATAATAGAAATTCAAAGGCAATCACTCGAGGGGAATCCTTTACACCCTGCTATTAAAACAAAGGTTCCTTGTAAGGCATTAACACGGGTGGGAAGAATTTACCATACAGGGATAAGAAAATTAGACAGGAAATGTTCCAATAATTATTTTAAATGTCTCTGGGTGAGGTAGCAGACAAACAGGGCTAAGGAACTTAAGAAAGTTTGAAACCATTTTCTTTCTGAGCCAGACTGCCCTTTCCAGCAACATACTCCTAAAAAATTAGGTACCAAAAGATTTATTAGCTGGAGAAGGAAAAAGTTTTAAAATATTTTTCTTCATTGCTTTAACATAAAGCATCTCAGAGTCTGTGTCTCCCTAGACATGAGGGCAGAATAAGATTATTCCATGATACAACTATGCTTTGATACAACAAGTCACTTTACAGGTTGCTATAAAGTTTGGTTTAATTGTTTAAAAGCTGGATTTGTACTCCCTTAAATATATGTAGACATAAGAATTCGGTTAAGTAAGCATATACTTTTTTACTAGATTGGAGTTTAGAAATTCATCTTTTGCTGTATCAAATGCTATCATATCCCACATTAGATGCTTACACCACACATATACACTGGTGCCTGGTGTGCAACTTCCTGCAGCCAGGGATGTGTCAGGCAATGTCCTACACAAAATGGAAGTGCTATTTAGTGCACAATTGTCTGGTGGTTATTTTAGATTATGTGAAATTGCCTCTTCACTGTTATAATTTCCAAAGGTAAAAAAGGTTTCTGTAAGGACTGTTGGCTGAAAGTAATGTGATAAGGAAGAAGATAAAGTAGTTGGCAGCAGAAACCTGTTATATTTGCAAAAGGAAAAGTGAGGAAGCAAAAGAAGCAGCCCTGATGGAGAAAAAAAAGAGAGACTATAGAAGAGATTTCCTGTCTAGTGAAGACAATAGGCACTTGCTTGAGAAAGCAGAGCAGAGCAGACAACAGCAGGAGAAATGTTTCCAGTGGTTCTCACAGAATTGGAACACAGAGTTTTCTTTGGCAAGTGAATTAGCTGCAAGAGCCAAATGTCTTCAGAAACAGCTTATCCTCTAGTAGCTGCCTTTTGCTTAAACTCTCTAAAAAAGCATCTGTAAAGCACTGTGAAGCATAAAGNTTAGCCACTTGTTCTAAGAAACTTAGTAAGTCAAAGCTCTGTGGAGAAGAAACTTCAGGCTGCCTGCTGCACGGCAGGACGTCATGGATTAGGTTCTTACATACAGGCCAAGTGGTTTAGCAAGATCTCAGCCAAGATGCAAAGACCAAAGGGAAAAGCCTGCTCTTAGATCTGCAGGGCTGTTCTCAGACCCCCACATCTATGAAATCAGAGTGCAGGTCTACCGCTGTCCATTTTTCCTCCTGTCTGCATTCCTGGGAGAAAGCACCAAGTGGAGAAAGAGCAGTTGCTTGCAAGGAGTTTACCCGCTTGTTTTCTGTATCTGGTGTTTGATGGGAGGAGGGAAGAGGCTGAGGGACAAGAAACATTAGTCTCTAGCATTCCACAAGAAAGAGCTTTTCTTCAAGGGCATACATCAGAGTTCTCAGATAGTCGCATTTTAAATCCATTCCTTACAGGGCACTGATCTGATAGAAGAGGAAAGTCTCCAGGGACACTCTGGCTTATGAGAGGAAATTCATGACTGGCATGCAGCTTATACACTGCTGGTTATGTCCTTGTTTGTCAGCTACCAGCAATAGAGGCAATTAGGAAAATTCAAGACCAGTTGAAGCCTGGATGCTGGTTACCAACTTGGCACTAGCCTCTTTGCTGTCAGGTCTTAGTTGACAAAAAGTCCCAGTTTTAGAGTAACTCAAATGTTTTATCTCTTATATGTTTTATATAAATGATGAAAGGCACCTGAAGCAAACAAACAAACAAACCA
>VYZV01032023.1:26413-37157 GCA_013401275.1 Pandion haliaetus | reverse complement strand
TTGAGAAGCAGTTATACTCCATGAGAACTTTAAATGTGCGTGTCCCTACAGTGTTGTTAAGAACACATCTAATTTACCAAGATTAGGTTATCTATCAGTAGTCAGCAAACCTAAAAGTGTAGCCTCAGGCACAGTCAGAGACCACCTTGGAAATACATGTAATTCCACATCCCAAATGAGCCAGATACAGCTTCATGGGGTGTTGATTCTCAGTTAGATAAGGCATCACAGTGACACCCAGACAGGCTGTAAGCATATAGAGCATCCATGTGGCCACAGGGTTCATCTTAGAGTACGCAATGCTCCTCGGACCTTGCTTGTACATACACAGCCAGTGAGAACATTGATACTTCTTGCAAGGTGAGATATACTGTGATCTATATAAAGATGCCATAGTTAGTGTTTTTAATGAAAAATGTTACTCCTAAAGCAGATTTCAAAGGCATTTTCTGTATTCCAGTGTCATGACTACGGGTGGTTAATCAAAGGTATTTGAATTATTGCTCTTTTCTCTTTAGTCACACCAAACAGGAGCTGGTATTTTCATTGTCTAAACAATAAGTCAGTCAATGTTTAATAGTAGTACCTTAGGCTTCAGAATCCGAACTGAAATCCAGGGTACAAGGCACTCCACAAACATAAAAGCTGGATTAGATGGAAAAGATTCAAGGTGGCAGGAAAATAACAAAACGTTTCCACACCATTATACTGAATCATGAAACTCGTTGTAGGATATCACTCGGGCAAAAACTATAGATGCAAGAAAACTATGGAGGCTGGCCCTACTGACAGATATTTAGCACAATGCTTTAGGTGCCTCTTCTGTGTCGTGATGTCTCCAGAAGCAGGGAAAATATTTGTGATTCTTTTTTATCTCCCAAAGTATCTGCTGAGCCACCACTCGGTATGGGCTACTGGTCTAGATGGGATTTTGGGGGGTTTAGAGCAGTCAGACTTATGTTCAGTAGGCAGTGGTAAGTGAAGTGACTTGTTTGAAGACACCAGGAATCTTAGCAGCACACCCAGCTACAGAGCCACAGCCTCCAAAATTCCACTGGTTTGCTTTTTTAAAAATCTGTTATTATACAAAGGCCCATGAGTGCATCCAGGGCTTTGGGAATCTTTTATGGATGACTAATTGTTCTCCATTTGGTTATCTTACTGAATTATCCTAGTATTTGATGGTTCAGATACATGGAGTTAGAATTAACCTTGTCCTCTTTGCCTATGTGAAAATATACAGAGAAGTCCTTTTCAGTCAATATGTCACTTGTTTTCTTTGACCCAACAGGAAATATTTCATGTGAAGTATCAGGAAAAAAGGGAAGTCAGGGAAGAACTAGAGCCACAAAACCACCATGGAAAGATATGTACCTGCTTTGGTTTTCATCTAGTATCTCATGAAGTACATACAGCTTTCAATCAGGATGTGAAACCAAGGGTTCATTACTGCTCTTCCCACCCCAAAAGCATCTCACAGGAACGGCCATACCCATTAGGCTACAGAGTAATGAAGAGAGGAGGCAGTGAAGGGAAATCAGTGTTCCTCTTCTTAATTCTGTATAAATATTCAGAAGAATAGTTATCTACTCAAAACAGATTGTTGTGAGCAACAGAGAGTCACAGGCGTTTTGCCTGATTGTAGCCCAAAGTAGTAGGGTGGTTTGGGTGCCATCCTGAGGGTCATAGGTGGGGAATATCTCCTGAAGCAGAGAGTTTAATGATTTTTCAAAATCTTTACTCCGGAAAAATACACCAGGTGCTAAACACACCATAGCAGCTTCCCACCAGCAAATGTAGTTGAATTCCTGTTCTTCTCCTGTACCTACTCTGCATTTCAAGCCAAGTTTTTGGAGAGTTTTTGATGTTGGGTCTCTTTGATGAACTGCACCTGAATTTGCTGAATACTTCAGGGATTATGGAATTACATTTTTTCACCACACTGGCTATGATCAAGCACAAAACCCCAGTTGTTTGGAGACTTCTATTAAATAGTTAATTGCATTAACAAAAGAATATTTGCTAGGGTTAAAGACCCTTGAATTAGCCAGTAAAGTAATAGTTTCATCTAGAGTGGCCTATGATGCTGGTAAGCTCTCCTCCTCACATGACAAAGTCCAGTTGTGGCAAACACTTTCAAGAAGTTCAAGATGTTTTGTTTCTTTCTAATTTGTCTCTGTGTGTATGCTCCGGGCATTGCGTGTGTAGGAGATGTCAGGATTTGCTATTTCCTCTCTTGCCTAACTCTGCAGTGGGTTTAAGGTTTACTTAAGGACACATTGACCAGTCAGAAAAGATTGTTTGAGTTAAATTTTGTCAAGGTGCCCAGAGTCTTTCAGAGCAGTGGGTGCTGGGAGTGAGGGAAAGAAAGGGACAGTGTTATTACTTACGCATGCACTCACAACTCATTTCTGCTGTGCTTCCCCTCAGTCTTTCATGTCTGAAGTGGGCACACACTCATGGCATGTCTTTCCTGGAGTTAACCCAGATGCTTGGCATGTGAGGTCTAAGATGGGCAACTAGCTTGAACTGATAACACCATGAACTGTGAAGCATGTATGCATGTGGAGGATCACACCATCAGTTATAACGACCTGTAATTTATCCTATCTGTGAATACATACCCTACTTCTCTGCATCCTGCCGGTGCAGGTTGTCCTTGAGAACTATCCAATGCTGCTGTACTTGTCTACCCATTAGGAATGAGAAATGTTTTGTATGAACTTCCATCTATGCTGCAGCATCAAACAGTAAGAGCAGACTCTTGTCTGATATTACAGTCACATTTGTCCACACTGAAACTCCAGATCAGCATGTTTTAAATATAATAATAGCCACCTCAGTGGGAATAGCAGAATCACAGTACTATCCTTTGTGTGAGCTAGTGTAGAAAAAATAAAGGCAATCAAACTACAGTTTCTTGTAAAAAAGGCTGAATACTAACCTCTGTCCCCCTGGAAGAGACAATAATGATTCCTCTTGAAATCCTGGCCATGCAGTGCATTGAGGCAAGGGGAAGATGTCTACCTGAGTCATCAAGGACAGACCAGCACTCCAGAAAGGGTGCTGGCCCAGTTCTGTGAGCATTTTCTCACTGGGAGTGCCAGCTCAAGCAGATCGCTCCTTGTTGTGCCACCAACACAGGTCTATGGGCCTGCCAAATGAGGTGGTCAGGAGAGCTCAGTTAAGTTTAAAAGAATTTTTTAAACAGTCCTGCTTAGTGTTGCAGTCCAGTTAGCCATGCAACTGCACAACCAGCACCTGAAAGGAGAGGAATTGCTGGAGTCAGCACTGCTGCCAGAAAAAAAATCTTGGTGGAGTCATGGCCAGGAAGAAGAGTGCCTTGGAGACTACATTTCTAATGAACTTACTCTCTTCTGGGAATGGTGAAAGAGAGTTCTGCCTCAGAGTATATAAAGTATAGTACTTAGCCCTATTTACGTGCAACCAGTTCTCCAGTCCATTCCTCTAATGTCTCATTCTTACTTACCCTTTCATCCCAGGGAAGAAATTTAAGTTACACAGACTCCGCCTTTTATCTCTGAAGAAGACCTCTGCAGTCATACAGAGGTCCCATCTCATTCTCTTATCTCCTATATCCCATCCATGTCCACAGGATCTTCACACAAGAACTATATGGCACTTTGTAATCACTATGGAAAGAAGCCAGCACAGGGAACAAAATTTCATTCCTTCTTTCTAGAAATCGTAGTGGAAACACATCAAATTGCCACTTCTAGCTCATATCTCCAATGGGCGAAACGCAGCAGTAATGAGTGCACCAAAATGGAACATGGGGGACTGAATTTCTAATACAGCAGTGACAAGATGGATGACCTTGACCCAGTCATGTTTCACCCCATATCTCAGTTCCTCACCTGTGAAGTGGGAATAGGATGATGTACAATTGAGAAGTGTCGTGTTAGAACTGGGCATTGCTATGTGAATGCTGAGAATGGAACCTGGCGGGCTCCATCAGGTGATTCTTTGGAAGCCAATTCCCCTCAAAAGAAGACACCAAGAGAGACAAGAAACTCCTGCTACCCTTTATCAGGCAATTCAGTGGCACTAAGAAACCCTTATACGCTAAGAAGGGCTGCAGCTTTGGACAGGTTTTAAAAAAAGATAAAAGCAGACACAGACACATGGAAACACAAATGACATCCGTTCAGAATTAGCTCTGCCCCTTTTATCTTCATAAGAAGCCAATCTGAACTCCAACCTTTGGATTCTCTTGAGGCATTAGCTTTTCATTATGATCGAATGGCTGATAGCGTTATGACAGACAAATGATCGGCAGCAGGAGGGTTTACCAACATACCGTGCACTCCCACAGTCACTGAGGGGGAAGTCTAATGAGCAAATAACCTGCTGCAACTTTCTACATATTTCCTGTAATTGAGAACTCTTCTGTACTTCGTCTGGAATGCAGATGCCTGTCAGTCACAGGGTCATAAATAGGATTAGGGGCTGTTTCTGGAAAGGCAGGCAACAAGCTTTAGATGCTCAGTTGAAAATACAGATGTTTTCTGGCTGCATGGCCATTAGGCGGTGGTATCTCCAGTTCTGTTTAAGCAGGCTTGGCTACTAGCTCTTCCCTGAGGCCCCTGTCTTGCAACTGGTGCAGATCCCTGCTAAGAGTGTAGATCCCTAGTAAATTTTGCCTATGCAGTTGTTTGCAAGATCCAAGCATTAAATGCTCTGTTTAGAGATACACAGCATAGAACTGACTCTCCAGCCCCTATCAAAATGATCTCCAACATCTACTGGGCACTAAGACCTTTTTTCTGTTAAGAGATTTGTTTCAGACCATTGCACAAAAAAGGATTTAAAGCATAATCTCCCCATAAGGAGAATGCCTAAGTAACTTCCTTAAGTCACCCTGAGAAACCTGATAAAATAATATAGTCTTCTGAGAACTTTAACCTCCTCCATCCCAGTTATAGCTTCTGTGTGCGACAGAAATGTCTGTATAATTAATATTTACCAATATTTAGTTAGATTTTTTTTTGTGTGTCACTGTCCAATACATTTATTTCACCACTACAGTTACAAAAAGCCAATATTCTAAGAAAAGAAAGGTTTTACCAAAAAAAAGTGCATGTTTTGATTTGGGGTTTTGTGTGTGTGTCTGTTGGTCTGTTGTTTCTGGGTTTTTTTTTTTTGTTTGTTTGTTTTTTTTTAATGCAATGTCTTAATACCCGCTGAACTGCTTGTGCAGAGACTGTGAAACTTGTATAACTTTTGTCAAAGTAACATGACCACTTATGGTAATTGACAGGCTCTGCCTCACAGCTTTGCTGTTCTTCTGTTTGTCCCTTCACTTCCATATCTAATCTATATTAGAACTTATTTCTCTTGTTGGTAGAAGCTATTTCTCCTGTCAGTAAATCTTCTTATTTTAGGAGTGTTACAAAAGAGCCTTAAGATCCCAACCAGGATCAGGGCTGGTGAGCCACTTCATAAACGTGCAGAAACAATCCTTGCCCTGAAAAGCACTTCAAATCTCAATAGCCAGGATACAAAAAGTATAGGATGAGAGCTACTGCAGTGAAACAACTTCCTCAAGGTCACCCAGGAGATCAGTGACCAGACCAGGAATAAAACCTTCACCTCCCACGCCTCTCTGCTGTGCTCTATTTTTCTTTAGTAGAAAGGAGTCAGTGTTGAAACTTATTGGTTTCATCCAAGGCAAGTCCCACTGGATCTCACCATAATGAAGGTAGGGAGAGGGGTTATACCCACTTTAATCAGTCTACCAAAGCTTACAAAACCCTTGGATGGAATGCAGCTGAGTACAAACACCTCCCATTTCAGCAGCTTGTTCAGGATATGCAAACCGGATGCAAGTCTATGTATTACACGATTAAATGTACTCTAGATCAGAAAGGAGCAATCACCAAAATCGTCCAAAGCAATGATATGAGAGAGGTCATTGTCTTCCATTCATCTACGTTAAGGTCACAAAAGCCTCCAAAGAGATAAGGGGATGTGGTTAGTGCCCTGAAAGGCTGACACACTAATTACAGTCAGAACAAAGGGGCCAGGGGATAAAGCACAAGCTGGGGTGAAGGAATGACGCGGGGTGATGAGGATAAGGCCACAAGGTTATTCAGCAGAGACATGCTCAACAAGGCTGCCCGTGTCTCCTGCTAACGTTGTGTTGATCCTAGTGCAGACAAGGTTCTGCTTCTTTGGGGTTATCATTGTGAAGTGACCATACCCAAATGAGCTCTTTTGTCACAGGACACAGAAGAAGGTTTTAGAGGAATAGTTCATTCTGCTGAACAGTGTTCCACTCTTCTAATATCATTGCCTATCTCTGTCATAGCCAATCTCTCTCTCTCTCACACACAGATACATACTGCATTTCCAGTAAAAGAAATGTTCTTCTTAACTTCCAGCCCTGCTTCTGGATTTTATGTCCATACAGGGTATCACCCCCAGTACAAATGTATATTTTTCAGGTAAAACACACTTAAGAAGAATGTTGAGTCAGCAGCAGAGGGAGAAGATGGGTATTACCATAAACCCCTTGCATTTTCCCTTATTACGTTTTACATTATGAAATATGACTGTTCAAATTTTGGAACCTGAAACATTTGGATGAGTTTTATCTTGAAACAAAAAAAGAGACTGCCATGCTTGCAAGTTTTTCTCCTCACACTGTCTTTTTTCCAATTTTTGATACAGCATCATTTAAACTGCCATGAAGAATGGTTATATTCTGTCCGGTAGCTAAATTAAAAATTCTATCAAGGATGCACCAGTCAGAGCAAACCTAGTTCAGTTTAATGTGATGTTTCTCTTTCTTCTCTCTCTTCCCTAACATTCCATTTGCCTCAGCAACATCCTGCAGCAATGAATTGCACTTGTCACACACACTTGTGCAGGCAAAATGGTTTTAAATTAGTACAGGACATAAAGTACTTCATACAAAGGGACTTTACTAACCACTAGTGTCCTAGGTGTTTCCAGCAAACGTCTAACAGCAATGACATCTAAGACATGTTCATGAATTATCTTTATGTTGCCAACAGGAGAATGTGATTGGCACTTAGATATCTTGAGTAGTTAGTTAATCAGAAGCTCTGAGACATGCCACAAGATAAGCAGCAGACGAGAACCAGCCCTAGCTTGAGAAGCCCACAGTCCTCATTGCCAGATTCTCAAATTTCCCCAAATCTCAACATTTTCTGTCCTTTGCCCAGCTGGACTCCCACAGCCATAAGGACACTGGAAGTCTATTACTTTGGGTCTGCCAAAGTCCAACATTTGTGCCTTGGGTTAGGAGATCTATGGAGTAAATAGATGTCATATCTGTCCAGTTACTTTGTGACCACAGTAACACCTTGTGATAATGGCCAGCAGGTCTGTAAAAATATTTTGATGCTTAAAGACACACATGGAATTAGCCAAAACTGCCAAGTTATCTAAGATTCAGTGCCACAAAAGCCGTGTTCCGCTGTCTCTGGGGAGCTAAATAACTTCAGAAGTTTTACTTGGAAAAAAAGGCAAAGAAAATAAAGCTTGACCCTCTCTGATTTTCAGTCTTGAGCAGTGTTTGAATTCATTAAAGTGACCACTCACAGAATCTTTAATCTCATTGTTTCTCTCCTGTTTATGGAGTATTTGACCACAGGATTTCCTCCCTATTCTTTCCCTCAGCTTTCTGTATCAAATGTCACAGATTTTTCATCATCCATGCCTGTGCACCACCTGGCTCACACCCATACTGAAATACATTGACTGAAATCCCATAGGCATGCACATACCCACAAACTTCTCAAATACCCACTCTCCTCCTGGGGTGGCTGTTGCCTGAGGTGAAGTACTTGGGCAATCATTTAAATGCCTCCTTCCATCTTTGCTGTGAAGCCATTTTTGCTGCAGGAGAAACAGCACTCACCATCCCCATACATTACACATCTTCTGTGGCAACAGGTCTGGAAAACCCAGTCTTCCAGAGCTTTTCTCCTCCTTTCTTCCTCCCAGCTCCCTTATCTTCCTCCCTTCCCCCTCTTCCTGTGGCTGAAGCAGCCATTCTGTAACTTCTCACCTGTAAGGCAGTAAAATTCCTTTTTGGGCAATATTGCCAAGAAGCCCTCAGCTGACTCAGACTGCAAAATGTGTTATTTCCAGCACTGTGCAGATAGAAACTTGGGCAAAAGGGAGAAACCAATGACTCTATTCAGTTGCCTTATGTACTTGCCTCTGTCCATTTGAGCTCTTTGAGCATAGCTCAGCTCGTTCCTGGCTGTACTTATGGAAAGGCACAGGTATCCCACAGGACTTGTGACAAATCAGCCCCATAAGGATGTTTCCAATAGCCCAGAACATCTCCAAGCAGCAGAACTTGATTGTATGGGGCAAGTGAATTGATCCTCAAATGACGCTCCTCACTTCTCATGACAGCTACGTGTGACCCTGTGCTTCACATGCCAATGTCTGTCATAAACAACGGGGCAAAACAGGAGCCCTGAAGAAAGGCTTCTTTTGAAGAGATTTTTTAATTAATTTTTGTCAGGTAGACAACAGAAATCTAATTACTCAACCATCAAGAGGGATGGGCCAAGGTGGAAAAGATTGGTGATAGTCACCAGAGCTGTGCCATGAAAGTACATGAAGCAAAATAAGAGGACAAAGGGAAAATTAATAATTTGTATATTTGAATAGGAACAGGACCCAGGGGCATTGCAGCTCTTTCAGGAGTCCTGCAAGTGCGTTCATGAACTACCTGTACCAAGACACTGGCAAACAGTAAATACATTAACTCTCTAAAGGACTGAATGAAGGTAACATAGACCTCACTGTGTTTCCTGGCCTCCAGGCAACACAATTTCAAAATCAACTGTTGCCTGATGCCATCCCTGCATGACTGTAGACTCAGAATCCCATTGAATCTCTTTCACAAGGCTTTCCTGAGCATGGGTGTGCACCCTGAAAGTGGATGACTGTCATGTTTTCAGATGTGTTTTCCTACCTGTGAAGACCAAAACACCTACCACCACTCTAGAGGCAACTGGGGTGTCAGTGACATTAGCACTGATACTCAAGAGCAACAGAAGGTCTTCGGGGAGCAGGGTGAGGTATTTGGAAAGGTATTAGGTAAAGCACTCTCTGTTATACGAGGGACATGGAGAAAATATGTCCATCATTAGACTCATCAATGGGCAGTAATCAGTTTGGGGCTGTATAATTATTTTGAAAAGGCTGTATAATTATTTCGGAGAATAATTCTCCCCTCCAGAGGAAAAGTCCATCCAAAAATCACAGAGCAGCCCAACCACTATATACCATTTTTCAAATTACCAAAGGAAAGGAAAAACAGTGAATAAAGATCATAGGCTGATCCTGTTATGCTACGGCTTCTTTCTGGACTCTGCAGTTAGGGAAAACACGGTCTTATTGCATTAAAGAAGCACACTGCTTGTGCTGCCAGTGCAAAATGTAGTTAACATTAAAAGACTGTTTCCCTAAGGCAGTTTGGGCCCCTAGTGCAGCCTCTTACCCTCTAGCAAGCTCTAGCAAGCTCTCTGATTTGCACCGCTGTTCCTTAATAAACACAGTGTCAGCACCAAGCTGACATGGTCTGTTGATCCTAATACCTATGTGTTTCCATTCATAGGTGGCTGGGTACGTCTGCTCAGCACTGCACCATATGCTTGTACCTACAGTTTCCCGTGGGTAAAAAAATATAAGGTTTTTTTTTTAATCAATCCTCATTGCTTCTTGGTTGTAAATTCACAGCAAGGACTTTGGTTGTGAGCACAACATACACCTAGGCTAAGATCACTGCTGCCAGAGAACAAGTAAAAAATTGTCCCAAAAATGGGTATGTGGAATATCGCTCAGGGATCTCCACTTCCCTGACACCAAGTTATAAACACTGAAGACTTTTAAAACAAGTAGTTTTGGAGAAGGCTGAATGAGCTCATGAGAGGTAAAGTCAGCTGATAGAAAGCATAATATTCTACAGACATGAGCTTTATAGAAGGGTGTAGAGAGGTTAAAGGTTCTGGAAAATCCAAAACCTGAGTTCATTCTAACTACCCACCTGATAGGGGATTCTTTTGACCATTTAAAAAATTAAAATAATATAAATGGATAGAGGAAGATACTAAGTTCTCCATGCCTTACATCTAAGCTAGCACATTTTGCACAGCACTCACAAGGTTTTCCTTTCTAGAACTGCAGTGGATATACAGTTAAGCACACTCAAGCGGATGAAAATCGGATGAAGTACCACAAGTGATGAGAAAAAAATATATCTGGCACCATTTCAAGCTGAGAAGCATGTAATTAGCTAACAGAAAGGAATCAGTGTTCAACTAGGGCTTGCTAATTTTCTGATTAATTAAATATAATACACATTAAGATTATCTGTACGCTTAGAGTGCAGATTTTTATCTTGGCTACAGGGTTTCCCACATCTGTACCACTGCCTTTTCTTTTATTTTTTTTTCTTTTCTTTTTTTTCTTTTCTTTCCTTTTCAATCTTTCCTTTTCTTTTCTTTTTCTCTTTTCTTTTCTTTTCTTTGCTTTTCTTTGCTTTTCTTTCTTTTCTTTTTCCTTTCCTTTTCTTTTTCCTTTCCTTTCCTTTTCTTTTTCCTTTCCTTTCCTTTTCTTTCCTTTCCCTTTCCTTTCCCTTTCCTTTCCTTTCCTTTCCTTTCCTTTCCTTTCCTTTCCTTTCCTTTCCTTTCCTTTCCTTTCCTTTCCTTTCCTTTCCTTTCCTTTCCTTTCC
>VYZV01032023.1:7331-26348 GCA_013401275.1 Pandion haliaetus | reverse complement strand
CCTGCCTGCACTGATAGCTGGTAAAATTAGAGGTGAAGAACAGCTCAAAAGATCCAGGCAATTCTGTACCATCCTTCACTGGGCCTTTGGTCTCAAAATCCACACAGGTGGCTTTCCTTCCTACTGCAATGAAGTGCCTTACTAAACCAGGAGCCAAAGCCCGTATCCTTTTATACAAATGATCAATCAAAAGTGTGCTCTGTCTGGGTGTTTTGCCTGAGTCCTGAGGCATCTGTTCCCCAGTTTTATAGACATTTTTATCACTGTAGCTCTGTTCTGATGTTTCCAGTGACTGTCACATATTCTAGCCACCTGGCACCTGTTTTCCTCCTTAGTTTCAACTTGGGTCACTTTACACAGCAATAATCTGCATGTATATGGGGGAGGATGGTGCTTGTGGGCGGCTGGGAGGACAAGACTGTAACTCAGAGGAGGAAAGCTTGCAGTTGTTTGAAGGATGGAAGGGCAGGCCTTTATCCTGCATCAAAGAGGATGGCTTTGAATGGAAACTCAACTTCTTATTTTAAATATTCCTTTGAACTGGGGAATGACACACACAGCCCATTCCTAAGAATAGCAACCTCTTATATTATTTTTTTTATAGTTCTGAAGAAATCTATTTCTGCCCAAGCATGGCATCTCCTTCACTGTTACTATTGAAAATAATTTATATCAGAAATTCAGATTCAGGAAAGAAAAGATGGACTTGATCTCGTTGAAATGGATTTCTAGATTAATGCCTTTACTGGCTTATTTTATGCCCTTCATTTCACCTCTGAGTTGAAGGTAATGTCCTCATTGTCTCTGCTTACTGCCCTTTGGTTCACACTGCAGTATGGTCTCACAGCACACAAACAGGATTACTTTTGGCGGAAACTAATCTGGAAGAGGCATGCAGAACCATACCTGAAGGGCGCCAGCCTAGAATAGACTTGAGTCTGGAGAACCAGGCTGGAACTAGTCTGAAGGAACTCACCTCTCAAATGTGTGCAAGGTGGACATCTGGGCTACGGCACTCACTGCTTCTCTCTAATAATCTGCTTCCCTGGTCCGTACTGCTTGCTCATGTAGGCGTAGGCAGTGTGACAGCCCTCCCCCCCCGCCCCTTACAACATTTTAACATATTCCTAACATCACAAACATAACATAATGTCTAAGGGTTTTTGCATGGCTTAATCAGTAGCTTATGGAATTGGATTCAAATTTGCAGTAAGTTGTCACATGTAGCCTGTAGCAAGACATGAGAAATTTCTGACCACAGATGAAAAATGCTGAAAATAGCCTAGCTGGAAAAGTTTCCAATGGAAATGACTAGATCAATGTGCTAGTACCCATGAAATCTATATATGATAACAGCATTCAAATACTTTAAGCATGTTTGTATTACAAAATTGGCCAGCTTTTGTGGTATCTGAGTGTACTTAATGACCACATGGTCAAAATCTTGAAACTACAGTTCATAATAAATTATCATCCCCTTCACGAACATCGATGCATGTGATGCCTATTTTTTCTCATCACTCTGGTATATTTTAAGAAAATATGATGGTTAATTGAAGATAGATATTTTTTCCATATGGCCTGGAACAAAGTTTTGGATAAACAGAAGACTGAGCTGTCTGGAAACAACAGATGGCAGTGTTTTAAAGACGAAGAGATGAAAGCTTGGATAACCAGTGCTGAACGACAGTAGTAACATATCATGGAGGCAGTACACTTACATCTGGGAGTTTAGCTCTACCATAATTCTATGGGATGGACATGTAGTCAAAGTAGAGACTTTTTTTAAAATGCAAAGGAGGAAAGTGAGCTACCTGTCATATTCCAGCAGCCAGACACACAGTCTCCTTGCATTTAATTCCAATAGTATCACTTATGGCTGTAAATAATGTTCCCAGATCAATTGGCAAATGCAGAAGGGTTTATACTACCAGTGCAAAAGCTTAACCTGTTTCTGTTGTCTGTTTACTTAAAATCCTGGGAGAAACATTCAAAAGAGGACAGGAATGGGAAGTGTAGAAGGAACATAAAAAGGTTCAAATGCATGTGATAACTATGGTTGTAATAAAAAAATAAATAAGCTACCACATCCTTTTTTACAGGTACCACAATCAGGCATTTGTCCATAACTAGTTACCATGTAATATAATACATTTGCCATGCATTTAGCCATGACTAAAAGGCCTATTTCCTTGACACGTTAAGATGAGTGTAGGTTCATTTGAGTAATACCACACATGGCAAAGGGAGAGTTGGTCCCAATTTTTACAGCAAGTTATGCTAATATTGAAAGGACGTTTCAAGCCAGCTCAAGGGCTGGCTGGAATAACACTTCCTTCCCTCACTATAACACTCAGCACCATTTCTGAATAATTTTCTTTCAGAGGTTATATAATATTTTACAGTGAAAATTCTAAGGCAGAGAAGGAAACAATCCACCTTTTACATTTCTCTCTGATGATTTGTATTTACTTTTGAAGATGGGAGAAAGCTGGGGGGGGAGGCGGGGAACAGAGACAAGTCAAACTAGAGCATCTAAGACAAAGACAATAGAGTAATTTGGTTTAAATCTTCTTACTTGCATTTACAACACTAGACTTCTTTCAGTTGCCCCAGGCTAAGGATCTGACCTACACCACACTTTTTGTCAAGAATATCAGAGTATTAATGTACATTTAGTATACGCATATAGAAATGGCATCTTGAGAAATAGAGCTAAGTCCTCTAAGACTATGTCAAGAAGAGTACGGAGGAAGGAAAAATAACATTGTCATTCGCTCTCAAAACTTCTATGTGTAGAGCCTAAGATGGGACAATACTGTCATGCTTACAGCAGAGGCAATGTCAAAAATCAGATACTGGACTTGCCTGTGTGTAGAGGTCAGGCTTCTCCAGGCAAGAGCCCATTAAACAAGCAGTGTCATCTCCAAAGTACCACTTACAACACCCCTAGCAGCCCACCTGCAAATGTCCAGTTCTGCTGGTGCAGATCATACTTTCCAAATCCTTTTCTCAGATGCACCAACATCAAGATTCTGGGGATAACACAAGGCAGATGTGCAAAAGGGAAGGAAAAAAAATCTTTCTGTGCCTTTTTTGTGCTTTCTTCATCTCAGTGACGTGGGATAGCTCTGTTTCTGCCTCAGCTGAAAAAGGGCTGGACACAAAATATCCTTTTGAGCCTGGTCTTTCTGGGCAGAGGCAGAAAAAAAGCTATCATGCATTACTGGTATTTCTATTCCTATTTCATTATTTAGGCTTCACCTTCAGTTTTGAGACCCAATTCCTTCCTCTGTCCCTATATGCAGACTGTTAAAATACAGTCCATCACTCTCATAGCTGAATGCTTGAGTTAAGCCACAGCAGGAGATCTGTTCTCACTCTTAAGTACAGAATGACTTTTTTGAGAATGTGCAAGTTCATGCAGTTATAGTTTTATGCAATAGTCATATGATTATCATTAATACATTTCAGTGTTCACGTTAATAGAAATTGTCTTAAAATGCATTATGTCTTATACATACTTTTTCTCCAGTAGAGCTAAGATTTTGAAGATGCTTTAACTGGGTGTTTTTCATTAGCATTCTTGGATTTCTTTTATATTTAGCAGTATTTTTTAATTTCCTGAACTTGAAATGCATGCCTTTTTTGATCATTACAGCGTTGTTATAACACCTTTTGTTCATGTGTTGCCGGTATATGCTCCCAAACCTCCTCTCAGCTTCACGTAGCTTTGTGTCTGAGAATCACACAAACCACAGATATGCACAAGCACATACAAAAAACCCATAATTCCTGAACCAGTAGTGTTAGGAAATCCAGTAACAGTACAGATTTACTAGATTTGTTACTAGCAAACTACTGCAGATAGAATTAAATTTTGTATTTTAATAGAAACTTGTGTCCAAGCACAATGTTGTATTGTAGCCTGGTCTGCATTTAATGTTCACCAAGTCCCACACAGGTATTTTGAACACTTATATGCCACCTTCACTTTGTGGTTTGTTTTATCTCATTTATAAAGCTGGAGTCGTTCATCAAAGTTAACTGAAGTTACCCCAGATTTACACAGAAAAGGAGCAGGAAAAGATGAGGAGTGTGTCTCAGCAGTGACAGAGAGCATGGGATCTGGATTTTCTTACCAGATTTTTGAGTGACAGTCTCCTCTCACCTCTGTTTTGTTTATGTATGTGGCTGATTTATGCTAGCACCTGAGAGAGGAGAACAGGTGGTCACTACAAAGGGGTGTCTGGTCTTGATATCCATGATGCTGTACTGAGAAACCATGTGTTGCCTTCAGCACATGCATGCTTTAAGCCATTTACTAGCTGTTGGAATGAAATGCATTAGGCTTTAGGCAAACCTTGTTAGCAGCATCATAAGGGCAGAGGACCCCCTGGGCTGCCTGGATGGCTTGAAGAGGAAGATTGTAACTAATAGATTTCCTCAGGATCAGATCAGAGAAGTTAACTGCATCTCTAAAATGAAGAGAAAAATCCTCCAGCAGTCTTGCCACTAGAGCTGAAACATCTAAAATTTTTGTCGGGAATCAGAGTCTTTTACTCTTTCAAATAGGTGAAATCAGGTGTGAGCCCCTTGGAGTCAAAGGAGTTATACTAGCACAAAGAAAGGTAATTGTAAGATAAGGCAGGTCCCAAACATCAGGATTTACAAGGTATTACTGCTCAAATGACATTCAGACTTTGCATTAGCATCATCTCCTTTTATCCACTAATTGTGTAATTCATTCAAAAGAGCAACCAGATTGGTTTCATCTGTTACATGTTGTATGGGCCAAACCCCAGGAAAATATTTCCCTTGGCTCATCCCAAGAAAAACATTCACGCACACTGTTTATTTTGATATCCCCAAATACTACTTTTATCTTATGTTTTAGCTAGATATTCCTTTAAACTTTCTCTACTGATTCCTTGTCCTTTGGGTATCTCTTAATTAGACCTGGTGACTAATTCAGAAGGAATTAGTCATTTAACAAATCCCACCCTTTCCTATCACAAAGCATCTACAAGCAAAACACTTTTTTTTTTTTCAAGTTGGTATTGATTAAAAGTTATTTACAGACATTCAGAGCAGAATTCTTGTTCAGTAGCTTTCTGCTTGTGCTTCTTCTATGTGCCACCAGTGCTCTGCTAGGCTGTGCTCTGCACGACAGTGATGCCCAAATGACTGACACGGGTAACTACTGGGCGGCGGAGGAACACGCTGGGTCGACTCAATGTGAGTGATAAAGCGTAGTTCACTTTATTAGCCCGAATAGCACTTATTTATACAGTTTAGGTTAACACGAGTTAACTTCTGATTGGTTTAAGCAACTAGATACACACGGGTTAACTCCTGATTGGTTTAAGCAACTAGATACACACGGGTTAACTTCTGGTTGGTTTACGATACTCTTCAAGGTCGCAGTGTCCTTGCTGTTTTACTGTTGTCAGCCTGACTTGCAGTTTCAGCTCGGACTCGTGGCCTAGTCTTGCTACTTATACTAAGTGCAGAACAGGCTCTGCTCGTACAACTGTTCTGTGGATTCATATCCTTGCTCTCTGAGCCATTCTCCAACAGGTAACCATGCAACAACTTGGAATGGAAAAATGTTTATGTCCAGACATAGACTTTTCTACAAATATAGCCTAACTAATGGTGTCAGACATCTGTCTGTTCTTCACTCAAATCCTTTGCTCACTGTTTTGCCTTCCCAGTCCTGGACAGAAGGTATGGTCCTGTACAGCTTGGGAAGGTCTCCATGCTGTTTCTTGTCCTCGCAGTGGCAGCCAACAGCTGTAAAATGCTATGTGAGCAGAGTCTCCTGTCTCCCAGCTCTCTTCCTCCCCTGATAGGCTGGCTCTCTTCACTCAGATATCTTCTACTTTTACTGAAGGGAAAGGAGGAGCGAAAGAGAGTGGAGAGGAGACCTGTGTTTACTTCTTTGTATCAGGTGTCCACATTGCTCATGTTGCCCCTGCAAGATATGAATGCATATGAGTGCATATCTGCATACACACCTGGAGCATGGGTTGGGGTGGGGGCACATCCCTATAACTTTCCATTGACTTTCTCGTACACCCTGCTCCAGATGCAGCTGCAGGGGGGAACAGACCTCTCAGCTCACTCTCTGCTTGTGGCAGATACGTGCTGGAGGACCACATCAGACCTTGAGGATACACCTTAGTAAAGGGTTGTTTTGTAGGAGATGAGAGAGTTACTGCCTTTTTCCCAGGGTTTTGGACCTGATGAAGGGGAATAAATTGGTCAAAAAGCCCACTTTTTTTATCAAAAGGAAAATAGGAAACCATACAGACCTGCTGGGGTTACCTGCAGCAGAAAGAACCACTGCTGTCTATAATGCACTGCAGCACAGACTCTCCTATGCTGGAGCTGATGCAAGCCTGACTTCACGTGTACATTCATCAATGTGTCCATATGGTCACAAATCACAGCTGAGTACCTTGAAATTGGGGGGACATCCCCAGAAGCATGTCACTGAAATCAGGAGGTGACAAAAGGCTCCCCACAGCACCCCTGGCACCGGCGTGGGTTTGCTGCTAGCCCTGGGATGGAAGGCCCAGCACAGGAACAACATTTCCACTGCTCAGGTGCTCCACCTGAATCACTGGTCACAGCCTGGCCAGCCACAGCTTCAAGGCAGCCTTCCAGTCAAGCACCAGCACCTCCTCCAATCCGTTCCTCCCATCTGAGAAGGACGGGCAGACAAAAAAGTCTCAGTCAAAAATGCCTTTGGACGTTGGGAACGGAGATTTAAAGGAATTTAGCATCTTTGCAATATTTTTCTTGAGGTTTTTTTTTTTTCTTAGATGATTTTTTAAGGAAATTAACCACAATTTTTAATGTAGATTTCAGAATAGCTTGTTCCGCTCAATTTTGGCAAAGAAACTCGGGGAACTGCAGAGACATGAAGCTGGAAAGTGATGTCAAGCTGACTATTGGTGTCAAAAGACGTCTGTGGAAATTGCATGGAAAATACCTGCCAGTGGGGATGATGGCATAGGGCTGAGTCTCAGTTTTAGGATTAAGGAAGAAGCAAGTAGAGGGGCTGTCTTCCCCCGAGCCTGGAAGAGGAAGGAGACACTCCTCCTCACTGTTAGCAGGGGAAGGGAGCCGTGCTCACAGATGTTCCCCTTTCCCTTAAGCTGGGTGTCACAGACTTCCTGGGCTGGTGACGGGACACAGGCCTCGCGGATGTTGCTGGCCAGCTGCCGGAGGCTTCTGTGATAAATAGGTTCAGTTAAAAAAAAAAAAAAATCACTGATTCAAGTGAGAGCTCTTCTCATTCATTTTCACCAAAACAAGTGTTTCGGGTTTTTTTTTCTAGAAGATGTTAACTTCGGGGGAAAAAAAAAAAAAAAAAAGTGTCATTTCATCCCAAATGAAGACCTTGGCATTATTTTGGCTCCTGACGTGCTGCAGTGTCTCGCAGGAGCTGCAGCTCAGCTGCCTTGCGCCCGCGTGGGGCCTCTGGCCGCCTTTCCTGCAGCACGTGATGCTTGCCGCAATGCACGACCCGTTTGTAAACAAGGTAGCATATAGCACGTACGGAGTCAGAAGAGAGAGGCAGTGGAAAATAAGAGGCTGAAGATCGTATGGGACATGTAAAGCTTGTCTCATTTAATACTCCTTCACAGCATTAGCTTTTGTTGAAGGATTAAGCCATCCTAATCTGCACTAAAGCCAAGAGAATAACAAGCCAGTTATAATTAATCTATTTTCTTGGCTTTGGAGAAAATCCCAAGTGGTTATTTTTCTCCATCTACTAAGCCAATTCCAAGGAAAACTCCTGTCAGTGTCAGTTATGTGAAAAGTATTTCTGACTGAACTTGATTCCATGGAGTAGCTTTCAAAGTGCTTTCTCTGCTGATGGTTTGAGGCGTGTTTTATGAACATGTGTGCATTTCATGTCCTGCCTCATGACCATGTCCACCTCCTTTGAGTACCCTAGGTGTGTGGCATTGTTTTCCTTCTGCTTTCTTGCTCCATCTGCTGGAACCAGTTCTACATGGCATTTGAGTGAACAAATATATGATGAGTGTATTTATTTATTCTTATAAAAAAAAAAAAAAGACCCAAACCAAACCTCTTAATCCAGTCTTTACAGTTGATTTATTTTAGTTTTGTAACAAAGTGCACATTTTGTAAACTAAATCACCCCCTTTTTCAGGCTCTTAATCAGAGCCCTGGCAGTAAGAGATCTAAATGTCCTCATAGGTTTGCAATCTTACTGACCTCCAGTGTTTCCAAACTCTCATGAAAATATTTTGTTGTTTCTCAAAAGATTAGATGTAGCAAAATGACAACAACAAGTAAAACCCCTCTCTATCAACAGAAGGGTGTTTTGTGGAATTAGCTGAGATTTTAATTGTACCAGTCATATGTAACTGTCTTTTTAAAAATAATAATTAAAAAAAGTTTCAGAACAGATGGAAAAGCTAAACCACTAGGTGACAGAGGAGAGTTAACACCACACCTGTAAGATTCAAGATAACATTTTTGTCACTTTTGTTTGTCCCTTATTTAAAGAAGCAGCTTCTGGTAAAGTTTTTGGAAAATAATCCTGTTAAGGATTGGCTCATTAGGATAGGGTTAACTTTCTGTTTAAGTGCCAGGTAAAAAATGTTAGAAGTTCTGTCTGTATTTGTGCAGTTAAAACCTCTACAGTTTTTGTCTTGAATTTCTGCTGTCTTTTGTGCATAAAATTCAGCAGAGTAGTCAGGAAACACTCAAGAAACAGACTTTTAACTTCTGGGTCAGATTCAGGTAGGGCTGTGATTTCTTTCTGTAATTCCCCTTTAAGCAGAGAACAGTTTGTTCCCTTATCTTTAAATTTCAAGTGAAACTGTTAAAACTTGTGAAATACCACTATTTTTGTCAAGGCTCATCTAGCGTTAGTAGTCAATGAAAGAATAGCTATTTATACCAAATGGATCAAGACATTTTATGAAGCAAAATTTAGAAACACTAACACCAGTGAGTCTTTTCCTCTGATCCTGTTATGGTAGTCGTAGCTCCAGCAAAGGGTGAGGCTATGGACTGGAACTCAATATTGGTAAGTTCTGAAACACATGTGTCTACTAACAAAGAGCATGCAGAGACCTTTATTGGAACGAGAACAGTGTTATTGTCACAGCTTCATGGGGCTGTGCTCCTGCTCCCCCCATTCCACCTCCCTAACTGGCTTCTGTCTAGTTTTAAAGGCATGAGTTTCATTCTCAGAACAGTCTTTCCCCAAAATGCATGGTTCAGCTAGAAGGCTGCAATAGCCTTTCCAAGTTGATGGATCACATTGTTTCCCTGTTTATTCTCTCTCTCAACTTGCTGAAATCAAACACTATGGCATGGGTTAACAGGCACCCTGTCACCAGAAGTTGTGTATTTTACATAAACTACATAGATTTAACTAGATTATGGATCAATATTCTTAGATTCTTACCTATGTTATGTTATTTATAACAGTAACACATACTACCTCCTATTTTGTCTGAATACCATTGACAAAATAATCCTTTTAATTCCTTATATAGGTAAACTCAAGGATCACAGTTTTTGAAAGTGATTCATAGTTGTGTCTGCCTTAAATTCATGCTACATGGAAACAAAGTGATAACTCTTCTGAAAATCAAGTTTACTAAAGCCAGCCCTAACAAGACATCAGTATGTACCTAGACAAAATTGCTAGTCAGATTTGAAGAGTGATCCCATCTCAGGAAAATGCAGGGTCATATCCCAAACTGCTGACTGCCCACATTTTCTATAGGATTGACATAGTGGGACTCACTGAAGACCATAGCAATGGAAGAGTTTGCTGTGGATGCACATTTTTTTCACTGCTGTCTTATTTCTCTCCCTAACTGGTTGAAAGCTGTACGCAGAGTTGCATGGAAGAAACACTCTCTGATCAAGGCGATACTGAAGCCAAAAGAAAGACTTCCACTCATTCCAGCAAGGTTTGAATCTGGGGATCTTGTCTCAGGTGGCCACATTAGAGACAGACATAATATAATCCTATTATGGTAATCATTTTGCATATTAAAACTCTATCTGTAGAACTAGGACGACAATGGGAATAGCTTAGCGAATGCTGTACGTGTGAGTTGAAGAGTCATTGTCAGTGACTTTCTTAAGAAGAAGGAAAAGTAAAGCTGCAGAATTGTACTGACAATTAGACTGAAAATACACATAAATAAAAAGATTTCATTAGATCATTTCATATGAACAAAGTGTGTTATCAGGCTGTCTCAAGAGTTGTTATGGAATCTGATTAATTTTAACAGTTCCATTGGCAGTGTGAAAGAGGCAGTAAGGAAGCCTGTTAATTAATGCAGTGATTAATAATTTAATAATCAATTAATATTTGAGTACATTTGCAGATGATGGGTAAAGGATGGGAACTGTAGGGAATATTCAGAGTTTGGATAGTAGTGGGGGATTTAGGAAGGGTTGAAACACATTTAAAAATTAACTAAAGTAAAACTAAAATAAACTTCCTGGAAAAGGTTGCATGTAAGGCACACAGAATCTATATTCATTTTCTTGCTAAAAATATTCTTCAGCCTCCATTGTCTGTGGGCCTTTCAGATAAACCATGTACTGATGTACTTTACAAGGTAAGAACTGGGAGTTCAGGTGTACACCCTCCTCTTTCTATACCTCTAAGTGCAATAAAGGCACTTTCTACTGATATATCTGAAAATCTTGTGGTACCGGACACATGAGATATCTTAACCAATATACGATCTGGAGGAATTTACCTGCAAGAATAGGTCATAAACAAAGTGGTTTGCATTTTCTTCTCAAAAGCAAAAGAATTAGACCAGACGGGGAATAGGAAGACCATCTGTGCCTATTTAAAGGGTGAGACTACATAACAGCAACATATGTTATATTATTGTAGTCAGAAGAGTTTATTGCTAACAGTGGTAAATATTGTGCATGTTGAGTTCGATATTTCCAAGCAATAATTTAACAGACGTACTTCCACATAGGCTACCCTTTTCTTCCTGGACTACATTTCATTAGTTTTGAGTGTTACGAAAGGTCAAATTGCAGAAGACATCTAGATAGCAACATTTTCTATGTACTGAGAATGCTGAGGACTGAAAAGCCAGTGATACCCATCACAAAAAAAAGGCTTCTAGTGCTGATGATTAAAAAAAATGGGCAAGTCTGCATGACATAAAGGGCTAACATTCCTGCAGCTTCATGCAGTTCCTGAAAGCCCTCTTTAAAACTAGAGATAACCACCATGAGAGGATCCATTTGGCTGCGTGGATCAGATGGGTTCTGCAACTGATGTCATTTAAACATCCCATGACTCAGGAGCAGGAACCCCCTTCAATCTGGGTCAATGACTTCTACTGAATAACTGTTTGAAACTACTCTGCAGCAATAGTCCATAGGAGAAGTTGTGGTAAATGGAGCAGCAAACTCTTTAAGTCACCATGACCTTCTGCTGGCCACAGAGGTGGACACACCTTATATTGCCTGATAATTACTAGGTCACATCCAATTATATCTGTGTTAGGGCTTTATACAAGTCTCATTCCTCCCTTTTGTTCCTTCTTATTCACGCTGTTCTGGTTAGATGTGCAATTATTCACATTCCTATTAATGCAACTCCACATGAAGGCTAGAGTGTGGATTTGGTGGTTTGTGACTAGGTGTGGTACTCAGCGTGGTATTAGCTACTCACACAAAGGCATGTGGGTTTTCATTTGTTTGCTTGTTTGTTTTAATTGGGGTTTTCACTTTATAGTTGGAACAGTCCAAAGGGCTATGAAATTCTGAGCTAAATGTGCAGAAACATCTAAGCAATTTCTTCTCTGCTTACTTTTTTCCTTTCTTTTGCAGAGATTTTAGCTGGGTTTCATTGCTAAAGCAAGGAGTGACAATAGCTCACCGTTTTTATTACCTTTGTGTTTCTACTTGCATCTCTCTTCTCTTCTTCCCTAGAGAGGGCTTTCCATCCAGGCTTCTTGAAACAGTCATTCTCCGCTTCTGAGACACAAGTTATAGTTAAGGGGGTGCTTTATGGGTAGACTTACAAGTATCGTGCTGATAAAAAGGGATCAGATAAAGTCTTGCTTTGTCTGAAAGAGATACGTTAGAAACCAGGAATGAATGAATGAATGCCCGATCAGTGTTCTACAATTACAGGAGCTGATGGGAAGCAGTGTCAGGAGAATCCAGAGGTTGCCATAGAAATGTAACAAAGGATGCAATCCTCAGGGACTGTCAAGTACCAAACGTGCAGGAATTCTCAGTGAATGAAACTCTCAAGCTTAAGAGAAAAATAGAAACCATAGCACAGATAAAGATAATTGAGCTGTCTGTCCTGTTTGTGATATCATGGTAGATCCCATCTGGACGTCAGCCGTGATTGCTGTTATGCCGCTTTCCCAGCCTTGTTTGGGTGAAATATATAAACCTCAGGAGAACTTTCAGAGCATCGGTGTACATCTGCTGGCTTCTCTAGTTCCTTTTGCTAGGAAATCTAGAAACACATTATCATTTTTGGACCATAGCAAGCATTTCAGTTGCTTGTTATGGAAATTCTGTGTAACAACAGCCTAATGCATTGAACTTTGGGATAGCATTTTTCTGACCGTTTTTGAGTGACTCACAGTTTTTAAAAAGACAAGAGGGTATTTCCTGGGTAGAGGGAGGGTGTACAAAAATGGTTCTATTTTGAGAGGAGCCTTAACTCTGAATATCCTTCATCAAACAAGCTACTGAAAAAGAGGATGTCATGCAATCTGTAAGCCTCTTTCTAAACCCATTTCTTCGTGCACTCCCACATACCTGGAAAAAGAACAGGAGAATTATGATAATCTAAAGGTCTGGCAAGACTGCTATTTCTACTGTTTGGAAACACAACATTTCTCCCCATCAGAGGCCTTTTGGAGTGAAGAAAATAGATTGCATTTCAATCAACTAGAGTTGCAAACAACAAACAGACAGTTCCAAATACCCAAATCCACCACCAGAATACCCTCTAGTGTAAACGAGGGAATAGATGTCACTGACTGCCTTAATATACTAGACCATGGAATCCCCAACGGGGCTTGTTGGTCTTTTGAAAATAAAATGAGACAATTTGTTTTTGAGGTAACACAGTGCACTCATTTAAAAGTTAATCTTAGAGGGGGGAAAACAAGGTTTATATCTCAGCCCTGTCACAGATTTCCATCAGGGAGCCAAATTCCTAAAAAATATATTCATTCCAGTACTTAGCAAAATTAAAACAAAACAAAACAAAACAACATGATCAATTGGGAATCTAGCAGTCGCTAATTCTTTCAGTGATCTAAACATCTTAAGCACTCCGACTCAGGTTAGGTGCTGGTCTTCTGCAACCTAAAGCCCAAGGCAGATAATGGGGTTCCTGCTGCAGTGCAGCATCTTCCAAGGTGGTTCATCTGCCCATCTCAGCCAGCAGTGTCGAGCTGGGATGCGTAGTTGGCTGGTGGTACCTTTCTCTCTCTGGCGACTGCAGAGGGAAGCTACCTAAATTTTGATAGCTATGTTTTGGTCATACAAATCCCATCATCTGAGACTCCCCAAGATGCAATAACATAACTTTTGGGCCAGACAAGGATGTAGTTCACATGAGCACAGGTGACTGTGAGGTATTTATACTAAGAAAAAGCTTAAATTGTACTTAAGAAGACAACTATTTTCCTTTAATTTGCCTATCTCTCTCAATCAATTAGAAACACCAAATATATACACAGTCAATAGTTTATACACTGTACACTGTGTCAGAAGCTCTTCAAATAGCTTGTTTTAGATAATGTATATATAAAAAAGGGCAAAACGTTGTAACACTACACATTTTTCCACATTTACAAGCTGTATTTGTAGTCTTGAGCATATATAGTCAAACTGAGATCTGGGTAATATCCTTAGCAAATTGTTATTAATTAAAAAAAAAAAACAGTTTCAGAAAGGGGAAGAATTCTCTCTGAATTCATTTAAAATTCAGCAAATGAGTTTTGACAGGGGAAAAAAAAAAAACATTGGGAGACATCAGACTTTTTTCAACAAAGTTAAACATTTGCAATTTCACTCAAGTTGATGTTAACATTTCAAATTTGATCTACTATATAGAAGGGGTAAATAACTCTAAATAAAATTTTTAAAATGAAACTGTAATATGAAACCTAATTTCAACCCACCCTGAAACAGTTCTCCCATTTTCATTTTCTTTAGTTTAGGCACTAAATGAAAAAAAAGCCCAATTATTTTCACATCTTTCATTAAATTACCAAAAGTTCTCATAGAAAAAAAAAATCTTTCCATCTAAGAGAACAATGAAATTCTTAAGCTTCAGAAATAACATTATAATGTTAAAGAGCAGTCATATTGTATACAACGTCTGAAACTGAAGCACTTCTTTTGGTTTGTTTTTTTGATGGTTTTGAAAGCACTGTTGAGAAGACAGAATGAGAAGAAGATCTTTTATCCAGACTCTGAATTTCAATTCGGGTTAGAGACAATCTACAGTAACAGATTTTTTAAGAACGTTTTATTTGCATTCATAACAGGATAAAATCATTCATTAAATGCTTGTAGAAGAAAGCTTGGTTAGTGAGCATGTTTATCTTCCAATGAAATGCAGTTCTGCAAATTATTTTACTTTACAGTAAATGCACAACAGCAGCAACTTTTGTTACTTTACGCTCAATGTATATGAAAATGCCACATGATTTACAGGGCTTGATTCCACTCCCAATCGTCAGCTTCACACTGGTTGTTGGTTTAGTGGCGAGATTCCTCTTGATACTGGCTGAATTCCCAGTCTAAGTGAGAGGAGACTCAAACATGCAGGGTGGTGCTTTTTTTTTTTTTTCAGGACAATGAATAACAATGAGCTTCCCTGGTTCTAGCAGCTTTACTTCATCCTGATGCATATGTTCGGCCTCTCTGCTCATTAGCACATGCATTCAAGCTCCTGCTAAGCAAAACACAATATATCTGCAGATGAAAGTGCTCAGTGATTTTTCAGTCCTTCTGTTCCCACAGCTCTGTGACCTTAACAACAACCCTGCACGCTCTACAGAGACAGCACCGAGTGACAGTGTACATTAGGAAGGCACAACGACTCCTAGAGACTCCCAGTTGATAAACCATCCGCTGGCAGCTACAAGCCGTGAGACTGCGCGTTGTGCGCACTTCGCCGCGGTCGGGCAGATCTGCCAAAAGAGAGACAGTGGAGCAGGAGTGTCCCTTCTATTCCCCATGCCCCACGGGCTGTCTGCACCCGGGGGGACGGTTGCAGTCCTACCGCGGAGGCCGCACCAGCGAGGAGAATTCCTGCGTGCCCACCCAATTCACATGCGTCACCACAAGGACCAGCTACAGCCACAGCAGAGCCCTCGTCTTGCACTGACAAAGTCTGAAAATGCTGCGGCCCAGATAGAGCATGTAAAATGTAATGGAGACTCTTGCATACGTGTTTCTAAGGGAGCAAAAGAAGCTTCCTTTTTGCTCCCTGTCTCTTCCTTGACTGTCTCTCCCTCCCTTGCTCCAGGTTCAGAATCATGTTACACAGTAAGCAGGTATTGCAGAGGTAAGCATAGTGTATTACCCTTCCCTAAGGAGTCACACTTCTGTGTGCTGTGAGCTAAAGGAGGCAAAGCTGCCTTTCTGACTTCGGTTAAACTGACAGAAGCTGGCAGCCCGGATCCTTTTGCCTTTGGTCCCACTTTTGTGTTTCTGCTTGTCGCGTGTGATAAAGCTTTCAATCAGCTTCAATTTTTCATGCTCCTCCTTCAGGAAGAAGTCAATAAGCACGCTCTTCTCCTTTTTGATCTGTTCACTGATGTCCTTGGGGATGTCAGGAATCATCCAGTCAACCAGAACACTGAGGAACATCACCAAGTTCTGCAAACACGGCAACAGATGTGAAGCAAGTACGAAAAATCCAAAATACCCATGCTAAAGCAAACCCAAACTGTTGCTACAGCTATGAGGCAGGTATCAAACACATTTTGCTGACAGCATGTAGTATTAAGCAGTTGAGTAAGGGCTTAGTTCAAGAAACAGCTCGCGTTCGTGCACAACTCCGCCTCAGTGGAGAGGCTGAATTAAACACGTGCTTCAGTTAGGTTTGAAATGGGAAAGGACTTGGATTCATCAAATGATTCATGGCCTAAGTAGCTAAACCAGCCTCATTCTTTACAGGTGTCCAAAGGTGCCCAGTTCTCAACATCAAATTCCTTCAGACTGAGTTCAGAATCTATTACTATAAGAGCAACATCAGTGAAAGCATTCTCCAACACAATCATACCCACGTCTTTCCAATGGGGCCTGAGCAGACAACTTTCATAGTAATTTTGTCCTCAAATCCTTCTGTCTTCTGACAAACGGGATTTTTTTCACACTATGGCAGCATGCAAGCCACAACCCTGAACCTCAAGTGTCAAGGTCATTCATTACAGGTGATGCTCATAACACAGGGGCAGGAAACAGACTGGACAAAAAGTTTTGCTCATTTGTGAAATTTATAGATAAATTATGCTTTGGGATTTATATTATCATAATAGTGCTTTGAAAACTGCTGCATTGTGTAATGCTTCAAAATGTGTGAGAACATTTGCTGACAAGGCTACTAGCATGAACCCTCCGTCCCTATCTGAGACAATGGAGCTAATTAACCAGGGAATGTACTCTGGCAGAACAACAGGCAGGCTATTTGAAGCCCAGCATAACCAGTTGGTTTCAAATGTTTTGCAGCCAGTGGTGGAAAATTACTGAAGACAGAGCAAAGAAGCAGAAGAGGGCAATATAAACCAGGCAAGACTCACAGTCACACTTAGGAATATTTGGCAGGTGAGGAGAAAAGACAGGCAGATTTCAATCTGAGGGGTGGGCCCAATTTGACCCTGGAGGGATCCCAGATCACGGAGGAGAGCAGAAGGCTTCTCGCTTGCCAATAAAATCTCCACACTGGGGAGAACTTACTTCATTTACTTATAGAAAGTAGCAAAAGACCTTGGAAGATTTATTACTTTTGTTTATTTCGTGCTTTGGGTAAAGAACATCATTTAACAAGCCTACCTTTTACAAGTGATGCCCCTGAGAGTATAAAAGCTGACAGAGTCCGCTTAACTGAAACGTTGAAGAGCCTGGGGTATTTTGGGGGTCCTTGTTAATGCCAGGGGCTAATGCAGACTGTGGGGCTTCCCTTCATGAAGGGAGAGGAAATGGCTGCTGAGGAAGCGTGCCACAGTGCTCCGGAGGGAGAACCTGTGCTGCAGCCCACTGACACCTCAGCAGGCTGGGTTCAAGCACATCAAGCTGGGTATTTGCAAACAGAAGAGCTCTATTGGACATGGGGTCCTTTGTCGCATGCATTTCAATCCATTTATTATGGTATTTCTGTGACTGAAATTGCCACAACCCAACAGACTTACCTGAAATAGAATAACAAAAGCCAAGCGAGCAGATAAGACCGCCCAGTACTGTTTAGAAAACTCATACTGATTTTGGGACCAAGGTGGTTCTCTGTAGTCTTTGAACCTGTTGATGGAGACAGCTTGGTTATCACACAGTTCCAGCAATCTCCTCCTGCACCAATTGCTTTGATTAACATGATTTTCCAATCACAAAGCCTAAAGAATCAAATCCTCCAGATGTTCCTACTTCAACCCTTATTATGAAATACAACTCCAGAATTAGAGCTGGACTATCTCCACTGAATTTAACAAGCTTAGTCTGGTTTTCACAGTTGTAACCAAAATCAGAACATTGTTCTAATGTTGGAAATTTCCAGATTTTCCAGGATTTACAAATGTCGCCTTTTTTTTGTTAATGTTAAATTGATCTCAGTGTACAGGGAATGAATTGTTGAAATTAAAGCATAGAGATAGTCCAAGGCATTTTCAGACTAAAGGAGACAAGCCTGCATTCATCTCACCTAGACCTTGATTAATTTAGAGAATAATTCAGCCCACGTAAAATCTGGCTCACACTTTGGTCATTCCTGTCTTTGCATTAACGACAGAGGGAGCCATGGGAAAGGCACTTCTTAAATTAAGTGTCTAGCCTTAGACAGGATAAAACAGAGCCTTAGTGGTTTGGTGTAACGACTGATGCTTTTAGTATTATCATCAATCATTTGGAAGCAAACAACAGGCTAATAAAAGTCACAGATGCTCCTAAATTGGAAAGTTTTGCAAATAGCAGGAAACACAGAAAGCAATAAGAAATACAGACAGGAAACACAATGAGAATAATCTGGGCAAATGGAAAATAATTAAAAATAAAACAATTGAAGGATCTTTGAAAGGACAGAGTTTGAAAGAAAGCGCAATGAAAATAGCCTGGAGCTTACAGTGGCCAGCAAGTTAGCACAAATCTGAAATATGGCAGCAGGACAGTATGACTTGTGGATGTATAAACAAAAGGCACGATGGTGCTGGGGGGTATTAGCCCTTCGCTGAACAGCTCAGGTAAAGCCACACCTGGAATGCTGCATTCAGCCATACAGCTGTGGGGATTTCAGAGGGGAAAATAGGGGAAAAAAAAAAAAAAGAAAAAAAAAAAAAGGAAAAGACAGCAATAAATTGAAGGTAGTTCAGCAAAACAATCCAGGGGCTGAGGATACTGACTCACCAGAAAAGATTAAAGAAGAGCACATGTATTGCTCCACTTTGGTAAGTAACAGCCACAGTTGGACATGATAACCATGCACAAATTGTGCCCTTAGGACTGAAAGGGATAATTTAGTGCTGTTCACAGTGTTTGACTAGGAGTAATGGGATGACATTAAGAAAGGGAAAATCTGTTTTGAATACCACAAAACCCTTCCTGACAGTAAGATTCATTAGACTGTGGAAAAGCCTCCATCAGGGGATAATGGAGAAGGTTCATATATAAAATCTGTCAGCTTCAGTTTGCAGGTGCGCTTACCAAAATTACCTTCAGGTTCTATCCATATGGTTTTGCATGTTAAATTATACATTTACAATCCACACACCCCCTACA
>VYZV01032019.1:0-15642 GCA_013401275.1 Pandion haliaetus | reverse complement strand
AACTTCACCCGTCACAATAGCTCTTCACTCCCTAAGACTGTAGTTGTCATGATGTCTTGGTGTTGAGAGAACCCCTGTTCATTAAAAGCCACTGCTTGGAGGCAGCTGAAGTTAGCTTTGCAGAACAGTGAGTCTGTCAGCTCTCCCTGTAGATAGCTGCATGTGTTGATTGCAACTTTTGAACAATGCCTTTTGGTATGTTTCAAAGACTGTCTAGAGCCCTGACCCTGAAATGAAGTAGTTTTTGCAAGTCCCCTGGATGGCCAAGCAGAACGTAATCTTTTGGCTCCAGTGTAAGGAGCTGTTATGAATAGATGAAATGTTCACATTGGCTTGTTCTGCATCATTTCTGCTATGACTTCTGCTCTGAGTTTGAGTGTACGGTACAAAACTATCTTTACGTGAGCAAAAGTACAATGTACAATATAAGTTTTCTTTCAATGAAACTGACTGTTCCTGTCCAAAGGTGCTGAACCATTGCTGTGTATTATCATGGTGCGTCCCACAGTGTAGTCTAGAAATGGTATATAGCCGATTGTCATCTACCTTTTCAGTTTAATTTCACCCTGAACTTGAGAATAATAAAGATTATATGCATTGATTATACATATTAATTAAAATAATAGACATTATTTCTTTTAAATTAAGTGATCATAGGTAGAATAATGAAAAAATAAAGTCTGTATTTAACAAGCTGCTTTACCTAGGATAAAGCCTTTGGTTTATTTACCAAAAACCCTCTAAACCCCACAAGGTCATGCTGAAAGACACCCAACACACTTAAATTAATTTTACTTTCATGAAATAATTTTACTTCTAAATCCACTTCTATTGCTTAATTTTCAGATTCATTTCTTGGTCACTTACTTCTTGATTAAAATATATCGTGATTAATGCTGAACTGAAAGGCTTTGGCTGTTCGAGAACTGACAGCACAAATAGTCTTTCAACTTCCAAAATTGCCTGGAGGAGATCTGCTCCTTCAGATTTTTTAAAAGTTTTGTTTTCCTGTGGTACCTTGATTATAATATCCAAACATCCACGTCTTTCCTCATGCACATGCTCTCTTGCTTACTTTTAAAAAAAATAATAGAACAATTATGACAGAATTATTATGATAGAATAATTCAGCAAGGTGCAAAAAATAGAAATATTTACATATCATGCAAGATCATGGAAAATGTGTGTTCTGCTTCTACCACTAAAGAATTTCATGGCTCTGACCCTGCCAAAATCCATGTACCTTACTTTACAAACTCAGCTTTGCCTGTTGAAGCAGACGGGATTACCTGGAGCCCATTACCTTGAAGCATGCATGTAGAATAAAAAAACCCCAAACCTCTGCATTTCGGTGCTAATCCTGTGATTTACTCTGATATAAAATGCTGTACAGCAAGGAATTTACAATGATGTCAAGGAGACAATACTAAGACTCTTTACTGAAGAAATGTATAAGTCAATGGGTAGAAACTGAATCTAGATAAACATAAATTACATATCAGGTATGCAAATTATTCAGTTCTACGTGGATGTAACTGGTGTATAAGTCTCTGCTAGACTGGAGGTCGGGCAGGTCCTAAACTGTGCGCGCCTTTCATAGAATAAATGAATAAATTATGTCTATTTAACAGAAGATGTTTGGGAATGTTTCTGTTGGCAATCATGCTCTGTGTTGCAAACCAATATGTTAAAATATCTGGCATATCTTCCTGTTTTAGGGGAAGGATTTTAATTTTACTTGGTTGATTACTTTCTGTAAAGAGAGTAATTTATGCCAATATCACAACAATATCATTAAGACAAATTAGATCTACAGCATTTCCAACTATTGAACTTTACTAGATGAATAAAGCAGCAGGAAATTATATTCCAATAACTGGCTTCCAACAGTTTCGCATTAAAACTTAATGAACTGATCCTCTTTCTGAAACTGCTCTGTTTTGCTTTAGATTAATGTTGAATCAAAACTGGATTCCATCAGCAGTTCCTGCCTCCACCTGATCTTTTTTAGGAGCCATTGATCTTGAATGTATTTGGGGAAGGTCGTTATTTTGGATAAAGGGACATAACTTTACGGACATAGTGGAGCTTTGGTAGAACACATTACCTGAGAATCTGCACCTCTATATTTAAATATGATGGTGATGTGTAGATGTGTTTGTCTGAACAGCAAGGCTCTTGCCTATCTTAAGGAAAGTTTGCTTCACTCCGCTTTTATTGTCACTTGCAGTGAAACCAGTAATATTCCACCTCACATGGCAGGAAAACTGGGGCTGCAAGTTACGGCTGGGCAGAGTGGTGTAGCTAACAATGGCTTTGGATTTCAAACAATGGTGCCGTCAATGCCAAGAGTAGTAGTGAGTTCATTTCCTTCCTTCTTCTCATGCTGAATGGAGACTTTCTTAGGAATTCTCCAACCCGTGATTAAAATCTTTGATGGCTGGCTGATAGGATGAATAATGAGATGTTGCAAAAGGGTGTATGCTGAAGGGTGCCTTTGTGTGATGATANTGTGTTGTGTCTGACTTGTCCAAACTATTGTTCCATGCAATGCAGTGCTTGGCAGCAAAGCCTGTACTAGGAGGCTGTTACTTTGATTGCTGTCCCTCCATGCTGTTCACAGTGCTGTTGCCATAGCTGCTTGTAAGGTTGTGTTATGGGCGATATTGGAAAGCAAATAACTGAGTTATCTGACTAGGGGTTTTATTTTGTTTTTTTTTTTTTTTGGTTTTGTGGGGTGTTTTTTCTGTTTGTTTTGTTTTTAAAGATTGGTTAACCCACCTGGCTAATCAGTTCCCCAAGGAAATGCAAATTTGAACTGCAATTGAATCATATCTGGGTGTCTCAGTCTGGGGAGTTAAGTCTCTTATCTTTCCTTCCAGATTCCTGTAATTTTGTTTGGCTGCAGGGTACGTGAGAGGAAGGTACGAAAAGAAGGGACAGGAATTTCTTACACCTACATCATTGTTGTAAATGATGTGATCTTGAATTATATTACCTCAGATGTTTCTTCTGCGAGTTGTTACCGGTAACTGAGAACAAAATGTGACCTTCTGTATCCAAGAATTGAAAGAATGTTTTAATGGAAAGTTGCAGCAGTTAAAGTTGGCTGTGAGGGGGTCATTTGAGCTGGTTTTGGCACTTGTCACTAATTTATTCACAAAACAACCCCTTTTTCAGTCCAGCTGAGGGATAACTCTTAGCAGGTGCAGAAGTAACTATAGAGATTGGAAGCACACATGAAGAGACATGAAATGCATCTTCCAAATTACTCAATATGTTTAATAAACTGGAGTAATAAGACATCAGTTTGATCTAGTCCTGTCTAGTGGGTGACATGATGTGATATTTCTAGGGAATGATACTGATGTCTAAGAATAAGTAAGTGCCTATTTTTAAAGAAACATATTCTTACTGAAAAATAAGAATTATTTAAAAATAGTTTTAAGAAAGTTAGTGATTGGAAAATAAAGCCTATCTGGAGACTTTGTATCTGTTGGATTGCGAAAGGTTAGCAATATGAGTAATACGTTAGTATGACCTTACCATGTGCACATAGTCCTGATGGTCCAACTGTGCTGTTTTTGTGGTCCTGTGTGCCAATACTGGTGTAAAAGCTGTTATTTTAGTTAATTGCATTCTCAGTAGGGTCATAATTTGTTACACCATGTGTGTATGTGGGGCCTAACTGATAAACCAATGTTAGCATCTAGCAAAGAAGTAAATGTTAGCTTGCTTTCTTTCATATATAAATATACCAGAACTTAAGATGTTTCAATAAATCTGTTTTCCTTGCAAATTAATGAGTCCCTCTGAAGATATGACACTAATGTGTCTGCACGTTACTCTTCTTTGCCGCTGTCTTATGTATCTCAATCAATGTGAGAGTGAAGTGTATTTTGGTCTTCAACCTTTTAGTCCCTTTCCCCTCCCTACACCCCCCATCAATAAAGAGGAGTCTTAACCTTAGGGTTAACACAATTGCTACTCAACCTTGCAGAAAAAATCTCTGACTTTCTGAAAGAGCACTTAATTCTCTTTTATTCACTAGAAGAATGATGGGGAGATCTTGTCGTTCCTGGACTACTTTGAAACAGCATGAAGTGTCCTGTGGGCCGTACTGCAGAAGGTGCCAAGTGATGCACTTAATGCTGTTCTAAACAGAGAAGCCCACTCTCCTCCCAGGGCTGTTCCATAGAAATCTCTGTTCTGCCATTGCATCTCCTGTTTCAAAATGAAGCAAATATTTTGTTTGCTTTTTAAATAACAAAATCTCCTGCAGAGGGGTATCAAATACTGCTGCTGTGACTTGCCTGTAGCTTATAGTCTCACACAATAGACGTGGTACAGAACAGAAATACAGTCCATAGTAGTTATGCAGAATGAATGACAGAGGTCTTCAGTTACTGCAAAGCACACAGCTAGAGGAACCACTGTGCCAGCTGTGTTTTGTCCTGCCCGCAACCATGGCCCTTGCCAGCCTCCGCTGCCTCCCTGCAAAGCCACCAGGAGGGCAGATGGGGACGGACCTGGCCCACGAGAGCATCACCATCACTGCTTCCCCATCCCCATTGACAAAGGCACCTGGTGGCAGTTTAGAGCACCTTTGATTTGCTAATGATTTATATGGATTTCTAAAAGCCAAAGGAATGGAGACCTACTGTTGGTATATTCCATCCCCATAAGGCAGTTCTTGCCTTTAAAATTAAGGCTTTTATGAGTTAATGTGTTATCCAGGAATACTTTGGTGTTAAATCCCCTGGACTGAGTGCAATTCCAATTTAGCAGCAGTGTTGGCCTTCAGCTATAAGCATAGCGTGTGAGTAACTGTTAACTTACTTATTTTTCCTCACTTTGGGGCTGAATTGAAAATATTGGGAGGGGAGAAATTAAGCCCCCCCCCAAAATGAAATATTGAAATGAACATTTCCATTTAAATCTGAGGAGGAACAAAGAAAGGAAATTAACAAGGTAGATTTCAGTTTAATTTACAGAACTGAGTAGTAGTTCTCCATCTCTATTTTTTTTCCCCTTATTTTTAATTTTAAATTATTTTTAAATTATTAAATTTATATTATTTTTGGCTTATTTTTTCCATAATCTGGGAGACCAGGATTCAACTCCTACTTCTGTCTGAGGGCATGTCAACTAGTGTCTCTTAACCTTCCAAGGAAGCGCCTCAGCTGACAGACTATTTTCTTTTGTTGATGCTATTCCACTTTGTAGAAAGTACATAACTGTTAATCACAGAGAGCCTTGGGGCTAGGATACTCTTTTGGCAGACTGTGGCTTCGTTAGGAATTTGGTTTTGATTATCTTGGTGTTGGAAGGTGCCTTTGCAGGGCTGTGTGTGGAAGATATTGACATTTCATTTTCCTCTTCCTTCCTTGTGCTTGACTTCATGAATCTGTCAGTAAGTGTTACTGGAGTCCTTACTTCAAAGGCAAAGGTGGGTACTGGATTTGATCAGATTATTGCAGAACCCATCAGCAGCAAATAACTTGATTGAATTTTGCCTCTGTTTCAGCTGCGATGGGCTTGCTCTTTTTCTGTGGGGATGAATGCTTCACAAAGAGCATCTGATGATCTCTACTTGATAATCAAGTCTATTGGTGAACAGTAATTGGCTAGAGAAGTTGCCTGCTGCCTGGCTGGATAAGCATTGCTTTTACAGTCCGGAGGGGACTAGAACTGAAAGTAGCAATTAAATAATAATTACGAAACATTACCTTTTTGGATGATGTCTGCCTAGCTTGCTTCCAGAAAAATACGGTTCCTCTAGGTGTATTCACTGTGTACAGTGTGATCCTTTGGCAACTACTGATGCAAATAAAACTGGGGCATGCAAATGGGAAAACAGGCAAAAAGGTGAATGTTAGTCCAATAATAATTTTGAAGTGTGCTCCAGGCCCCTGTAGGACAGTGTATAAGTATTTGGAGACTGATTTATCAGTAGTAATTGAAATTCATGGATATTTTATATTTGCTCTTAAGTAGCCACCAGCTGGTGTACAACAGCAGAGCAAGAAGTCCCTGCTCCATGGAAGTTGAACCCCAGGTTAAAAAAGACCTTATTTTCCAGAGGCCTCGGCACCCATTTGGACACCCTGCTGAAGGGGCAAAGATTCCTAAAGTGCTTGGTACCCAACGGTGTCTTACCAATTTGTTTTGGTACCCAGGACGCAGTTGTGTCTTGGAGTCCCTGCTCTGACCTTCTCTCCAGTCTCCACCATCACTGCCTTCATTCTTATTCACCACTGCTTCCAGCTGTAGATCTGAAATGCCTCATAATAAGTGACAGCAGCAGCATCTGGGCTCGAGCAGCTTCCTCAATGCACCTACAATTCTTTCACTGCCTTTGCTAGGGTGACTCCTCTTTCAAAAACAAAAGAACAGCCAAACACCTTTGAAAATCAACACCCTATTATTTGTACTAGAGAAAGTATTGGGCAAACTTTTTTGTGGTTTTCACTTTGCTCTTTTCATTTGTGAAGACTTGATGGTAAATTGTTGCACAGCTTCCATCCATAAAAACTGTTTTTTGGGTTTTTTTGGTTTTTTTTTTTTCCAAGGGTAGTATTTTTCCAGCCCATTTATTTCTCTTTAACTGCACCACAGTGGGTTACATCACTCATTGCAAATAAATGTACAAATGGTATTAGGCAGCTCTGCCAGTACGGCTGAGTCCTTATCTGTCAGAGTGACTTCCTTGAGCAGGAAATGGTTCCCCCCATAGAGTAATTTTCTCTGACACATATCTGTTTAGCTTTCCACTGGGAACAACTGTACATACTGTTTCTGGAGACTGTTTTTAACAGGGCCCATTTTTAAATGGGATGAAACCACAATATTTTTCACAAAGGCAGGCGAAAAATCACTACTTGGCCTTTTTCCAGGTAAGCACTGGAGCCCCTCAGGGTTGAGATAGAGACTGTTTTTTATCAGAGGGCACTTATGCTGCTGTTATGAAAGTAGACCTGGTACCAAACCCCCTGTATCCAAATGAATGTCACACTTTCAAGGATGCATAACTACTTTTGATTTTCTCTAAGTTAAATACAGCTTTTAAAAATCTCANGAAAAAAAAAAAAAAAAAAAAAAAAGGTGCTTTTGTGGAAGAGTTGCTGTAGAGGAGGGGGAAATACAGCCCAGAAAATGACCGGGAAAAAGACTTTCAGGAAAGATTAGTCTTGCAACTAATTTGGTCTTTCAGATACACTTTTCTGCATTTTCATCTCCAATTAATAGTTATGAATAAAGACAGAGTTCTCATTCTTGCATACTATATTAAACCTTCATCTGGATAATATATTTTTTTGCTTGCTTCTTTCTCTTTTTTCTGATGGAGATCCATGCTTCAGTTGTTTGGAAGACTCTTGCTATACTGTATATGTTCATTTTATGTGTTTTATATTTGCAGAGTCTGAAATTTCCTTTGGACAACACATAACTGTTTCAATCCATCTGGGCAGTGAACATTTAATTCTGAAGTGAATCTGTTCCAGCAGACTCTGCACTAGGCCCACAGAAATCACTGTAGCATTCTTTGGTGGAGTATTATAATTGTCAGACACTGTAAAAGTAGACATCATTCAGCACATCTATGTCATATATTCTGATTGTTTGAATGTCTTGTGGTATCTTGAATGAGGCAATAAACTAAACAACCCGTCTGTGACTTACCGGTCTCAAACCCCAAGTATATCTTTTTTGTTAATCAGCCTCTTCTGAAGTGCATTATCTCAGTGTCTGACGCAGTGCTGACAGGCTGCTACCCTTTGTAGAGCTAATGGGCTCTGTTTAGACACTAATGACTGAAGTAATTAGCGAAGATGTTTACATAGATGTAAGCATTGCACAAATGATGACTTGAATTTTTAAAGACTAAAAGGTGGCATGAGGGAGAAAACCAAGAAGAAAATGACAAATATTTCAGCTTTTTGCTTGCTCGAGCAATGTGCTTGCTAGTCTAGAGAAATTAATACATTCCTCACTGTTCCTGTCTTGCTATTGCTTACGGGCCAGAGCTAATGCAAATGCCATCCCCTCACCAGTACTCCGAGAAGAAGAGTTCCTGAAGATGTAATTTCTAGGAGTTCGTGTCAGAATTCAAGTTCTTGGAAGACTGTTTTTCCTTAGGGCAAAGCTTTTGGGAATGACTCATCAAATCGAGGTATTTTTAGAATACATAAAGGCAGGTACAGCTGAAGGCAAAGTCACGTTTACATGTACTTAGAGGTCTCCTGTTACAAATATGCTCTGGGTTTGTGTTCATTCACCCTCACCTTCAAAAAAGAAAAATCTCAGGCCCAACACTTGCTATCCTATGTTCAATTTGCACAGGTTAGAGATTGTAATAATTCAGAGGGCTTGAAATCTTGGTAGGACCAGTTTTGATTTAGTTATGACACAACAGCCTGATGATGAATGGCTTAAGGAGCTGCTAGAAAATGGCTTGTTCATTGTAGTTAACGTGAGCCATCTCCTTGATGCTCCTTCAATCTCTGACAGAATGGTGGATTTGAAACGCATCTATGTTGGCCCTTCAGCTGTGCCCTGATTCAGTGCCTTTTTGGTAAATTTCTTATTTGTGCGATAACCACGGCTGTGCGATGTGACATATTATATTAGTATGAGTTATGCATGCAAAAGGAAGAACAGATTTGGTGAAATGATGATAATAAATTGGGAAGGTACAGCGCAATGATGGGTGTACCACTCTAGGGAAATATTTTGACTTGAATGTTGCAACAGATACGCTATGCTGTATTTCAGGAAAAATAGAGAATTGATGGCTTTGGCACTGCTTTAAGTGGAAGAGGTAGAAGTTGTTGCAGAATTGCTCAAGTGTGGAAAAGCACCTATACTAAAGGGTTGCCTTAAAAGTCTATAGAAAAGGGTTGCAGCATTTTAGCTGGGACTTAAATAATCTTCTTTGCTGAATATAGAATGAGCAAGTGGCTGTCTCCATCTAGCTACTTTGAAAACGCGCAGGAGCAAGGAGGAGAGTCACCAGCACAAGAACGATCAGTCCAGAGCTGTTAAGATTCTAGGTAATCTCTTCAGCCACTTGTCCTTTCTTTCTGAGTGTGAAAATCCTAGGGTGGCAGGAAGGCTCCATATCCCACCAAGAAGTGTTAAATAGGATAGTTTGTCTTAAATGGCAAATTCAGAAAATACTGGAAATAAAACTGGGGTCTCTGCTTGACAACTGTCAATGCAAGCAGTCTGTTTAGCCATTGTGGCAAAGCTCAAATCTGAGAACTTCCTGGGTAGGTGCACTCATAACGCCGCACACAGCAGAATCACAGTTAACTACCGTCTACCCACGTGTTTACCTTTTTGCATGGAATGAATCATAGAATATCGAAAGTTGGAAGGAACCCATGAGGATCATTGAGTCCAACTCCTTGCTCCTCACAAGACTACCTCAAACTAAACCATATGACTAAGAGTGTTGTCCAGACAAGTCTGACAGGCTTGGTATTGTGATCACTTCTCTGGGGAACCTGTTCCAGTGACCAACCACCCTCTCAGTGAAGAACCTTTTCCTAATGTCCAATCTGAACTTCCCGTGATGCAGCTTCATTCCATTTCCTTGTGTCCTACTGCTGGTCACCAGAGAGAGATCAGCATCTCCTCCTCCGCTGCCCCCCCTTGAGGAAGGAGTATACTGCGATGACGTCACCCCGCAGCCTTCTCTTCTCCAAGCTGAACAAAACGTGACCTCGGCTGCTCCTCAGAAGTCTTGCACTTGAGGCTTTTCACTATCTTGGTCGCCCTCCTCTGGACACACTCTAATAGTTCGATGTCCTCCTTATATAAACTGCACACAGTACTTGAAGTGGGGCCGCACCAGTGCAGCGTAGAGTGGGACAATCACCTCCCTCAACCAGATAGTTATGCTGTGCTTTATGTACTCCAGGACACGGTTGGTCCTTTTGGCTGCCAGGACCCACTGTTGACTCATATTCAATTTGCCATCAACCAAAACCCTGCCAGATCTCTTTCTGTGGGGCCTCTCTCCAGCCTCTTGTCCCCCATTTTGTATGTATAACCAGGTTTACCCCATCCCAGGTGCAGAATCCAGCACTTGCTCTTGTTAAATGTCATATAGTTGGTGATTGCCCAGCTCTCTAGTCTATCCAGATCTCTCTGTAAGGCCTCTCTACCCTTGAGGGAGTCCACAGCTCCTCCTGTTTTAGTATCATCGGCAAACTTACTTAATGTACATTTGATTCCTGCATCTAGATCATTTATAAAAACATTAAAGATTACTGGCCCTAAAAAGGAGCCCTAGGGAACCCCACTGGGGACTGGCCACTAGCCTGATGTAACCTTATTTACTACAACCATTTGAGCCTGACCTGCCAGCCAATTTCTCACCCAACGTATTGTCAACTTTTCTAGATGTATGCTGGACATTTTGTCCAGAAGGATACTGTGAGAGACAGTATCATAATCTCTGGTAAAATCCAAAAAAACCCTCATCTACTGGCATCCCTTGGTCAATTAGATGGGTGCATTGTCATAAAAGGAAATTAAGTTGGTTAAGCAGGACTTTCCCCTCGTGAACTCATGCTGGCTGTGACCAGTGACTGCGTTGTCTCTCAAATATTTTTCAATAACCTTCTCCGTGATTTTACCAGGCACTGAAGTGAGACTGAGAGGCCTGTAATTACCAGGGTCTTCCTTCTTACCCTTCTTGAAAATTGAGACAGTATTTCCCAGCTTCCAGTCAACTGGGACCTCTCCATATGAACCATATGAAATAGTGCTGAGTTCTTGAACTGTTTTCCTTCGTGGGAGAGAGACGATCTCAGTGATTTTTCTCCAACCTATGTATTCCGCTGTATATAATTCCTTTGTTGCCAGTTAAGGCAGTTTTTAATTGCCTTGTGATTCCTGAGTAGGACAGAAGGAGATCCCTAATGATCTAAATATTAGCATGGGAAGCCAGCTGCAAGGAATGATGAAGATGTTTTCCTCTGTATGATGTTTCAACTCTAATTTCTGTTGTACTCACCTAATATTTGGAGAGACAAAATGCAAGTGTGCCAGCATGATGCCAAAAGGCACAACTGAAAGCTCAGAAATAAGTTCTTGTTTGTACTTGATAATACAGGGAAAAAATAACCCCAAATTAAGGGCTGTGCTGTAGACAAGGGGAACAAGACAGCTTATCAGTAGCTGTCAGGAGTACTGATAAGAGAGACGTTCATTTCTTCAGCTGAATTCCTAATGAGGCTGTGGCTGCCATTCCTGTTCAAGGGCAGGCAACCAAGATGCGCAAGTTCTACTCTCTGATTATGACAGACGAGAGACATGCTAGCGTGGAAAACATCACTGTTGGGAATCAGCAAAGTGATGCAGAAAACCAGACCCTGTTGCTAAAAAGAATAAAAAGCAGTACCTATAGGGTGCATTATTTGTAATATAGAACATGCAAAGCCTTTGGAATGCATTATGTTCCATCTGTTGCATCCAAATTCTTTGCTGGCATTCTGTGATGTCTGTGTGGCATCTCCTTTCTTATAACAAACACTGTAGTTCTGGGGAAAATGAAAGAGCACCTTGCTGGACCTGCAGCGAGAGGCTGTTTTAAGATTTTCGTTCTTTCTTAAAAAGCAAGTAGTGGACAAACTGATTTACAAATTGTGGAACTTCTGTGTATGAGGTAAGATTTTTTTCTCAGTAGGATTAGTTGATGGTGGTTTAGCATACTAGGCGCATAGGCTATGAACTGATAATATTAGTTTTATTCATGTGTATGCTTATGCATTATTCATTGCTAACCCAGTTGCTTCTGTGGCTTGTTAATGTAGATGTGTCTTAGGGCTCAGAATAGCTGTATGGGACAGCAGCCCATGTGTTCTGAGTCGTAGGCAAGCATTTTGACCACTGCTTATCTTCCTTTTAAATTGCTGGAGCTGTTTAAGCAGAATTCAAAAATCTGTAATGTCATGTTTTCAAAGCCTAGCACTTCCCACTGCAAAGTTGAGCCATTGCACTAATGTAGAAAAAAAGGGCGGCTCGCAGAGAATGTAAGAATCCCTCTTCCCTGCCCCCTTTCCCAAAATCTCTGACTGCTACAGCAGAACAAGCCATGACTTTTGTAGTTTTAAACATCTGAGGCACTACTTTTACTGGTCCTTTAGATAAACGAGAGATGGGTAGTGGTCCTTTCTTCTGATATAAAATGTTACAAGAGCTACAATAGTGTAAAAAGCAGGAAATCAAACATGCAACCTGGAAATAATTGGAACCCTCAATTATTTAAACTATAAATTGAAATCAAGTGCCTGCAAGCTGCAGTTGTTTATTTTTAGATTGCTTTGATGGTTTGACGATTTAAAGTCCCATCACTGCCTCCAGTATTTATCACAGCAATCTAGTTTAAATTTGATCAGAGACTGTACAATCCTCCAGAGTTTGTTCTTATGTTATTTAGAAGTTGACTGGCAAGGCAAGAGGCTGCCCATATTTTCAGTCTTGCAGCAGCAGTGTGTGGAATGCCAATAGTACTTCTGGACAAATTCCTCACTGATACTGGCTTCTACCTGTTTCAATGTGCAATGGATACTTGTGAGAGCAAAAAAACCTTCCATTGATGTCATAGTAAAAGCAGTAAGGCTGCTTTGCCTACATGCAGAATCTAAGGCTGCAAGAAGATGTAACGAAGAGGGAAAGGTAGGGAAGGAAAAACAATCAGAGCGTCAGAGAACTCATGAAGTTATAAAAAGGAATGCCAGTCCTTCAGTGGTAAGACCAGGTCTCTGTGACAGTAAGCACAGGGTGACATAGAAGGTAACAGAGGTGAATTAATATGTCAGAGCTACAGAATAAAGAGCAGTAAATCAGCGAGTAAGCACGCAGCTCAAATCGGCAGTGGAGTCAGAAAGGAGGTGTGATCAGCAGGAAGCCAGGCCCAAGAATTATGCTGCCAGCAGGCTTCATTTTCCTGAGATTTATGATGAGCCAGAACTGTTAGTATGAGCTAATTGTCTGAAAGTACAGTAGTGAATCATAAAAGTATTAGGTTTTTGAAAGGTGCTTTTCAGGGCACATTCAGCTTTCCTTTCTGTAATGTTTTGAGCAAGAGAGTAGTGATATATAAATCTTTATATTCATATGAATAGTATATAAAAAAAATAGCTGAACAGAACGGTTTCCAGCTCCAAGTGTTAATAACATGACTTGAGAATCAACCCTGAGATTCTTATTAAAATTATAATATTGTTTTACTTATTCCTGTGTTTAAGCCATCCTGTGTTTAAGCCATCAAGATATGCTCGGATTAAATTTTCAGACTTGCTCCACATCACTGGCCTGAAGCTAAACCTTGTTTCAAGTTAGATTTGTTTTTATTAGAGTCCTGACTTCAGAAGCCTGAACTTTCTGAAAACCACCAGACGCTACATTAGCCACTGTAGAACTGTATTGGCTCCGCTCTTTTTTTCCTATGCAAATAGGCTATGTACAGTCTAATTGCCTGTTGTGGGCTTTTTTCTTTGAAAACCCGATTCAGATTTTTGGTGGGCAGACCCACTGTATTAGATCAATACTTTTTTCTAAAAGCTTCAGAATTAATTGTTCAACAGCGACTTTTACAACAGGTTAAAGTGAAACGTGCAAATTAAGAGACATATCATGATAGTTACGTGTCTTCTGTTTGCACGGCACTTTTCATACTAAATGCACTTCTGTGGCAGCAGTTAGTCAAATTGCTGAAGATGCTCATATGTTATCATGATGGCTTAAAATGGCATAAGAAAGTTGAGGTTTCACTTTTGCAAATTAAGTTAACACATTGTACTCAGATTACATAATTCAAGAATGACGTTTGGTCACATCTGACAGGAAACACAGCGATAATGCAGTATTTTTTTCAGAAGCCAAAAGATGCAAGAAGTAGCCTTTAAATGGAATGAACTGGACTGGATTTTGCATTAACATCCTAATTCCTCCCAGAGATATCTTAAGGGCTCTATGCCCACAGGTAATAGGAATCTCGGTCATAGAGGACTCGTGTTCAAATCAGCACAAACATCAGAGGAACCACTAAAGACTTGAAACAATGCCAGTCTGAGTGCAGAGACCAAAACTGTTCTTGTTAGCAACTCCCAATTTTCTCGGATTCTCCTTGGAACACAATAGTGGCTTTTATTGACTTTTTGAACAGTACCAAGCTAAAGTAGTGGACTTTCTGATAGTCCTTGCTTGGCTCTTCTGAAGGGTAAGAAGCACATGGGATTCTTCAGTCTTGAGTGGATACGCTATTGCAAATCAAAGCATGCGTTCCTTGCAGCTTACTGTGAAAAAATTCAGAATTACTAGGTTTGTTTTTCTCATGTTCTCTGTTTCTTATTTCATACAGTATAATCTTCTAAAAAGTGACACAGTTCCAGAGCGTGACTTCGATCTACTAAATGTAATTTAAAAGTGAAATAGCACACTATGAAAGAGAAAACAAGCAAGTCTTCCTATTGTAGAGACCTTTGGGTTCCTTGAAGGGGCAGGCTGCTGTGAATGGTTTTTCCTGTTGATGGTGAACCAGTGCACAGAACTTGTTTTTATTCAAGCCAATGTGAAATAGGTTTTCAACTAAAAATTTAGGATTCATTATTAAGTTCTTCTATATATATATATGGACACCAAATGGACTGTAATAATTGTTTTGTTCATCAAGAGGTTTTCTTTGGTTTGTTTTGGGTTTGGCTTTTTTTTCAGGTCTTATGTTTGTTGTTCATGATTCCATTATTCTCTGACTTTATATTTTTATTTTTCTTATTATTTGTCATATTATTTTGTAGGGACACAACTTCTACAAAATGTTTTGTTACAAATTAAACGCATTGCTTTCAGTATGCTCATGGCACTTGCAGTAAACCAGCGCGTGTCATCACTTTTTGAGCATCAGGACTTTAGATGGTTAGCCTTTAGGATTCAAGAAATTAACGTTTCCCCAGTTTATCTTGGGAAGGTGTACTGTGGAGAAATGGGTGAAGGTTTTTCTCTTGTTTCATGTGCAGAGGAAGAAAAGGAATGGGTGAAACATTGATATGGATCCTCTTTCTGCATATCTGGCTGGAGGACCTTGCATCATACCCTCAGATCACTAACAACCTCTGGATTGGAGGACAGAGAAAGAGGTGTTTTTATTTCATTTATTTATTTGGTTTTTATTCTCAGATCAGTTTGGTGGACGCTTAGGAACGGGCTCCCTCTACAATACAGGGTGTGATTTGCCTCTGAGACCACCATTGCAGGGCCTTGGGCACTGGTGGATTTTTGGTCTCTGTTACTCTACTCTGGCACATAAGCACTGATTTTCTCGAGGACTAACATACTTTGATCTAACCACAGTTATGGCATTTAACGTGAGTTATCTTGGTGTAACTTAGTGGCCTGTGATATTTTGAGGATATACTGGCAAACCTCAACGTGTCTTTTTGGCAGTAGGCTCCATGAAAATCCCATAAAACCATTGTACTCAAGTAACTATTCTAGCAGAAATAGCCATAGAGTTTATAATATTTCTCCTGTTGCAAGACTGTCATGGATAGCTCCTTTTTTCCTAAGCTGCCATCCTAAGGCTAGCCTTTGCAATTTGGCAGACTCAAGCTACCACTACTCAAAAAT
>VYZV01032018.1:15273-28770 GCA_013401275.1 Pandion haliaetus | reverse complement strand
TCCTGTGTGCACTACCTAGGACTGGTTCTGCAATTTCATTTCTGCTGAGACGTACTGTAAAATCTACTGGGAATCAGTGCAGGACATAAAGCAAATGAGGAGAGAATGGCAAGTCTTGTGATAGCTATCAAGATGATGAACATTAACAGGGCATTTTTCAGCTTTTCGATATTCATACTTACAGATTGCCAGATATTTGGCTTTCTTTCACAGATATCCTTAATCTTTCCTCACTTGTTCAAATATATAAGTTTTCCTGTCTTGTACACATAGCCTGGAAAGTCACTTTGTGTTTCATTGTGAATTAAACACAGACAAATAACTCATTTTTATGTGTTTAGGGTAGGTAAATAGGTTATCTCTTGGTTCAGACACAGTAGCAGTTTACAACAGCTTTAGTTACAGCACATCTGCTGCAGAACAGAGATTGCTATTAGTTTAACCCTTTTTGCAACTCTGGCTGCCAGGCAGTATTACTTCACATTTGAAAAAAATGGTCTAAGGTAATCCATATACCTCGTAGTTGCACTGGCTGAAACAGTGAGTGCTCTAAAGCTGCCATTCTGCTTGCAACCTTTAGCATTTGGTTACGTGAAGATTGACTTGTTCATGTGTCTGAGCCCTAAATTTAAGACAGCTACTCTAAGCATAAGATATTCTGTTCGGATCTTGTGCAAAATTCATATCTAGTGTAGAAGTAGATACGATTACACTCTGAGCATTATTACTTATAACTTTGCTTGGGTATGAGCTACTTGATAGGACCTGACAGCTACTTTAAATTCGGCTCCAGACCGCTCCATCACGAATTGCTTTTTGGCTGGCATAAAAGTTGTCTCAAAATAAGGTTCTCTAATGTGGTACAGATTTTGGGAGCAAAGCCCAATTGCCCTGTTTCTGCTGACCCCAGTGAGCTTTAGGCTACTTCAGATGAACTCCAAATGAAAGGCAGTTGAATTGTTAGTTTGCTTTAACTTGCACTGTGCTCAGTGTTATCATTTGGCTGATCACAGGAACTAGGTAGGGAAAACAAGCATTTTTTCCCTTTCATGTCTTCTGTTCAGCTGTACTTACCGCTTACCTTGTCAATGTAAATGGTTTACAGAAATTTGGCAAACTTAGAAAACATTCTTTGTTTTGGGGGACAGCAGTCTCTTCTTCTCCCTTTTGTCCTAAAGTCAGACATTGCCCAGATTTGTGTCTTTGCACAGCTTTAAACACCTCAATGGCCTTTTAAATTTGAGAATCAGTACAAACCTGCCTCTCCAAAAAATCCTTTTCCTCTGCACAAGGCCTTAAGACAGGAGGTCAGTCTAACCTTCCTCTCTGATTGAAAGGAGATGGCAATCATTAGCTATAGAGAATTTTTTCATTTAATTTCTTCCAAGAACAACTTTTTCTGTGGAAGAAGGTGCTGTTAGCTGTCCCTCTCATGCGTTTCCTAAGAGATAGGTGATCAAGACAGCAGCTGCTACAAGACTTCCTTGAATGTAGGTGATGACTTAAGTGGCTTCCCTCTCCATTTTCACTTGAGGCTATATATGATTTCTTTTGTTTTCACTACAGCTGGCCACTTTTGGTCTTCTGTTAAGGCTTCTTTGCATGTTTATTCACACATTATTGAAACCAGCTTTTTCATTTACAGTTGTTCTCTGCTCCTTCCAGTCATTGTGTTATGACCAAGAGTTAGAGAACAAATAGGGCTTTCTGGATCCTGTTGACTGCAGACTGCTGTGCTGGCTAACAGAAAAGATCAGAGAATCACTTCTCCGTATCTCCACAGAAAACACCCTGATGCTAGATGGCTTGCTTTTGCTTTCATGCCTTGTGGCTTAAAGGCTCTTCGCGATGGTCAGACAAAGGGAAGTGACATGGATCACTAGTGCAATATTTCTATACTTTTTATATGTTCTGGGCATAACATGAAATTATAATCATCCTCCTTCATGCAGAGGTCCACATAGCACTCCTCTGTCTTGTGTCTTGCTCAGGATATAGCAGCACAGGTCAACACAGTAGAAATACACTACACTGACTGGTATCTCAGTGGCCTGCACAATGGCACAGTGACTGAAAAATTGCATTTGTGCTTTTAGACAGTAATAGTACAAGCCCAAGTTATATTCAGCATCTTTTCCTGAGTGCTCTTTGTGACTGTCACCTGGCTCAGCCTTCTTGCATGATGTGCAGGATTACACCTTTACAGTGCCTCTTTCTGAAATTAATTTCTTGCCTACCACCCAAAGAAGCTTATTTTGGTTTAGATCTTCCTAAAAAACATGATTGATCCCTTTGTTACTTGCCCATTTCATTCCTTGTACACATGTACAGCATCTTTAGGTTTTTTTAATCTTTTATGTTTTCAGAGAATAATTTGAAACTCTATTTAAGCTAATTTTTATTAAACTGAACAGTATACCAAATGTTTTAGCAGGTTGACTGAGACTGGGAAAGCAGAGTTTTGCATATAGGTGCAGGTATATGCACACATTCCAGTTTATGGAATTAATTTTTTAAGTAGAACTTGACTAGAGCCAATCCAAAATGACTGACCTTGGTTAACACAAATCAGAGACACCAACCTGTCTGTTAAATAATGCTTTTTCGTATTAATTCTGTTGTGTATTATGCTAATCTAAAGGAATTTAAGAGTGGATAGAAAAGATGGAATTCTCTTACCCCTGTAAAAAGTTACATTTACAGAGGAATAAATATTATCAGCGGAAAAAGTAAACTAAGAGTAGAGAGTGTCAAGTCTTGCTTTTAATTTCAGTACTATTGGTAGTAATTTCTGTACTGTTGGTAGCAATAAAAACAATGCTATTTTACATTTATAGAGCATGTGTGCTAATTAATTTCAAAAGATCTTGAGTATAGGAAATACTGCATCTGTTTTAAATGAGGAGACCAGTACATCACAAAATTTCTTGTGAGCTCCAGCACAACTTATGGGAAGCTAGGGAAGAAATTTAGGTCTCTACTTCCATGCTTCAGCTTTCCAAACATGAGCATTTCCTATTGGAAATATCATGGAATATCTCAAGTTGGAAAGGACCCATAAAGATCATCGAGTCCAGCTCCCTGCTCCTTGCAGGACTACCTAGTACTAGTCCATATGACTAAAAGAATTGTCCAGATGCATCTTGAACTCTGACAGGCTTGGTGCCGTGACCACTTCCCTGTGGAGCCTGTTCCAGTGACTGACCACTCTCTCAGTACGAAGAACCTTTTCCTAAAGTCCAATCTGAACTTCCCCTGACACAGTCTCATTCCATTTCCTCATGTCCCATCACTGATCACCAGAGAGAGAAGATCAGCACCTCCCTCTCTGCTGCCCCCTTTGAGAAAGGTGTAGACTGCGATGAGGTTGCCCCTCAGCCTTCTCTTCTCCAAGCTGAACAAGCCAAGTGACCTCAGCCACTCCTCATAAGTCTTGCCCTCGAGACCTTTAACCATCTTGGTCGCTGTCCTCTGGACACATTCTAATAGTTTGGTGTCCTTCTTATATTGAGGCACCCAAAACTGCACACAGTACTCAAGATGGTGCTGCACCAGTGCAATGTAGAGTGGGACAATCACCTCCCTCGACGAACTAGCTATGGTGTGCTTGATGCACCCCAGGACACGATTGGCCCTTTTGGCTGCCAGGGCACACTGTTGACTCATATTCAACTTGCCATCAACCCAAGCCCCCAGATCTCTTTCCACAGGGCTGCTTTCCATCCTGTTGTTCCCCAGTTTGTATGTATGAGCAGGATGATCCCATCCCAGGTGCAGAATCCATCACATGCTCTTGTTAAATTTCATACAGTTGGTGATTGCCTAGCTCTCTATTCTATTCAGACCTCTCTATTCTTACAGACCTCTCTGTAAGGCCTCTCTACCCACGAGGGAGTCCACAGCTCCTCCTAATTTAGTATCATTGGCGATACTAAACTTGTCAGATTCCAAAGAGATCTTGAGCTTTAACAGGATACTGGATAGACATGAACTGTGCCCTTGAATTTGACATGCTGCTTGCTGTGTTCATGATACTTCCCTTCTCCCTCTTGCCCTCCAGTATTCTTTATCAGAAATAAAAGTGAAACTCAAATTCTTCAGTTTCTGTAGGATATGTGAATCAGTTTCATTGAATCATAGACTCACGTAAGCTGGAAGGGACCTCTGGAGGTCATCTAGTCCAACCTCCTGCTCAAAGAAAGGGCAACTATACCAGGTAGCTCAGGGCCATGTCCAGTGAATTTTTAGTACCTCCCAGGATGTAGATTTCACAGCCTCCCTGGGAACCCTTTCCTGTGTTTGACCATTCTCATGGTGAGAATTTTTTACCTTGTATCAAGCTGGTATTTCCCGTATTCTAGCTTCTGTTTGTTCCCTCTTGTTCTTCCACGGTGCACCTCCAAGAAAAGTCTTGTTCCATCTTCTTTATACTGTCCCACTTGTTAGCTGTAGACAGAAATAAGAATCTCCTCTGAGCATTCTCTTGTTAAGGATGAACAGCTCTCAGCTTCTCGGTGCCGTCATGTGCTCCAGCCCCCTAAACATGATCTTGGTAGACCTCCACTGAATTTGCTCTAGTATGTCCATGTCTTTCTTGCACTGGAGTGCCAGAACTGGACACAGCACTCCAGATGTTGCTACTCCAAGCACCAAATAGAGGGGTAAGGTCACTTCTCTTGATCTTCTGCTTGTACTCTTACTAATATAAGCCAGGATGTTGTTGGCCTTCTTTGCCTTATGGAAACACTGGTGATTTCCATTCAACTTGTCCACCAGGGACCCCAGGTTTTTCTCTAAAACTGCTTTCTAGCCAGTCAGTTCTAAGCCTGTTCTGTATGGGATTATTCCATCCCATACACAGGACTTGGATTTGCCTGCATTGAAGCTCATAATGTTCCCCTCAGGCCATTTTTTCCAACCTGTTACGGCCTCTCTGAATAGCAGCCCTCCTCTCCAGCATATTGACCACTCCCCCAATTTGGTATCATACACAAATTTGCAGAAAGTGCCATCCGTCCCATAGTCCAGGTTGTTAGTAGAGACTTTAGGCAGTACTGGCCCTAATATCACTAGCTGAGGCAGAGACATAGCTCTAGTGACAGCCTGCCAGTTGGACTTTGTACTACTGATTCAATCCTTTTGAGTCCAGCTGTCCAGCCAGTTTTCCACTCCCTGTATTATCCACTTCTCCAGTCTATCTCTCACCACTGTGGCCATAAGGATACTATGGAAGACCATGTCAAAGCGCTTACTAAACTTGAGGTGAAAAACTTCCACAGCTCCCCCCTTATCCACAGTGTAAGTCATGTCATTGTAGAAGGCAGTTGGGTTAACCAGGCACAATTTGCCCTCAGTAAGTCGATGCTGGCCATTCCCAATCATCTTCCTGTCTCTCATGTGCTGGCCAATGGCTTCCAGGATGATTTGCTCCATAAACTTAGAGGTCTGATGTGAGGCTGGCTGGCCAGTAGTTCCCAGATTCCTCCTCCTGCCTTTCTTGATGTTCACCTTGTCCAGTCATCAGGAACCCTACCCTGTTCTTGTGACTTACCAAAGATTATGGAGAGTGACCTCACTAAGACATGTATTACTGTATGATCTTCAGATGTATCCCTTCTATCCCATAGACCCATATAAGTTTTTTCTGCTTTGCACCATATCTCAGCTCCTAAAACATGATTTTGGATCTTAGTTCAAATTGACCCAGGCTGCCAAAGTGAATAATAAAGATTCCAAGATTTGCCTGATTTTGAGCAATATCCTTAAAATCACATCATGTTCTTTTGGTCATAGAGATAAAATGTAGTCACAAAAATTGGAGGCAGATTTTGGAGACACCTGTCTTTGAGGCAGTTTTTCAGTGGCTTTATTAAATAATTGGCCACGTGCAAAAACCAGATTTGAATAGAAGCTTACATTTTGAATGGTTATTTTTACTTGTTTCATAAAAGAAGCTGAAATTTAGATTTTCAGAAATATTCCCAAACCATGACACATGTGTTCAGAATTTCAGGCATTTAATAGTATTCAAAGCCAAATAAATCCTGTCTGGTGTCGGTCTTCTTTTTAAGAAAGTGACCAGGCTCTATTGCCACCTGTTAGAGATTCTGCTTTAGTTCAAAAACTTCAGAACTAGAACCTGGAGAACTGATCTTTCACTGCTAAACCCTTGCAGACACTGATGTGACATAATAAAGGACTGAATACCCATGTAACTTCACCTGGTAGTCAACATTCCTGATCCAGTGCTGAAGGACTGACAGCTCAAGCTTGCACTTTTTAGTAGGATATTTTAATATCCAGAAGCAGTGCATATCCCATGGTGCAATGGACTATTGTTAAAACAATAAGTATCCTAACTAAGTAAACCATAGGTATAGCATGTTGGTAATGATTTTGGTTACTTCTTGTCTATAGATCCAGGGAGCAGATACCTGAGAGATTGTTCCAGAATTAGGAGCTTACAGTGGAAAAATGCAATGTAAGCTGTCCCAGACTGCCTTATGTAAACAGATGTTCTTTTCTTTAGACCCCTGTTTCTGTCTTTGAGTTGTCTGGTGGGAATTCAATAAGGATGTAAGTGGGGCTGCAAACATCACTTTAAATTCACAGTAAAGTCTAATAGTTTCAAATTATGAGCTTTATCATAATTCAGAAGGAATCTAAATGTCAGTTACATGACACTGCTTTATTTGTGTCTTCCAGTTCTTTTTCTTCTCCCTCATCAGAACAAAAACAATCAGAAACATGCCAAAAAGTCTGAAACAACAACAAAAAAAAGTAATAAATATGCTGAGGTTGCCTTTCACAGAGAAAAAAACAGTGGAAAATGGTCTGTAGGATCAATGTCACCATGAAGATCTGATCTAAATTTTGAACATCCTTTCTTTTTGTTCCATATAAGTATAGCTTCTCCAGCGTGATAGCTCAGAAATGAGTAATTTGCTTCTGCTCTTTATTTGAGACCTAAAACTTGTATTTGCATTTCAAATATATACTAAAGTTTGATAGTGGTGAGGTGAAGAATGAGTTGAAGTCATTTCTAACAGAAACACAGGTGGTGATGCACTTCAGATTATGTTGTATATAGGCCTCAGCTATTCCATTTCATGTAGCTGTAATACCCTTATCCCACATTCTGCTATTCACGTTCACTTTCTTTTACCAATGTTTTCTCATGACCTTGAGTCTAAGGAATTTCATCAATACATCTCTCCGATTATCCAAAATGTTAGAGGTACTGTCAGATGTCTTCTTGCTCACTTGGATCTTCATTCTGTTAGAGTTCGTCATGTATTAAAGTCAGAATCACCAGGAAGGTTGAAGAGTATTTATCCTTTTTGGTTTGTTTTACTAAATCTCTGTGAAAATAAGAAAAGCTGGCTTGATTCCTTCTATTTATGCACAGAAATAACTCTTGTTCACTGAATGACCTTACCCTATAGATCCAGTCATCCATGCCATGGGAAAAAAATAGTGTTGTGTCTATACATTTTCACTGGATGTCATCCAGAAAACAGAAATATTACTGCTTATGTTCATCTCGTGTTGATGAACTGCAATAAAGGACTCTTCATATACCAAAGTTAATCTGCTAACATAAGATTTACTGCTTTTTGCAGTGCCATGCCAAATGTACATCTTCAGCACTTTTCCCTGGTTTTTAACCTTAACTCTTTACTCCTGGCAAATCATCCTACCATTAAACTGTACCCAAGTAAAAAAGTTTTAAATTACCTGAAACTTTTTCCCTTCTCTGAAACGTAAAATCATTTGATAAGTTTGCCTGTGAGGACGCACACACATTCACATAGAAATGGAAATGCCAGCATTGTCATTTGCAGAAGAATTCTTCAAGCAGCAGTTGCAGCCTTTAAGTCTGTAAAATTAAATTAAAATCATAACTATATTACTTAAAGAGTTAGGTTCAGGTCCTGCAAGTCATACCTAAGGTGAGCAAGAACTCCACCTGAAAACTTTTAAGGAGTTGCAGACTCAGCTCCATTTTCAGAAAGCTGTTCCAGAAAACATGTCAATCCATTTGTTAGCTGTGCTTGCTGGCAGTTATATGCAAATCCACTTGTATACTGATTGCTTTTTCTATATGAGGTTATTACATAGCACACATGACATAAAAAATTTAAAATCTATCTAGTAGAGCATGTTGAATGTATATGGACAGCAGAGTTCTGTCCCATGCTGTTAATGCATGTGCGCCCCAACCTCTTGCTTTCAGTTTGCTCGTAAGTGCCAGCAGCTTATTCCACAACTGGTGTAGAGGTCTGTGCCAGTGCAAAAGAAAAAAAAAAAACAGTTACACTTTTTTTCTCATACTTTGAAGCAGTGAATTGTGTCCATAGGTCCAGTCTAAGTTCACCTTGAGGGCATTAGCAGAGGCTACTTTAAAATAAAAATCTTTTAGTACTAGTCAATTGAAAGATAAAGCCTTTTCTGTTCTGTGTAAATAATTTTTGATCAATGTACTGTTCTAAGGCAATTCCCTATTAGCATATCCTATAGCTTATTGTCAGACCCTGTCCGCAGGGTACAATTGTGACACAGGCTGTGAATATTCAGCAATAGGAGTCTGTAAATCTGAGTAAGTAATGACAAAGCCTCTTTAGGGAAAGCCAGAATGAGGTGAGCTGAGTAGAATAATGGCAGTCTTGGGGGGCAGGGGGGCATTTTAATTTAATCAAAGCCAGAGCAACTGAAAAAGATACTACTGAAAGGACTTGCTCTCTGAAGTAAATACTTTTCAGTTAAACACACAGTTCAAACTGATGTGCTGAATTGACATCCTTACATCCACTCTATTCTCTGGATCAAAGCAAAGTTAATAATTTAATTTGCCTTTTATCTATTTTATGGATGTGTGTGTGGGTATGTGTGTGTGTGTATGTGTACGGTGTGCGCATGTGCACACACGAGCAGCAGAAAATAATGGCAATGAGGGAGGGGTTTTTGCTTTCTCTGTAATGAAGTTGAAGTTTTTTTTTAATGTAGTGGTACCTAATAGTCATTGCCCACTGTTGTAAAAGCTCAGAAGTATTGCAGCTTTCTCTTGCCTGTGTTTGCCCAGCCACCCTTCTACATGCTACAAGCACTGGGAAATTTCAATGACACAGCTTGGAATGGGTTCAGTGACCTCAATTATGCCCTCCCACCCACTCTAAACTCCTTTCAATTTGCAAAAAGCTTTAAGTGGACAAAACCCAGATGCCTTTTGCTTGTAGTTCAGTAAGAACAGATTGGGCATGTAGATTCTTGTCAAAGTGATATATGTAGTTCATTTTCCATTAACTCTTTCTTAACTAAGGATTTTAAATTCTCAGTTCCAAGTCTAGCACTCTGCTTTGCTTTCTACTGCTTTTTAAAGTTCATTATGCCTACAACATCATTTTAAAAAATGAACCTTAAAAAGCCTTGGCTAGACATTGACTGATACGAAACAGACTGAATGTTTGGTTCCGCTTTTAAAGGCAATCACTTTTCTTTCTTTTTAAACTTGTTTCATATGTAATAACCCATCCTATTGTCTAAGACAGTTCAAAAGCACTAACTAAATATAATAAATAAAAACACCAGTTTGGGGGGGAGCAAAGAATTCATTACTTGTGAAAATGATTTACCAGTCAAAACCAGTACATGGGCCCTGATGACCTTGAGAGCTTGCTTCCGTTGGCTTGCTTAAACTTAGATTGCTTTCATAATGTTGTAATATTGCCCCGAAGAGTCGGTGCCTCTCCCCTCCCCCAGACCATTTCATTACACTCCCTTTCTCCCTCTCTCTCTCTCTCTTTCTCTTTCATTCTGCAGAAACATGTGCTGTCAATAATGGAGGTTGTGATCGGACTTGCAAGGATACCGCGACAGGGGTACGATGCAGTTGCCCAGTTGGATTTACCCTGCAGCCTGATGGGAAAACGTGCAAAGGTCAGCTTCTGTTTGCTTTGCAATGCATCATTTGCCTTCAGCGGTTCCAGTACAAGATGTAAATACTCAGTTCTTTAATCAATACTTTTAAGTTAAGGCAATACTGGCATAGTGATTGCAATTGAGTTCATTAGCTTTCTCCTTCCCTAATTTTTCTGTATTTACCTATTTCAATAATTTTTCTCTCTATTTATTAGCAGGTTTTATCACTGCAAAGAAATGACATACAGAGGTCAAACTGTTTCAAACTGACCAGAGATTTAGAGGAACAACCCTGGGCTGCAAAAAGCCTTCAGTTTGAAAGGATAATCTGATACCCTTGTAAAACTTCAGTCATCTAATGGTGTCTGAATTTGCCTATTCAAAAAGCAAGTTAAAATTCCTAACCGGTACTTTCTTACCTGCAGATAGTCAACTGGTTATTACTAAGTGAAGCCAAGCAAAAGATGTAGAGGTATTGCTCAAAAAAACCCAGTCCATTTCTGCCCCTTCAAAACATAAGTAGCCAGCTACAAAGAAAAACCAAAACATTTACTAGTGCATAGGTCTAAAGTGTACAGCTGATGCTCAGATTTTACTGTTCCAAAGGCAGCACAAGAACTTTGGCATTTCGTCCTTCATGAGTGTGTTAAAACTGAGGTCACGGGAAGAGAGAACAGAAAATAGCATCTGATATCATTGTCAGCATCTGTTCTCGGTTAAGGAGACAGGGACAGTTCTCAAATATCCCTGCAGAATCGCACTTAATGGCACTATGCACATGAGTAGATTTGGATACATGTTAGTAGGACCAGGCCCTCCATCAACCATTTTCCCATCTTCCTATGTATTTCTTTTGAGCTCCATTACAAGAGACTTGGTGATGGACATCCAGGAGGACATTGCATATATTGTTGTCACAGAGAATACTTTTTTATCGCTCAGTGACTTAGCATAAGTTGACCTAACTTGCTAAGAAACGATTGGGACTTTTTTCCTTCAAAGTAACCAGAAATGTCAGAATAACTTCAGTCCAGGGCTTGATGTTACTTAAAATAGTAAAACCCACAAAAATAAACAGAAAATGTGTGGTTTCCCCTTGCTCCAGGCTGAAAAATCCCAGTGCTTGGGCATGATCCTGTTAGTATTTATAGAAATAACAGTCCATTTGCCTGTTTATTTGAAAATAAAACATTTAAACTGCCATTGCACATAATGTTAATAGTTATGGGTGAGCACACATCAAAAATCAGTTGTTTTAGTTCAAGCCACATAAAAATAAATCTTCATTTTTACAGGCAGACTAGCTAAGCCATAGCAGAGCAGTAACAGTGATTCCACCGAGTGCTTAAAAAGAAGGCATTTTAATACTGTAACATACACCTAGACTTGATCATAATGTTTATTATTGAAACTGCATCATGAAGAAAAAGATTAATTCTAAATTTAGAAGTTTGGCCATAGAACTAATAAGAAACAATATTTATATAATCACCAAGTCTGTAATTAATGCTGCAGACAACACGAAATATTCAACTGATCCTCAAACCAAATACCCTAGCTCTAAACTGTTTCACTTTTTTTTTCTTTTCCCCTTTTTTATGAGAAGAAAATATAAGAAATGAAATCTGTATTTTTATGGTGCTGCAGATTCTTTCTTATTTTCTTAAAATAAGCAGCGACTGGAAATTAACTGACATGGTTTAGCAAACCAACCAGGCCATTTCTTTTTAACCTTTATTGACATTTTAGGAAATACTCTTCATCATAAAATAGTAAGATATGTTTTGCATTTAATTTAACTGTAATTAGTAATATTTATCTAATGTATTGCAGTGTGAGATTTCTGGGCTAGATTCTGCTTCCCTGAAGCTAAAGTAACTTCCCATTTAAATCTGTGCACAAAGGATCCTGCACTTAAACTGACCAGTGAAGCTTCTTCCATAGCTTTTGCAGGCAGCCCTTAGTCAAGACCGCTCTCTAAGATTTACATCTTCTGAGTGCAAAAGTGAGCATTTTGGTAGAGTGCCATTGATGCCTTCTCGGCTCCTCTTGCTTATAGCTAAAGCCTGGAAAGGGCTGGGGTGGGGAAATTTGGTGTGCACATATTCATTCCTCTGAGTTCTATAGGAAACAAAAGAAAAGAGTGATTACATCAAGTTTTCTCCTTTGCTTTTTTTTCTCTTTACTCTCCTTGATTTGACTGGCCCACAATTTCTCATATGTACAGTTCATTGTTCCCTCTAGCTGTAACATTACGTTCGCATGGTAAGAGCAATGGATTATCTAGTGGATGCCCTTGAAAGCATCTTCAGGGATCATGCAGCTGTCACATCCTGTCTTTCTTGGGCAGAGTTTTCAAGTCCATCAAGTGTCACAGCATCTCCAAGTGAGGTTTTTCATAGAAGCATCATTTTAAGAGAGGTTATATTTCTAACTGTGGGAGAAAGATATGCCATTATCTATCAAAGGAAAGTAGAGAGACAGGGCATGTAAGAAAAGCTGAGAGAAATTGGAGGGATAATTAATATATTAACAGAAAAATGCAATTGTGGGTTGAGCAAAATGATTTTTGTGTTTGGGTTGAATTTAGCAAATAATGTTGACCAAAAAGAATGTTTTTATTGGAAAGTCTATGATTTTTCAGTCCATTTTGGCATCGTCCTGTCTAAGACATTTTACATAGTGCAGCTATTATTTGAAGTTATGTAGTTGCTTAGATTCAAGAGGCTTAAACAAGACTCAAAGAAACATCTGAACTTTTGAGTACTCCAAGATGGACATTGTGTAATTTATTAATCTGTAATTCTAGCTCACTTTTAGGTGATTTCCTCAATAGTGCACTTTTATTCTTCCTTATTTTTTTCCAAGGGAATCAGGTAAATTAAAGAACATTTTTATTTTAAAATTAATAAAATAATTTATTTTGCTTTTAATAACAAAAAATTCCTAGATGGCTCTGTTCAAAAATCAAGACTAGTCTGTTTTGGGCATTGTATAGACATATAATGGGAAAAAGAGTTTACTGTCCAAAACGTTCACAGGTTTTTGTTTAGTAGTTTGGAATTTCATTAACTGTTTCATGTAGGAAAAAGGCAAGTATACATACAAAAGGAAAGGCAATTTTTTAAGAAAGAGTATATGCAAACATGTTTTATTTGCCAAAAGATGGCAAATAAACCCTATTAAGTGTAACTAATTGTTCTACACTTTGTTTGCAATATCATATTTCATAGTTCTATCATAAGAGCTGGGATGGATTCAAATCACAGAGTACAGAACTGAGTCAGGACTGAAACTCTGGTATTTCTCCTGGCCCTTTCCCAACGTGTCAGAGAATGGAGGGTGCAGGAAAGCAATTTCCAAGAAATACAAGGGATCTACCTTCAGTAGTTTTGCATGTCGACCTCTTTCACAGGCTCAGTGGGAAATGAGAGTTCATTGTACCTCAAAGAATCAAGCTCCTTTTGTTAATGCACAGTGCAGTCTGGTTTACATCAAATGTCAATAAAATGAGAAAAAAAAGTTGTTGTGCAGAAAGTTTTAACTGGAATATGTGCAGGTAGCTGCATAGCCAGTAGG
>VYZV01032018.1:3710-14959 GCA_013401275.1 Pandion haliaetus | reverse complement strand
AAGCCAAACCATGGAGGGTCTTGTCAGCTAAGAGAACAGACACATCCCAGGCAGAAAGAGTTCCATATTCTCCCTCAAATTAATGCTATTTAATTTCTCCTACCATTGTAACTGGGTGATCCCAGCTTGATGCTGTGTTCATTTGATGCTGTCAATTATTGTGCTACATATGACAAAACAGCGTCATTCATTTCCTTAAATGCCGACCAAGTCATCCCACAGAAGTCAGCTAATGCAGACAGAAAGGGAGCCAGAAGATTAAAAGACGTAGTGGCCCAGGATGCTTGTTGCTCATTGCCTCCTACCCACTTTTTAATATCCCCTATATTATGCATATCGGGGGTTCTGTGGTCCCTAGCTCCCTTGCTTGTTGGGTTCTGTGCATCCTTCCTGCTGAGTACCCTTTTCATGCATCCAGCTGTAATCTGCCCTCAGTGAGAAGATTCATCAGTTTAGCATTTTAATTATATTCAATACAACTTACGTAGCTGGTAAAGCAGGAGACTCATTTGCAAAAAACTTGTGGGGTTCAAGAGGAGTGAAGTCAGACTAGATTAGACTAGACTTAGCACAGATTTCTGAAGATTGTTTAAATCCAGCTGCCAAACTGGATCAAACAATCAAGGGCTTGTCTGCCCAACAGCAGCTACAGAAGGATGGGAGACAAGCTGAGCAAGGGAGCATTCCTCTTCCAGGTCTTAGACTAGAGAAGGACTGGGAATGCCGCAAAAGACATCTGAGAGAGACAGGGGCTTTCTTTGTGGGTTATCTAAGAAGTGAATTAGAGCAAGAGGAAGGGCCAAAGGCTTTTGGCATGGTGTAAAATGTAGGACCGTGTGTCTGATGTGCTCCATCTCTGCCTCAGGGATCTAACAAAGAAGCTGTGCCCCCAAGGCACTCTTGTGACCCAGAATAATGCAGCTTCCCAGCATGGTACACATAGACATAGAGGAACTGTGCAGGGTGCAGCACTTGCTGAACTCCTAGAGTCAAATGGCAGAGCAAATATACTTTTGAAGCAGAAGAGAAGCATAACTGGATTCCTAATGGTTATGGAGCAAAAGCCACATCTCAAATATGGCTTTTCCGTAAACATCTATAAAGTGCCATCAAACTTTGCAATGCCCTGTAGATGTTTTGTAATAGCAAGATGTGTATTTTTTTTGTTTAGCTAACTTTCTATTCTGCATAATTTTCATAGGTAAGCTTGACAGTGGGATTTTGGGGAGGTAGATACTCAGCTGGGCTAGAATGTCAGTGGTTTTAGTAGCAATATGATGTTACGTTAATAATCTGCCACCAGCTGGCTGTTGCTAAATACAGCAGTATTAATTCATGTGCATGAATAGATCTTTGCCAAGCCCAGGTGATCTCGTGGACATGTATTTAGGAGACAGAAAGGTCCCTGCACGTCTCCACCTAGAGATGGGGCATTTTATTTACTGTGCAACACTAAGTAAGCCCTTTTTAGCCCTCTGGCATATTGTTTAACTAGAGCAGTGTTACACTGGGATTATGTGACTGGATGCTGCTAAGGCAAACATTTCTTCTTCCTGCTGTCTCATCGTCATGGTTACCCAGCAATGTAGTGTGCTCTCTACTTCCTTGAAACAGGCCCTCATCTTTTTGCATTCTGATGCAGCAAAGAAATGTGGCACTTACATGCTTAAATACTTGACTGTGCTGCAGTGGGAGCATCAGAAATGCCTTAGCGTTGAATGGTTTGTCCAGTAACTCAACTCTGTAATCTCCTTTATCATTAAGCAATCTAGAGAAGAAGAGCAGGAGCATAGAGACTAATGAACAATTTCAGGCAAAGGACTGAATCAAAGTTTATTGAAATAAAAGGGAATTTTTGCATTGGCTTTATTAGGTTGACATAGTAATTGCTCTCTTTTATCTTTCTTAATTGCAGCCTATTACAAAAGGAAAATGCATTTTAAATTGGTTTTGGATACAATAAAGTGAAACCCTGAAAGTGAACTAAATTTTGAAAATGGAATTGTTTCTGTGAGGAAAGAGTTTGTTACAGAATGAGTTTCAATGAAGTAAGATATGTCATGTTTTGTTAAATATGAACTGAAAAGTTTCATTAACTTAAATGTTTAAAATTAATGCTTGACGTCAGTTTGGTACAAGAATATGACTCAGATGTTGAAGGCTTTCCTCTCTTCTCATTCAGAACACACTAACACTAAGTGAAAAGCTCACAATGAACAGCTTAGCTGGCCAATTTGGCTTCATTTCCTGGCTACACAATATCTGTGAACAGTTATGATTTCCTCCGTCATTCCATTAGTCAAAATTACTTAAAATTTATTTTAGTTTTTTTCTCTAAATTAGGTTAAATTGACTAAAGCTTTTAGAATTGCATCTTGTCAGTCCCAGTCAATTCATATGAAACTGAAAATGCTTCCCCTTTTTTTTAGAAAGGAAGACCAGAAGGAGTTGCAGGTTATTTTTGTTGTTTATTATTGGTAAGATGCAGTTGTTAATCTGGTATATCAATTATTAGCTTGCTAGGGTTATGATACTACCCTTGTTTGACTGATTGATTGGATAAGTTTCAGAGTGTTCTATTTTTTTCAGATTGCCTAAATGGGGAGGTTTTTGCAGTAGGAGTAATTACGTATGATGAACTCACGTTTTGTTTGGTTAATATCCCTGATCAACTTGACATGCCTATAAAAGTTTGACAGTAAAATATATCAATATATCCCTGTGCAAGACAACCTCTGTAAAATATGTGCATCAGTCAAGTTTACACCAAGGCAGATAGAACTTCAGTGGCACATACGACCACACTTTTCACATCATGTAAGTGTCTCAATGCCTTTAGAATCAAGTCTGTAAGTTTGGAGCAGATCTTCTGAACTAAGATGTGTTTCACCTAAGAAGCAAATGCAGAACAGGCATAAATTAATTCATGTGAATGAACTTTTTTTATTTTTTGGTTTGGGCACTGTTCTGATTTTCTTCCTTAGCTATAAATAGACCTCCTTGAAAGTAATCACCCAATTACAAAGTTTTCCTTGGTTAGATTGCCACAGAAAATTCTTAGGTTTCTGTTTAAGTGAGACCATCATTTTACCAAAGCTATATATATGATTTTTCATAAATGCATAAGAAGCACTAGAGAAGACATCACTAAAATAGCATGCTGAAAGGTAATGCAAGTTCCAGGCTGAAGTGTGTAACTTCTGTTTGAAGGTGCACAGCCGCAGAATTTAGATACTTAGCTTCTGCATAACTTTGAGGAACATATTGCATTAGAATCACTAAGATATTGTGCTATAAAGCTGGAATTATGGTCCCTGTTGAATTCATTCACATACATCAGCATTTTAAATTAGAAGGAATTTAAAAGATCACCTCAAGAGTTTTAAACCTCTAGAGGTTGCTTGTAGAGGCAAATCTGTTCATAGCTGCCTGACCACTCCTACTTGAGATCTGCAGTCTACTTCCTATGCATCTCGCATTAGCAGTGTCCTTTAGTGTTATATCTGTGATACTCCACACAGTGAAAGGAATATTGGTGCCTTCTCTATATTACATAGTGTTAGTGTCAATAGGTGTCATATTGGAACACAGAGCACGTCTTGGGACATACAAAAAGATCTTCTTCCAGCTCACCTTTCTCTAGCAACATGAAGATTTTTTTTAACACATGTGAAGAGGTCAGTTCAGCCCCCTCCACATTAGTCACAGCTTTTGAGGAACATAAGCATTATGAGCCATTAGCCATAATGAGCCATTACCATTTATTTTCCAGTGCTCTCTCAAAAAAGGGGAAAAAAAATACGTGCAAATGGTATGAAAGAATAAACTCAAATGAAGTACATTGCTGGCAGTCATCACCTCCACTGCAGTCAGAGTGCTGTGGTACCAGCAAACGTCAGCATAAATGTCAGTCACAAGATTTACAAGCAGCAGTGCATTTTTTGAAGAGGATGTCTGGCAGAGCCAGAAAAGGGCAGAGACCTGCTTGTCTTATTCCTTTTTCTTCTAGTTACATTTCCCTTGATAACTGCAGCACCTGAAATGGCCATTTACTTCTGTGTCATATCTTCAAGAGAATTTATGTAGTTAATAGAGTGGTTGTACTCTTAATACTGGTTCATACCATTGCTGCTTGATGCCAGAGTAATTTGGTGTACAGCACATTAAATTTTGTTAACATTCTGCTGATATGGTGCTTTATATTCATAGTTTGTTTTGGAAAGTAGCATATGGAAAATGGTCCCTTAGCCTTACTCTCAGTCAAAGGTACAGTGATGACTAGTGAGAGCAGCTTTTCATTTAAGCTAATAAGGAGCTTCTCTTTGCTTGCTGCTCATAAATAAAGCTATCTGCGTTGGATTGCTCTGCGATATCCCAGAGCAATATTATGCATGTTGCTCAGAGTCGTGTCAAAAGTAACTGAGGGAAAGATAGGGTTACTTTCAGTAGGTTTTAATTTACTATTTTGCTATCTCCACTGGAAAAAAATGCAAAACTTTGTAAATGGAAACAATTTGAGATATACTGAGTGCTTAGACCCTCTATGAAGAAGCTGACCCAAGCAGATAGAACTTTTTAACCATGATTCCTGGGAGTGGCAAACGATACATGGTTTTTAGGTGATCAGCCAGATACACTTCAGGCTTTTATGGGAAAATTTCTCAGACATTTCAGAAAATTGAATCCTTGTGGGATTTCAAGTCAAGAACCTCAGAAAAAAAGGCATTGAAAATTACTGTTTCATTTTTAAAATAGAGGTTGTCATCCTCAGGCATCTGTATAGACTGAACCTTCTGCGACTCCTCCTTTGATCCCCAAGGCCCATATTGCCCCTGCCATGGATACCAAACTAGAATGTCTGTCCTCTCTTCTATGCATCAGCTCTCAGTGGGCATCAACTTTGACTTTGGACCTTGTGCCTTTTACTTCTCTCAGGAATCCCACAGTGTCCCATTTTTTAGAATATGGTCAGAAGAATAGGTGATTGCGAGGAAAAATAAGCACATCAGCCTTGGTAATTCCTGATGGGATTAGAGGTTTTACATTATATGGCTAAGCTACCTCCTATTTGCACAAGCTTAAAGATATGTGGATTGGGAAATAACATGGAACAGCTGGCACCCTCTGAACTCATACCTGTCGCAGTAACATGCTCATAAGCACATGCAAATAGTCTAATCCCAGCCTATATACTTACCTTGAAAATATCTCTCAACTGGGTTACCCATTCCACTTCCCTTCAGAGTCTGACCAATGAGGAATAGTGTGACTCTTCTTGATCTCAACAATAGAAACAAAATACAAGAAAAAAAGTGGATGTTAATACAGTGGTGCCAAGAGGCCTGTGTTCTCCACTGACATGTGAAAGTTAGAGCAGGACAAAATTCCAGTCCCTCTCTGGTTTCCTTCTACCTTCTGTGTCAGTCCCTAAGAAAAACGTCCTACTCCAGAGGAGTCAAACTTCCTTGATTTTTTATCAACAGCAGGCCATAGCCTGTTATGTCAAAGGCAGTCCACAAGCTGTCTGGAGTCGGGATAAAATTTTAGAAGTTAGTTATTGAAGTAAGTATTATCTTTTAAAAACCTGTAAGTGTTTACTGAAGTGGTTTATTTTGAGCTATTCTTTCTCCCTGATGGCTTTCTCCCTGCTTCTTATCAACCTAAAGCAAGAGTAAGCTTCCCAATATTCAAATCAAGATCTAGTTTTCATAATTCATTATACAGCAGCTCTACTTTCATCAGACCCCTTACATGACTCTGCTTTCAAACTACACTACTTAACCCTCCCAGTGTTTGTAATTAGAAATAAGTGCATGTTCAAATATAAACACCATTTGAGTTTGCTTCCCTGTATATGTAACCAAAGAGCTATCAGAAAACAGAAGAGATCAAATACAATCACAAGCTACTGCAGCCATGAATCAGAACAAAAAATACCTTTGCCCTCTTCATGCTGAACACAAGGCTGAGGTCTGCCTTTTATCCTAAAAACAAGAAAAAAAATTAAATACAAAAACCTCTTCTACCTTTGCATGTGTAAATTGTATGACAGAATGGAGAATGGACTGAGGAACGTCTTTGCCTTGCATGAGAAGTCAGCATCTAAATAAATTCATGAACATGAGACTGATGTGAAGAATGATGGTAATGAAAATGTGGGTTCTCCAGTAACTAGACTAGTGCTTTTAGGAGGAACAAAAATAGTCATTTGCTATATATATGTGATGCACAGATTAAATGTGCAATTTAATGTTCAATTAAAGTAGCTGAATTTTCTTAAATTGCCTTCTGACCAGCAAGTTCTGACCATTTTCCAGAGCTTCTGCATACTTAAAGCATCATGAGATCACATGCCATCTTCAGGAAGCAAGCAGATAGCTTCTTGGTAAAGGCATATTTGTGTGAATCTCAAACTGCTCAAGTGATTTACAGAAACCAACGGATTTTCTCGACAGATGTTGCAGCAGCAAAGGATCTGCCTGTCTCTTCCCCTTCCTACTACTCCTCTTCTTTTTACAAAACCCATATGATTAAGAAAATAGAGGCATTTGTGCCAGAGAAGCAGCCAAAGGCAGCCAATGGGTGATTTAGGACTATGAAACAATAGATGCAGCTGCCTAACCAAAGAAAAAAATAACAAAAACAACATTAAATGAGAGGAAAATTAGGACTTTTGTCATTAAAACAGTGGTCCTGTTCAGTGCTTGAGTACTGGCAAGAGTTTCTGAGAACACTCACTTTGTAACCTCTTTGGGAAAGCACTGAGAAGATTGTGTTATAGTGCAACCCAGTAAATGCTTCTGCAGGGAATTCTTTGGCATATGAATCAACCATATGCATGGACTATGCTGCAGAGATAACAGGTAGACTTGTAGTTGGTGAAAGAAGATGATGCAAAGGAAATTTTCTAAATTTATTTGATAGAAGTGACAAATGCAAGATTAAAGCCAAAAGGGAATATTAAATAACAGACGCAGTTTTGAGATTATTTTTGTTTTGGTAGGACTTAAGCAAGATGCAAGATCTCCTGTGTCCAAAAAAAAACTCATAAAGATCGAGATTGAGAGAGGGAAAACTGAGTAACTGATGGAAGAGTAATGGTCAAGATCAGTTTATCAAAAGAGCTGCTTGTTTTAGAAGAGATGGATAAGACTAGGAACTCATACCAGAGTACAAGCTCCCAGGTAGCTACAAAAACATTTTCAAAATAGCTACCTAAATGTGTATTAAGGAAGCAAACATTAAGGCCTGCCTGCAATAGCCTTATTGCTGAGACCACAGTCATTTTAAGTGATTACATCAATGTTATCCAGTCTCAAGACAAAGAACAAATAAGGTCAACCCAATGTGAGGAAAATGGTAACAGCATCTGGCAGGCAGCTGCAGCAGCTCAGTAGAAAGCTCTGTGTTGTGTCCAGTGAGGGGGCCATAGTCATCTGGCCTAGCGGTGCTGCCCTGGAAACAACTGTTTCAAGGCTTGATAAGACTGGGAGGTGACTCAGAATTAGGATTCTAATTTTTTCCCCATTTTTTAAAAGAAAAGAGGGAGTTGACTGTTGTTGGTGCAGAGGCAAATCTGGCATGTGGTAAGATGACAGAGTGTCTGACTGAGGGGCAGAGGGAGGCACAGAGAGAGGAGAAAGGTCAGCAGAGTTGGTGGTAAAACCATAGGTGGTGGAGGAGGTGTTGGAGAGACAGACAGATGCTGGTCACCAGCAGAAAATGTGTGGGATTTGGAGGAGGAAAAGATAGAAAACTCTTGGTGCTAGGTGGCTGCAAGTGGTCAGAAGCCTGGTGAGGTGATCAGAAAAATGGAACAATTGGACACTGACTGATGGGTATGTATGTTGACTGGGCATCAGAATGGCAAATTTTAGATATATAGACATAATTTGATCCAGACTTTCTAAGAGAGAATTGAAGTTCCAGGCCACAGTGAGGAAAAATGAAATTATAAACCCATGGGATTTTAAAAAGTGAGAGGAAATGCAATTTTTAGATACCAACACAGGTGAAATTTGTCAGAAAGAAGAAAATGGAATGGAAGACAGAAAAAAAGAAGAGAGGGTGGAGAGCACAATACAAGAAAGAAAACTGTAGATAACATCTGCCTTCTAACTGTTGCTGCAAATTTATCTAATCCAGAATGTGTATGAAACTTTCACTGCCCCTTCCTTATTTTGGGGTTAATTGCTGCCTTTTTTTTTTTTAGGTTAAAGACATACAATTCATTTGTCTGCTGTAGACTTGTTCACGACAGACAAATATAATATAACAGATTATCTTCCATTAAAAAATTGCAGACTTGAGTCAGCTGCCATGTAACTCACTCAGTTTCATTCCCTCCCAAGGGTTCCATCTATCCCCACAAAATAAATTCATGTGTACTAAGTTAGGGTTTTTTCATGACTAGGCAATATCCCAGTTCCCTGGAAACTTGCAGTTGTTATTTGTCTTTGTGAACCTCCCCTTTGAAAATGCCAAATCCTTTAAATTAATGCTTGGGAGGGTCATATTTTGCATTTCAGTTGTTGAAAAGACCTTGCATTTATTCAACGATATAAAGCTCCCTGAGGATCAGCAACCACAGTTTATTATGTAAAAGTGTGTTGTGCTTTCTGTAATTTGGGAGTTGACTACCCACATAATCATAGCTACCTGATGCTTACAGGATTTTTTTCATTCTTTTATTATTGCTTTTTTCATCATAAAATACAGCTTATTTTTTATATGGCTAGATCCTGCTCTCAGTGAAGTATTTGTCTTCCCTGGTACAGAACAGATCCCTGGATGGTTGAAGTAATGTCTTCAAAAAGTTTTGGAGGGTTAATTTTTGGTCACCAGCCAAATTTCTTTGATTCATTATCAGCTATGAGGCATTTGAATTATCATGGGCTAATTGTATTCAGCTGTCCTTTTCAGCAGGAGTAGCTTTATCATAGGAAAGCTAGCATAGTTTCCATGGGATTTTAGAGAGAGCATCTGTATCTTCAGCTCTCCTTAATACCAATTTTATTTTTACATTTTGTTTAATTAAATCAAACAAAATTTTTCGAAGCAAACTGAAATTCTAGGAAGTAAGCACACAGCTTTCCTGAGCAGATAATAATTCCAAGGGGAGAAATGAAAAAAACTATGAATAAAGGTAAATTGAGTTAATAATGCTAAGTCTATGGATTCTTGTATCTTGGTCCAATAGTGCACAGCTTGCTCACTTGCCTCTGTGCTCTTCATTGAGATTACATGGGAAAATTGAATACTGTAAGAGCAAGGCCTTGTTTTTTAGTGAGACCTAGTACAGAGAAAATGCCCAGGGATGCCAGCTCCCCAGTTTTGTCTGACCTATACCTTAAGAAACACTGAATTAACTCCTTTACTGCTGCTGTTGTGTGTAACCTTCAGTAACCCATATAATTCTTCTGTCTCAGCTCCTCCTGCATAAAATGCAGAAACATTAAACATAGAATTACTGTGGTCATAGTGGCTGTGTGAATAATTAAAGTAGATAAGTAGTCAGCCCAATGTATTTGCACAATTCTGTACCACCTTTTTAGCCACAGCCTCCAGGTCTGCATGGTCATTGTTACCATCTGAGTTTCCCAGAGTATGATGTACTGTACTTTCCACATGCTTTGTGAAACAGAGAGACATTACTTGTTGTCCCCAAGTACAGATGGGAGTCTTAACTGCACTCTTATTTCTGTCTCTCCAATGTTTTACAAAAAGCATTTTGACTGAGAAGATGTTACAGTAGGAGGGAAACTAACTTTATTTTCGCATTTAGCTCAGCCTAGATGGTAAAAGACTCTATCAGTGTATTTCTTTATGTTTCCAGTCCACTTCACATTCTGGTCTCACAGCCTAAGACAGCTTGCTCTGTTTGGGTTCATAGCATTGCATTAACATGTTTTTAAGTCTAAAAAAGAATTCAGTGTTCAGCAAAAATTTTAAATGAAAAGCCTTTCTTTTCACATTAGATTTAGTAAATCCCTTCCCTTTCACAAATGAGAAATCAGGGCCTAAACTATTCTGACAGCATTTCTAAGTTTTTCACTTTTGAAGCTTTTTGTGTTTTATAAATCTAATTAACTGTAATAAGAAAATAATAGGACATAATGTTTGTTTTACAAGGTGATTGATCTCTTGGCAGCCTGGCAGACTCTATTATTGATTGGTTGGTGGATAATGTCAGAGTGGATATGTCCTGAAGGAGAATAGCTGACACCTAAATCCATATGTGACAGATTACCATCTGTGTTGGAAGACAGGTTTCTTCATAAAATTGCAAAGATAACAGGTGAAAATGGAGAAAGTGACATAAGGGAAATGTGTTGAAACCTGCCTCAACCTTTCCATGCTCTAAGAGCATTTACACAAAGCCCTCTATTTTGTGGGCAGCCTGTTTTCAGGATGAGGGAGGTTAAATTTTAATTACACTCATTCCTGTCTGCCTAATCGAGTTTTAATTAGGAAAATGCCTTGCCCCACAACCTAGCCATAAAGCTAATTAAACAGAGAACCTTCATTTGCTATTTGGTGGAACTTCAGTTCAGTAATGATTATCATATATTACAGTTAATTAGCACTGTGGGAGGGAAAATGAGGATGTCGCTGAAGTGCAAAACTCAAATTAGAGGTGCTGTAATATATGCCTTACTTCATTTTGTAGCTATCTGATGCAGGGAAGTCACACACTACACCTACCTGCCTCAGTTTCACATTTGTTAAAGGAGAATTAATTAAATTTATCTCTGCTGCAGAAGTGTTGTGTAGGTTTAACGCAATGAAGCTGATAATATGCTGGCCTTTGAAATCCTCAAGTAGAAAACACTGCATAAATAGAATTATTCCTCCGTGAAACATGCAAAACATGTTAGAGGCAATGAACCACACTGGGAGAGTGTAGTCAAAGGTGAAGTGGTGGAACAGCACAACTACTTCCTAAAGTAAAGACGCTGTACAGTTCTGCACATATTCATAAAATCTTCCAGGGCAAAACAATACCAACATGGAACAGGCTGCTGCATCAACCCATTCAGAAGCCCAGACCACAAATTAAAAACAACTATAATTTGAGTAAAAAATTTTTATAGTAAATTATTTTGATTCAGAATGTTTTGTTCAATTAGAATAATCCATTTTAATGTATTGGTTGTGAAAATATCAAGTGATAATTACCAATACCCCATTATATAGGTGGAGTAAAGTAGAGAGGTGTTACAACTTGCCCATAAACCCATTGTAAATCT
>VYZV01032017.1:5206-18459 GCA_013401275.1 Pandion haliaetus | reverse complement strand
CGGTGAGATGGAATACGTATATCACTGACCCAGTAAAAGTGGTAACTGTTGTGCTTGTGCTAGAAAGAAGTACAACTAGCTGCACATTCGAAATGCTACTGCATAACAACTGAAGCTGATGATCCTGAAATTTTGTTCCCCTAGGAATTTTCAGACATCTGGTAACCAAGACTACATTCAGAGAGGGCATTTTTGGCATTGGATCAAATTACCCAGCAGCTACAAAAGTTACTGAGGAGAAAGACGGCAAACAGCATCACTGCATAGACTTCCTCTCCCAAAAGCATTAAGCTAATAAAAATAATAAACCAGGATAATTCAGACTTAATTCTGAGCACTAGAGCAGCCCTGCCTTTTTTGGGTGACAGGTATAATGCCAGCTATTTAGCAGATATCAGGGCAGAAGAATTGTTCTTCTGGGAGACAAGTTTTAGTTAATAACTATTGAAAAGGCATTTTGTAACCACAGTAAACCCCCAAAGGTAGCTTTAGTTAGTAGCCTAACCATAGTAACTCTATTACATTATATTACCAGATCCTTACTATTAAGTAACAAACATGTCACTTTTTACAGGTATATATGCAGCAACCAAAGAGGAGTTTGGATGTAGTTTTACATTAGGGAAGCTGAAGCTGTCCAGTGTGCTCCACTGGCAAAGACTTTGAAGTATACAGCTCACTACAAAATGAATTAGTTTGTGTAAAACCCTCCATACATTTTAAATTGCAAGAATACAATTTGCACAACAGTTACTTATGTAGCTTTCCTTACGATGTACTTTCCCCTAACTCAGGGCTCGTTGTGGTCAGTAGATTAAGCCTGCAGGGACTCGAGAGGGAATTGGATACTTGCTCAGTGTAACTATCCAAAAAGAGACTGGAATGCTTCAGGATGGCCAAACTCCTGGCTTCTTTTACTCCATGAAGAAAGCTACTTAAAGAAGCTCCATGTTGACCAATGAGATAGCATAGCTTGCTGAACCTGCTTGCCATTTCCTGCAACAACTGGATTGTACTTGCATTGCCCAAATTATCTGTAACAGACCAGAAAGCAATTTAGCTTACCTTACGAAAGAGCAGCACCCATTAATAAAGAGAATTAACACAAGGTGCTGTTTAGATGTTTTATCAGCAATTTCACCTCATGGCTACATTATGCAGAATCAGGAATTCAACAGTTTTAGACTACATGCAGCTCCAATAATTAAGCTATTTCAGGTGAAACAGTCAGGAAAGTGCAAATACTAATAACATAATGCAGATGTCAAAATGCAGCTGTATTTCACCAGTTCATGTGAACAGGGGAGAAGAGTAAGACCTTAGCTTTATCTTAAAAATATATAATTATTTTTAGATTTTGCATAAAGAAATTTGTTGTGGAACATAGGGGAAATAATATCAAAGAAAATATTAAAGAGAGTTCTTACCTAAACCTAAAAGAGGTCTAAGAACCTGAGATTTGATCTCACTCAGTTTGAAATAAAACCTTCTCTCAGTAGAAGCCAATTCATGCAAACTGGCAATATATCCCATTACGTTTCTGTCTACTAAGACCAAACAGTTGTCACCACCAGCTATCACATTGCTTATGTACCCTATCTGAAAGACGAAAAAGAGAAAAGAAAAAACAGCAGCTTTAATAATTTGCTTATTACACTCCAATTTAAAAATAGGGCAATGCAGAATAAAGCTTATCTTTAGGAGCACTAAGTATTAATAACCTACAGTGACAAACAACCCATTCAATACTGGCTTAATACAAGAATGACAAAAGTAGAAGAAACGTTTAGAGACAATGCTGTTCATTTTTCTGGTACTGACAGAGCCTAAAAGACAGTAAATAGACCATCTTTTAAGGTGACTCATACAACCATTCCGTGTTTAAGAGACAGCGACCTTAAGTTCAGTCACTTTCAGAATTGCAATATACTTCATGCTTCTATCAACAGTGTTGATATTAAATAGTATCATTACATCAACTACTTCTCCTACTAATTAGGAAGTGAGACTAACAAGGCTTTAATATTATGACTGTGCTCTGAACTATAGTCCTTTCTGGACCTGAAAGATGTCAATTTATTGATAAGAGTAGTATTACAGTATCGATAAACTGGACTAATATTAACAACCATACTAACACCACAAGTGGTATTAGTGTAGGTATTAGTAGGTATTTGCTTTCCACAGCAGTTGGAAGCAAAATGCTTCTCTCAGGTCAGCACAAGCACTATTGATGAATTGTGGCTCCTCACTAATTCTGATTCACATGCAATACTATATAGTAATTCTGTACTTTTTATTTCCTTTGCTGCTAAATAGAGGATTCCTTAGAAGCATTGAGTCAGATTTGTTCAACAAGCAACCCACAGGCCAATTCTGATATGCAAGAGCCTACAAATCACCCTACAAGGGAAGGGAAGGGAATGGCTAGCAACAATCTTACAGAACAAGTACAAGTGTGTGTGTGTCTGCACACACATACCTGTGTGCACATGCATGGCCCCAGTGCGTAAAGCCCTGTCTCTCCTCAAAACCCCTCTCCAACTGCTATTCTGCTCAATCTAGGGAAGTAGCAAGGAGACCCAGAAGAGCCGAGACAAAGAGCTGCTTTCTACGCTCACCATCTCCTTTTTGTTACCTTAAACTCACGCTGGTCTGAAATCAAACAACCAACTTGGAAGAGGACACCCAGTCAGAGCACATATTCCTCCACCTTACGCCAACTTCAAGGCAGATGTGAGATTCAGCTTGATGACGAAAATTGCATAGGAGCACCTCCTCTCCCCCATAGACGTGCAAATGCACACTTTGGTGCCTTTGCTCAGTTCCCCCTTCACACCCATGAGAATGGGAGGGGAAGGGAAGGAGCTGGTGCAGAACTCTGGGGGACCTTCTGCCTACTCGCAGACAAGATGCATAGGAGGCAGAAGGGAACAGAGCAGGCAGTGCACTCAATCACTTGAGAAACAACAGGAAAATGAAGAGCAATAGCAGTGAAGAATAAACACATGAAGACTGCGGTGAAAACAGCCTAACTTAAGGGTGTGCTTCTGCAGCATGCACACATGGAAAGAAACGGATTAGACACATGGGAAACACCTCCTTGTCCCTCAAACAGAAGGAAAGACCAAGGAACAGGCAGGGAAGAGAACAATACTAACTAGGCCTTCCCTCTGCCCTCCATAAGCTGTGCTCCTGATTTGACTGCTAGGAACCAGTTACTTGACTTGACACCCTTAAAGCTAGCTTAACAACCAACACTGTGCTATTTCCAAAAAGCATCAGTATGATTTGCACTAACTTAAAGGAAATAACCACTCACCTTAGTACAGGAAAGTAACAAAACTGGACTCTTAGTAAAGCTATTTTCATACAAATTATTTTCTGCTGTTGTCTCCTGGCCACTGTAATATAATCCAGGTTGGAAGTCTTCCTCATCTGCTAAGAAAAGGGAATAATCTAGTCCTGCTGCTGTACTCCAAACACCATCACCGCAGACCTGAAATTCATGAGGAAGGAAAAGACATTAGAAATCATCAGCTGAAGCTGGAAGGAGAGTACTTAATTCTTCCCACCACACATGCACATAATACACCTGCCAAGAAAAAAAATAAAAGCTGATTTTTCAACTTCAGCATCTCCTAACAAATACATTTCTTGCATATATACTGAAAACTATCTTTCTTTTCAGTCTTCTTTCCAATGGCTGATTTTCTGCTTTTAAATTATAAATCAGTTTTATTTTTAAATGGGCATCAGGTGAGCTTGATTAAAGTTGGGACACACTTCCCCCCCTCTACATTTAACTGGGAAATCTGTAAGTTTGAGAGACAGTTAACACACGGTACATGAATTTGCATAAGGCCTAAGCAGGAAAATTTTGCAGCTAGTTTTCCACTATGATAAGCACCTGAGAACATAGGAAAGGGTCTGGTCTAACCCAAAAAATCATCATTTGGCTATTGATTCAATGTGATGAAAAGTTCAAACCAAACAGAAAACCCACTGCCAAAACAGCTCTGGAAATACAGAAATGAACAACAAATATGGTCATGGTCTAGCAAAGCTAAAAATGCTAGAAGCAGTTGTTTAGAATAAAAACAGTGTTCCAAACTAAACGTTTCAGCACTGCAACATCAATATCAGAGAAACCAAACATAAGGTAGAAGTAGAATTTGACAAGAAGATACAGCCAGTCACATTTCTCAGTTTTAGAACTGCAATGTGGTAAAAACCCAGTGGAAGTCTGTGTAAAGGATTTCTTGGGTAGATTTTCACGAGCTCATCTAAGGATCGTATTCACAGTATAAGCCAAAGAAATCAAGGGCTCTATTACTACATAGCCCACAGATCCATAAACAAGGTCGGTTTTTAGAAATTACTTTGCACTCACTTGTATAAGAAGAGACCCTAAACTGAAAGAAGAATAACACAGAAAACAGAAAGTACCTTTGCGAGACGAGGGACTGTTGTTGGGGAGTTCAAATGACCAAGCTGGCCAGAGATATTACTGCCCCATGAATACACCTGTAAGAAGCATAGGTAAACATCAGAATGTAACTTTATATACACAGACACATACTGAATTGTGGTGGTCCAACACATCAAGTGTGCAAACACACACAAGTCAAGGGTATAAGACTCGTGTACCAAGAAGCACTTCCCTAATTTCCACTGTCTTCCTATATTCTCAAATTGTCTTCTCACTTCAGAAATGGAATGCACCAAATCAAGTCATGGCAATCTTTAAACATAATGTTGATGCTACATGCAGAACTTTGACAGAAATAGAATTAAAATTCCACACTGCTTCCAAGTTGCCTCCCACAAACAGGAACAAAAGTTTAGAAGCAAAAGAAACAAAAACCTAGAAAACACCAAACATGACAATTATGTCATAGATAAGCAATAAATTATAACAATCACTTGTACCTGGGATTTGGCAGTGAGTGCTAAGGAATGATGGCCACCAGCAGAGAGGTGAATCACTTCTTTACCATCTAGGCTTTTCACACATAGTGGTTGAAGCCTGTCAATCCCCAGAACCCATTGCAGGGGTGGGGGAAGAAAAAAATTATCACATGTATTAACACAAAAATAAATTCCAAGTTGTATTTTTTCCCCCCCTCAACAAATTAGAGAAAAAAAAACCATACATGGAGTCTTTTGGCAATAAACCAGCTTAGTCAAAAAGGTCATGAAGGGCAAAAGTTGATGACAGACCTCACCCCAATTTGAACAAAGTCAAAATATCACCAAAACTCCTAGTGATTACAACAGGAAGTCATAACTGACTGACATTCAGTAACAATACATCATAAAGCATGTTACTTAGAGGAACTTAGGTCACAACACTAAAGAACAAGGAGACAGTGCAAGGCAGTTGACCAAATTTGAAAAAGTTGAATACTCAAAATTTCTTAGTGACCTACTGAATAAAAAAAACCAAAAAACAACAAAAAAAACCCCCAAACCAAAACCATTTACCAAAGAAATCTCACCTTGGCAGAACATCACCATGCCCTAGCTGTCCTTCCTTTCCTTTTCCCCAGCTCCATACCTCCGTTCTTAGAGAGGGTAAAAGAGCATCAGCCTCACCACTGTAGGTTGGAGTCAAAGCTACAGTCCTCATTTTTGCCCGCCCTACCTTCCGTAAGAGCCTAGGAGAAACTGAAAACAGGCCAAGAGACAGAAAAATTTCTCATCATTTTAGGTAAATATATCACTCAGACTGTGTGTTACACGGTAACAGTACCATTTGAGATAACTGATCAAGACTTCTTAAAGAGGTCTTAATTAAGATTGAGAGCAAAGGCTGACATAAGATACATTACTGATACACAGAAGTAACATGTGCTAAAAGTAGACAGATCCCAACTAATTTTTACCAGCTCTTCAAGGATAACAGGCATACGAGAACTATGCAGTTATACTGAAGCAAATGAACCAAAACAAACTATACATTAAAAAAGTACGTTTTGAAAGAAAATATATCGTTGCAGTGAACAGAGGATTTCAATACTTCCCAAAATCTCTGCTCAGATCCAAGATCAATATTGAACTAAACCACATACCCATTAAGAGCAATTAACAATGCTAAAATCTATGAGGGAAGAAGGTCATTGTCATTGAAGTCTGGCAGTGGGAATGGGAATATTTCTAGGTCCCTGGCTCAAAACCAGCTCAGTGCAGTAGGGATTACAGGCCACACAGATTTTTAGCTGCTATGCAACCTATATGAAAGCCAGTTTGCTGTCATTTTGCAGTAAGATGCTCAGACTACAATGTGCCTGCTTTACCTTAATTTACCAACAAAGAACATTCCGAAACCCACTACGCTTTTGGTTTTCTCAGCATGCAGTATCTCCTAGTCTTCACTCCCACCAGCGCTTTCAAGTCCTAAGATACAGTTTATAATTCATAAACACCTTTAGTAGATTATTAGATTTGTGTTCACTAAATACATTTTATTTTCAATTATAAACCTCCGCATTATTATAACTTTTCCAGTTGGTTTTCCCAACATGCTTTTTTACCTTGTGACAACAGGCCAGGCAGGGAAAGTCTTCGACTCCCTCCTTCAGATTCCTCCTCTCTAATATCTACCAAACTGGAACTCTTCTTCCCCTGCATGGATTCCAGTCTGACCTGCTCTTCTCGACTGTCTTTCAGAGCTTCAGGCCCTGGGGAACCGCCACCAGATTGAGATCCTGGTTCACTTGAAGGTGTGCCATAGAAGTTCATTACTTTCTTCAGAGACAATGCTCCAGCTTCGTATGTAGCAGCTACTCTCACACCAACCGCTGATGCACAAGAGGCCACCAAGCTGTTCAAGGCAGACGTGCTGGTACCTGGAGGGCCAGGGATACAAGCACTGAGGAGTTCTTCTTGAGAAGGCTAAAACCAAAGAAAAATTGAAGACTATCATACCAGCCAGCACATAACAGTACGATGATGATATACACATTCACTATCCAAACTGCACGCTATACTGAACAGGATATTACAAGGAAGCTTTTTATACTTAGGTATACATCTGTTCCTCAGAATGGTATTTTTTAAGGTAGGACCAAGCACCATTTCTACACGGCCTGGCTTTGCCTGTTGCACTTGTCTTGTAGCTCATCTGCAAGAGACTGTGGATCCAGGTTTTCTTTTAAAATACAAAAAGAAAGGATCTTTGCAAACAAATATAAAAAGGGATTTCATTTTAGGCTTATTACCATCTTCTTTGCCACCAACTGAAACGCATCAGTGAGCGTGCTGTATGTACAGAGAGATGAGGTCTCTCTTCAATATGTTAAAAGGAAAACAGTGTTCATGGATTCATTTTGCAAGGTCTATTTTAAGACCTGTCTGGGCTATGTGTCCCCTTACGCTACTGTTGTATCCATATAAAGCTTAGTTAATAATCAAGTCATGCTAGGGACAAACTGACCGAAGCCAATTATTAGTAACAGCACATGATTACCTATAACAGCAATCAATTTACCCACCAAATAAGAAATAATGCACAAGATGATATTTGCCAAATAGTTTGAATGTTAAAACAAAGACAGCAAACTCCCATTTTTCCACCCAATACATGGTGGGAAATAATATTATTATAAATATTATAGCTCATTTTATTCTGCCAGAAGGGAAACAAACTTTGACTTCTCTTCTTTTTGAAAAGTTAGGCTAAAGGATTGGGATTGGTCCTGTTTACTTGTACTTCATTCCTATTTATAAAAGGCATGCCTAGCAATACAGAAAAGCAAACCCAATTTCTACAGGAAAACAAAGAGAAACAAAGGATTTTACTAATGCTGAAACATTACATTAGTGTTCATCTCTGCTCTTCACAGGTATGCTCAATTGTGTTAAGATTCAGTGAATCAATTCCAGGCTTTTTTTTTCCTGGACCTGTGCAAGGGAAACAGTACTCTGGAAATAGTCCAGAACAAGGAGTTGAGAAAGGAAGCATGAAACTATGCACTTCAGTCACTTCCTAATGGCAGGAGTTCTTGCATGAGGCTGAGTGGCTCATAACTGCTGGAATGCATTCGTATTAGCAAAAAGCAAAAGAAAGGACAACTGTGTTCACATAATGTTTATTTCTCTGAAATAAGTTTCCCTCAGAATAGGAAAATAGAACTTGCCGAATCCCCAAGTTACTAGACAGTTTATTTTGTTTTTAATACTTTTTTCCCCCAGAGGTGATAACAAAAAGCAACTATTTGTTAGGCACTGTGAAATTTGTCTCCCAGAACCATTGTGAAAATATTCTTACTGTAACTATAAAAAAAAAAATTAAGAAAATTATATCTACCCAACACTTGAAATGACAGAAGAAATTTTCAGAATTCTGCTATGGATTTTGCATATTGGGCCACAGAGTGGCAGCTTTCCTTACAGATGTTACCTTTACCATAAACCATCCAGCAGGACAATACTCACGTACCGCAAGATTTTGGATTAGTTTTCTGTCCAATTACTTTTCGGTTGTAACTTCCTCCCCCTACCCCAAATAAGACATTTTTCAAAGAAGTGGAAAACATAGTATTTTGGCAGGGAGCTGGGAACTTCTCTTGACCTTCATATCAAGCATTTTCTGATGCTTATTAAGAAATTATTACTTTACTGTTCTGCTATAGCATCAAAACTGCGGTGTTGAACCATTTTCCACATCACACAGGGTAGTACTTATGTATTTCCCGTCCCATAAGTTTATGCCACCCCCACATGATTAACATTAGAAGCCTTTTGGTCAACTTTTTAACATTACCTTTACAATCTTCACTTGCAATCTAGAATTTTAAACTGATTGATAAATTAGACAGATTTGTGAGGGATTCATTCTGTGTATAGAAAAGAAAGTTTTACCTTAAAAATAAATTAGGCAAGTACCAGCTTACAGCCCCACACGAATGGCAAACCCATGCATCAAAGCATGTAAAAAATGAGAAATTGGCTTATGTGGTTCTGCTACTGTGGACCATGAAGAGGAGAGACTATAGCACTGTCAAGGCTGCTCACATTAAAGGCTTACAACTGAACAAGTATGGAGGACAAAAAATCTTCCACTTAAAAGTTGAGAACCATCACAGCAAAGAAACACTTAGAAACTATAGGACCACCACAGCTACATAAACTAATAGAATTTTTCTTTATGGCAAGAGTAACATTGTCACAAACACAAGAGGATTTGTAGCAAACTAAGAGCTAGTTATGAGGTACCAACCTGCTCAGGTTCTGTGCAGATGTTTTTCTCCAGGCTCTCCTTTAATGAGTGATCTGATAAACTGATTACATACTCTTTCACTTCTTTTTTGTCTGGGAACAGGATATTTCCAGGGCTAGAAATTCCACTGTCTTCCTGTCCGTCATTGCTGGAAGGCATACTTGCTCCATCAGATTCTAAAGCAACAAGCGTATGTCCTTCCACAAGTGGTTTCTGACAGCCTTCACTTTGGCTACCTGTTACACTTCTTCCTTCGAGGGTCTCCAATGAGGGATAGAAGATGTGGTTTTCTGGTTGGTTATCAGACAGTGCTACACCCAGGGGGCAACAGTGACTATCTGAAATGATTACATGATCTTCCTTGTCCGTCATGGTAATGAGGAGTTGACTGCAATGATTGCACCTCTCTGGGATAGGCTTCATTTCCTGCACAGGGAGACATTGTACCAGAGCCAGACTGTGGTAGGCTCCACAAGCAATCTGGAGCACAACGCGTCCTGCCAGGTGCTCTACCTTCTGTGGCTTTGTCACTGGGAAAGCTGTTGTTATGAGACCAAGCTGGCAGCCACTCCCCCAAGCCCATATCTCTCTGCTTAGCGATAGTGCCAGTGTGTGTTCCTCTCCACACGCTAGCTGCAAAATCCTTACTGATAACAGAGGACTGGTTTCAGAATCAGAAATACTGATGGGTTGTGGCTCTGGCACACACGGCTGATTAGCAACTGCACACTGGCCAGCAGAATTGTTTCCCCACATGTACACCACACCACTTTCTGTCACGGCTCCATTATGGAAGCTGCCAGCTGCCACTGTAATAACATGATGCCCAAGCAAAGTATTTTCTAACATAGGACTATTAGCACATGACTCCTCTGGTCCTGATCTCCAGGGCAGTTTTCCAAAACTGTAGACCTCTCCACCTGGGGAAACAAACAAACAAACAAACAACCTAGCATGAGTCTAATGAAGTTAAGACAATACAAAAATTTGAAGAGAGATTCAGATAAACAGATATCAATTTTTAGCTTACTCCAAGTTCAGCAAAACTATGGCTATTGATGTATGAAGACTGCTGGTTGCTCTCTGCTATTGCTGCTGTTAAGTTCTACACCTCATGTTAACATTACCCTGTACATGCATGCGCTGTTGAACTAAGCTAAGCTTTTCTGCTAAAAATTCTACTATAGCTAAGTTAAATGTATTTATTGGTCCTTCCTCATATTAAGGACATACAACCATGATTGAGGAACACAATAAAGTACAGACTCATCTTCCCATACAGAGATCTAGCATCACAAAACTGTACTGTTTGCCACCCTGCAGTAAAATAGGATTGCCCCATTAGGTGGAAAGTCGGGGGGGGAGGAGGGGTAAATGTACCTTGCCACTAGTTTGATGTTGTACTGCAGCCTCTCCAAAATTTCATTACCTTTACCTGAAAAGATTCCAGCAATGCCAGTTCAAGTTACTTTGCTAATTCTAAAGAAAAGCAGAAATCTATTTTTAAGATGAACAGTTGTTTTCACAGTGATAGAAAAATGGTAAATCATATCCACAAACAACACCCTTCATGGGGCAAGAACACACATGCAAAAAGTCCTTTTAATAACGAAAGAAACATGTTATAAAAAAACCACTGGAGCTCCATAACTCCAGTAGAGGAGAGATGCTTATAGCAGGCTCACCAATAACCTGGAATCTTTCCTTCAAAAACATCAGAGAAAAATCAAAGCAGCAACTTCCAATTTAGTCTTTACAACTGTATGCCCATTGATCAGTACAAGTAAGGACCAAGCTAAGCAAACACTTAAAGGGGCTGGCTTTTAGAAATACTTTTGATTCACAGTGCCAAACTGCTCACAAACCAAGACTCACTCTAATGCATCCACTAGCTACACGTTTTTCCAGAAGCACACAGAAACCAAAGCCCGTACTCATCAAGAGAACCTCTTGCTGTGCTGTCTTTTTTGAATGAAAGACATCACAAGAAATCACATGGTTCAGATTACATTACCATCTTTAAGCAGGAAATCCAGGGCCATTGTTAAAAGAAAAAAAAGCATGAAAGAAGACACTATGCATATAATTTCCATTCCAACACAGTTTTAAGTAACTTATAACTAAGAAGGAAATACTGGCAAAGTTAAAAATCTAACCATTTAAAAGTTGTGCAAGAGACACAGATAGAATGAAAAAAAACCAACTACAAGAAGAAAACTTCACAATAACTGGAGTTTGTTATTGCCTCAAATCTTCACAATTAAGATGTGTATTACCTTCTGTTAGAAGTAACCCATGATGTATTCCAAGGGCTGCCTGTAATACAGTCTTTCCACTGAGGCCTGGAAGCCTTTCTGGAGTTACAGAGCAGGAACCAGCCTTCCAAACATAGACCAGGCCTCTCTCTTTGGCTCCTTCTGCCTCTTCTGAGCTACAGAAAGATTGGAGGAAATACAGAATCAGCTTGAAGTTTTCTGTGGCTCAGTAATGCATAGCTTGCTTTTCACATATGTAGGAGAGGCTTAGCAGTTCAGGTATTAGTTTTAATTTCAGGAAGTCAACATATTTCATTTACACTTTGGTAATCTTAAGTGGTACTTACATGAAAACCAAGTATCTTCTATTTGAAATCATTGGCTTTCTTTTTCATTTGTACATTACTGCCTGAAAAAACAGCTGATCTTGTCACTAGTAACTTAAAGATACATTTACTCAGAACTGATATAGCCTTTATAGTATATATTGTATTTGTTGCTCACAGCAAGGAGATCAAATTCTGCCATTGTATGCTGAGGGAGATCATTGCATCAGTTCTACCCACATGTAAGCAAGTCTGTTCCTATCTGAACAGTAAGATTTATAATGTTAACTCTTCCTGTGTTAGCAAGCAGAAGGAACATTTCCGGTTCATTAAGTTTTATTTATGTTTTATATTATTCAGCTTTTGGAAGTCAAAATGTAGGAAAAACAGTCTTACAATGATGTTTTTATCAGCTACATAGAACATTAAGTATGCTGGAAATACACAAACGTCTCAAATAACATTTGCTTTAAAAGTAAGTAATTAAACAAAGGATGTATTGTGTGCAGATTTTACCGTGAACCAATTGCTCCCATTCACAGTGTCTTCAAAACATTACACCTGTTAAGAGTTCATCCTTTATATACTTTCATTTCTACCTTTAGAGAGAAAAATTAGGGTTTGCTTGTTTTTCTTCCTTTCTTCTTTTAATTCTTATTGAGTTTCTCAGATTCAGGTGAGCTAGTCATTCAAATCAATTGAACCAAGAAAAAACAGAAAATGATCCTGAAGCACACCAGAAGTATCTGGGCTTGCAGGAGTGACTGGAACTATCCAAAGCTGGTTTAACACTTCAACACACTCTGGTTTGAATGCTCAGTCAGCAACTTCTCCCATTCAGCAGAAAGAAATTCCTCAGAACTTTGACAACAAGCACGCACTTTTAACAATCTGTGCAATCACTTGATTTAAACAAACACAAAAAGTCATTTTAAACATCAATATAGACTGACAGAATTTCAAGTTAAATTAAGAGTTTTCTTTAAATTTATTTAAAACATTATATAGAACAGATTGTTATCCACCCTGCAAGAAAAAGTAGGTTTAGCTCCTTATTTGCCAACAGTCAAGACATTTACTCCTCGCATAAATCAGTTCTTGCAGCTTTGCATGAATTTGTGAAGTTAAATATATATATAAAGGTGGCAAGAAAAGCTTTGATGAAATGGCAATCTTTGTCTAGAAGAAAGGGCACAAAAAAATCAGATGTATTCCAAAACTGAAGCAAACCCAGAAAAAGCTAGTCTGATAGGCCGCATTGTGGACAATTTATCCAAGTAGCACATTCAAAAGCCACAAGGCCCTATTGATGCAGGCTACCGATTTCTTAAAACTAAATTTTTGCTAGCTGTGGCGCATAGGATGAACAATATCTTTGCACAATCTGCCTCTGACACACTCCAGATGAGAATAACTAAGAGATGGAATTATCTCTCTTAGCTCCTGTGC
>VYZV01032013.1:0-16453 GCA_013401275.1 Pandion haliaetus | reverse complement strand
TACCACACTAGGCTTCCTGTAACCACGGCTCTTATGGCATCATGTTTGCTTGGTGTCCCAAATGACCCAGTCCAGCATGTTTTCTATGTTAACACAGTATGAAAACAACACATGTCAAACAAGCAAGCCAGTGCTTGGGCTCAACGCTTACATCCTATACAGTGACTGACTCTTGATAGGGTCAAATCCAGAAGTCCTCCCTGAATTTTACTTGTGTGAGATGGTGCTGGTGTCATTACTTTGGCAAAATTATTTCTGTTTTTTTTGTAGCGTAGTATAAAAACAGGAAAGTGGATCATGGGGTTTGGCCATCACTATTTGCAGGGGGGGACAAAAGAATTATTGCTACCTTCTGTATTTTCCATTCACTTTATGATAAGAAAAAAATTATAGGCTGATCTCTGAGTATGATACTGATCGTGGTTAAGTCCTGTGTTCAGGAAAACCCAGTAATGCTTTATCTTCTTATGTAGCTATTTGCTAGTAATGTTGCCCTCCAAACATTTCCCAGTGTTGTCCAGTTGGTGCTGGTGGGAGCTAGAGACCATTGACCTAAGACCACACCTGTACAGCTGGAATAGGGCCAGATCAAATTTGTAAAGCAAGGTAGGACATGACAAGGCAGTGCCAAAGCTCAGCGTGAAGGATCATTGAGAAGATAAATCATAAGCTGTTGACTGGCCAGTTACGGGCTTACACGCCGACTAACATTCCTACGGTGTACAAGAGTGTAAATAACAAGAGAGAAGTGCCTGGACACTCTGGGTTATCCTAGGCGTTTGCCAAGGAGGCTAACTGAAGAGTAGTGTTTGTATTAGTGGGGTGTCTTAAGCAGAGCGCTTTATGCTGGCAGGCAGCCCTAAATGTATACATCTTCAGCGTTCAGTGGGTTCAAATTTCAGTGGTTTTGTTTGAGGCTATTGCTCAGACTTTAGGTTTCTATCTGACCTTCCTTGATACCCTGAGTGGATCGTGTAGGCCTAGCATGCTGGTTATGACTCCCATCTTGTGAGGATAACTTGGAAGAACCTAAGAGAAACCTCATTGTTTGATAAAGGACTAGGAGAAAGATGAGATTCACATAGATAGTCACCAACCTTTGTTCTGCTCCAGATACCAAATATTGAAAAATCAATAGATTGAAAAGCTTCTCTCATTCAGGGAAGGATACCGAGAGGCTTCCAGACAAACCAATATAAACTAATTTCCCTTGCCTATATTGGAAGATTTTAATGTGAGAAAAGCTTGCTTTAGATTATCTAGTTCAGCCTCTGCAAGTGCAGAACATAGAGGAAATAGCAGAGTGAAATGAGTCCTATACCTGATCTTGTTCAAAAGGCAGAGAAAAGCAGTCCAAAGGGACTGTGAAGAACAAATATCAAGAAATAGATGAAAAGTAGAGAAAAGAGGAGATAGGAAACCAGACTGTTAAAAACACCAGCCTGAACAATAGCATGCAGGTGAAGGCACTTATCCTTGGACACCTATGTGGCAGGTGATAGTTGGAGAGAAGACAACACATTTCTGTGGTGAGCTCCGAGTTCTTTTGCCCTAATTCTCTGGGCTTACAAGAGGCAAAAACAGTAGGAATAAGCACCATTAAAGAAAACAAAGGTATGTGTTAATACCAGATACGATTGAGCTCAGGCAGGTTAGATAAAGCAGGTGGCTGACAGGAGTCAAGTAAGAATCCCTGAGAAGTTTGAAAAAATAATAAACATCACATCATTTAAACAATTTGGCCCCTTCTGATCCTCTAGCCAATATACCAGCCTTCAATTAAAATGGAGGCAGTGGAAATTCCTTGCCTTTACCATGAGCTGCATGGTGACACTTCCAGGAATGAGATAAACCTGCCAGATTCTTCCAGATCCCTGTTTCCTAACTGAAACTAAATAACGTGGAGAATAAGTGACAGCCACAGATACTTGCAGCCAAGAGAACTGCTATGAAATGGCACTAGGGTACTGTAGGTACAGTAGGGTACTGTAAACAGGAGCCTGGCCTGCAAGCATTAGTGAAGTGTTTAGTAACAATACTTAACTCTGTTATGTCTGGGTATGTCTTTCTCTTTTAACTAAAATGTTACAAATTTTACCATATAAATGAATCACTATATTTGTTTCTAATGGGTCAACTATATACATCATTGTAAGAAAAGAACAATAATTAAATTAAGGGAGGAGAGAAAAGGACAAACAAAATATTAGTAAATAAAATAGAAGACATATGTTCAATAATACTTTTCAGGCAATACTTTTGCTTGTTACATTTACTATAAGGAGGAAAAAAACTTCCACTCAAAATAAACATTGGAAACACAGCTGCCCAAACATCAGTCACTTGCCATTTCCAGAACACCTGAAGGCCATTATCATGGGTTAGGAGGGTATCTTTGCTCTCTGAAGAAATGGCCATCGATACTGCTCAAGGCTGCTGTTGATTTTGCCACTGCAGAGGAGCCCTCAGTTTTCAGGGGGCTCTTAACGCAACCAGTGTTTTAAAATGTGTCTTGAGCACTTGAGCGTGCGCTCTGTTTTCACATCAACTCACGCAGTGCAGAAAGGCTAATACACATTATTGAGAGCCAGAAAGGGACCTGGCCACCAGTGCTCCATTAGAGTGTCTGCTTGGGTCCCACTCAGGAAACATGCTTCAAGTTCCTCTGGTCTCAGAGAAACCTCTACAGTTCATCCTTGATAAAGTGGAAAGATAATATACTTGGCTCTCTTAGAAGCAGACAGTTCACCCAGCAGTGTTTCCCATTCTTCTTCAAAATAGAGCATGCTTGCAGGTTTTTTTTGCTATATGTACTTATTTTAAAGTTTATAAGCAGAAGTTTTTAAACATTGTCATTTTCTTACCCTACAGAACAAGGCACAATAACAAACCGTCTCACGCTGATGCCATTAACAGTAGAGCCAGACAAACTGTCTGCACCCTTTTTTCTTTTTGCCACATGAATAAATTATTTCCAAAAGAAGTGAGTGATTATTTGATCAGAGATATAGATAGTTAATTTACTGTTTGATGAAAAACTGATCCAATGAGCTTTCTGGGGCTCATCAGATGAATTCTTTCCCAGTAGTTTCTTCTGTTATATGACCAGCTCTACTTAATACATAGGTACTAAAATACAAAGAAGTGCAAATATGACCATAAAGCAACTACAGACCACAGCTATCTAGCAGGTCCACTATGAACAAGGGGCTCGTGAGTTACTGCAGGTGAGTTCCTTAATACATGGAATCTGAAGTCAAGGAGAAGTGCAGTTCCCATGAGTCCATACTTCAGATGCTTTAGCATTCACAGTTAACATGGTACGGGGTTTGGAGGTTTGTTTCCCCATTTGATAATACCTGAGGCTTGTTTGTGTTTACTTCAATGTAACCAACTGTAACTGATCATCCAGAAATGTTTTCTTCACTGCTGCGAGGGGGTTTAGGCTGTCTTTGCCAAGGTAATATAATTGGTTTGCAAGTGTTGGATTATTTTTTTTCCCTTCAGTTTGCAATCATGAAGAAAAATTCTTTCCCTCTGAAGAAGTCAAATCAGTGTCAAGTCTAAGAAGAAACGGAAAGGGTTGTGCAGACCTTGGAGGAAACTGCACAGAGAGTCATTTACAGATCTAGGTTTCTAACTTAGGAGGTTATAGCCTTGACTGTCAATGAATATCTTTCTCATCCTTGCTTTTTCTACTTGCAACCTAGGTAGTTTTTCCCTTCCTAGATTTCTAAAGCCAACTCTAATTGTTACATGGCACATTAAATGACACGGATTATTTGCTTATTTTTGAAGTTGTTGTTGAGTATGCATGGGGTATGCGTAGGACCTGGGTATACATACCTGCAGACTAACAGTCCCTGCCACACACAGCTGTTGGGTAGGGGGCAACAAATTTTGAATTTCTCAAATGTGAGAATTTGTGATCCGTTCAGTCTTGTATGATTAGGCTGCACAAAAAGCTTTGGATTACCATGAAGCCATGAAAGGTTCAAATGCAAAGGGCATTGCATATCATACCAATATTTACCTTGGCAAGACAGTCAGAGACAAATATGTGGCACATACGCTTACAGTTTAGCAGGGGCTACTATTCCCAGGATCGCACTCTTGGGCACCTGCCACAGAATTCAAAGGAAATGCTTCCCCCCCCCCCGCCTTTTTAGTGAATAGCCTGTGTGCAGAAAGGAAACATAAGAATGCTGCAACCCTGCTGGTGCCTCAAGGGTATGGGTGCATTTATGTGTAAATCTGATGTCGTTAATGACTGTTTTATGCACACTCACATAAACATGTGCGTGTGTGCTGGGAAGTTCTGTCTGTCTAAGCTTACGAAGGTTCTTAAGGCAGAGATTTTGTCTTGCAATCATTACAGATGCATCTCCATCAAGGTTCCCTATTGCATGTATGCTGAATAAATTGCTGTTTGAACAAGGAGAAAACACAGGGAAACAGATTTAACCACATTGTATGCCCTGATGGCCCAAAAGACCATCCTGCCTTGATACATGAGCACTATCTGCTTTCTGTGTGCCGTATCATTTTTAGGAGTGTATCCTGTAGGCAGTGGAAATTATTAAATCACAAATTGTAACCAAAATATTTTGGATTTCAGAATATTGCAGAAATATCTACAGAAGGTGAGATCCCAAGTTAAGAATGATGTTTCAATTTTGGATTTTCTCCAAAACCAAAATGTTAGTGTGTATGGCTGTTGTTTTCAACTGATCCCTTACAGCATCGTACTAAACAATCCCTGCAGGATGTGTGCAGGACCAGTAGAATGAGTCTTGTTTTCACAACTAGCTTGACATGACTCTTGTGACTTATGGAGTAAAATGTGAATGAAGGAACATGTAAATCTGCAAATGCCAATGAACGGTCCCAGCTAGGGGAGGAAGGAGTGGAAGCAATTCTGGGTTACAGCAATAGACAGAATTTTAATTTACTGCATGTGTTGCAATAGGCCTTTAAAGATAGCAAAGAAGATGCTCTTAAAATGTTTCTACTCGCATCAGAGATGTGCCAGAAGAAACATATGAACCATTGTCCTATCAGATTTCCCTTCCGTTTTTAAGCAGCCTCTTTACCCAGGCATGGAGGCATGTAAGAATCTAGCATGGTTGAGAGGTGCAAGATGCCCTGTGTCAGGTTAGGCTGATTACACTGGAGGAGCCGAGTAGTGAATGACGGAGTTGTAATCTGGAGGTGGGCTGTGGCATTCCAGGTTTGGATCCATAGGAAGGAGAACAGAGTCTTCCAGTGTGAAGTCCATGGTGTCCTCTTCTACCTGTACTGCTGGCTGGTATTTGACGGCCTCACGCTCATGATCAGATAATACGGATTCTTTGCTCTTGCTAACAGCTCTGCGCCTGTTGAGAACAAACAGTATAATATATTGACCCTGTCTCCATAAGCTTTTGTCTCTATGTGTAATTAAGGGTCAAAATTATTTAAAAAAAAAAAAAGCATTTCAATTTACCTTTGCAGCATCCTGTAAGACAGTGACATTTTACAGATTGGGTAAGGAAACTGAATTAGGTATTTCAAGTAACTCAGTGTTTTAAAAGTAGATTTAGGAGTAAATCCAGGAGTCCTACTACGCTGTCTTTTTATCTTACCACATTTCAGTTCACTATGTATATCTTAGTTATAAATGCACCTGTCCTATACATACAATAATATTCTTTCATTGTTCTGACACAGGTCAGTAAAAATTTTACTTTTCTGAAAGCAGAACTGAAGGCTATGACTTTAAGTATAACAAAGGATGAAATAATGAATAATCTATGACAGACTCTAATTTAAAATGATACTGAAAGCAAGAGTGCGTGTTGAACACACTCTTGCAGTGTAGAGCGAAATCTCTCCTATATTCTCTAGCCCTTTAAAATTACTGAGCAGTATGCTAGTGAAGGGCAGCACTTTTCAACATTACAACTGTTGGCCTGTAACTGAGGCTATTAAAGGGAGCCAGCTTTCATTTTCTGCTGTCTTCTCTTATTATAGGTGATGAAGGCGGTGGGAGAGAAGCAACTTGCATCACATGGAGCAACCTCAATGTTAAAAGTAGGAGAACCCTGCAGAGGATTTGTATCACAAGGTGACCTTGAGGAACAGCAAGTGTTGGGGAGAAAAAAAGGTACTTTGTCATAGGCTGCCTTAAAAATAATGTTTTGTTAAGCCTTAAGTTCTTCCATCGGAGGAATTCATAGGAAGAGGTCTGGATAATTTAGAGTTGGTTCTCAAAAGGATCCCAATGTGAGAATGGCATTTGAACTTCTCCACTTTGCTTTGAGACCCTTTAACATGCATCTTCTTTGGGATAATCCTTACTCCCAGACTGATTATTGTATTGCTCATGTCTCAGTTCAGAATGACTTATGAATGTGCCTGGGAGAATGTAAAATCAGGCAGTGCTCAAGCACTTTGTGTGTATATTTCATATGTGTTTAAAGGAGCATAAAGCTACGTTCTAATGATGCTAAGCCAAACCTTGAATAATAAACAGTTCATCACATAATTGTATAATTCATTACACTTATTTTATTTGTACTGCTGCAGTGCTTACAGTCCCCAACAGTTGATCGTGTATTCAGAGAGCGGTGCTTTAGAAAGAAAGCAAAGCCAGTTCCTGCTCCAGGAAACAAAACGAGAGCTAAGAGACAGATACAGTAATTGGAGGAAGGAGAACAAAAATCATGAATAGGAAAAGTAGCAGATCCAAGACACCAACTGTGTACGCTGTCAGGTTTTTGTGATGGTACAGCAGAGAAAACCACTGCAGGCTTAAGGACAGGTTGATGCTTAGCATGACAAAAATGTAATATACGGTAGGCCCAGATCCCTTCAGCTATGAAAGGGTAAATACGTCCTGCTAGGTTATGTTACTATGACTTTAGAATTTATCTCGTCTATGAATCTGGAACCTGTCAAAAGCTTCAGTTTTCCCACAAACTGCAGATATATTCTCAGGCTGGCTGACAGAACTACTGTCAGTATCTTAAACTGCAGATATATTCTCAGGCTGGCTGACAGAACTACTGTCAGTATCTTCACTTAGAATTTTTGCTAATTTCAGAAAGGTCATGAGTGTGCAGTGCATTGGCTGGAGTAGAACGCTGGTTTATGATCTGTGGACAACCACATTGAACAGGCTGTAGGGTCCATCTGTAAATTATCTATCCCTGTAGTTCTCTCCTTGGGGGAGTGTGTGGAGTAGGTGATACTCTGTATATCGTAGTCTGCAAAGCCAGTCGCTCTAAGCCAGAAGCTGAGATGTTCAGCCAAATTCAGACATAACAAACAGCTGCAACTCTAATCAGCTGCAATGGGAGATTGGCTGCTTTGTAGCTGCCTGATTTTAGTGTGCTGTGGTGGCTTTCCACAGCATGTTTGCATCTCCAGCTTTGTCTCTAGGAAGTGAACCCAGGATCCCTGGGTTGTGAGAGCCAGCCCACCATGTCTTGCACATCTAGAATAAACTTGGGTTCTGTGACTTCTGAAATGCAGAGATTATAGATTAAAGCTAATGTTGCTGTGCTTTTACAACTGTGCAAGGCATTGAAACCAAACCTGTTGAGTGGCAAAGCAGAAGTTCTACAATAAATAGTCACCCTGAGAATGTCAACAAAAATGTAGCGCACACTGCTTTCACAATCTAAGTTTTTCCTCTTTGTCCACAGAAAAATGTGAGTGGAAACTTCTGTATACTATACATTTGGCAGCTGTCCCTTCCTATACACACACACTTTCTCTGTAGATAAATTCTTCCCTGGCATGAGCAATGGAACCACAACTTTGCTTCACTGTTTATTTATGTATTTTTCTTTTTGTTGCTCAGTTCTATTGACTCGTGTCAGACAATTCCATGGATGCTCTGGCTTCTAATTTTCTAGGTATTAAAGTTGTCAGTGGAGACAGAGAGAAGCTTGAAAGTATCTGTTTAACTTGGCCCCCAGCCTGCATATCTCAGAGTGCTGGAGAAAAAGAAATGTTATTAGGGTTTAGTTTGGCCACACAATGGGAAATTTTCAGACCCATGTAGACTCGCAGCAAGTGTTCTTTTTAGGTTTCTGCCCCTGTAGGTCAGGAGCCTGGATATCTGGGAATGACTCTGCCTACCGCTGAAATCATGCTGGTGTTTGAAGAAGGACTCTTAAATGCTGACATCTAACATTTGCTCCAAAGACAGAAAGCTGATGAGTTGGGTCAGAAGCAAGTTTTGTCATTAGCTGTCTTATGGCAGACCAAAATGCAATTAACTTTCAAAACTATTCCTTACATCTAAATGCATTTCCTAAATGAAAGCTATCCAAGGGTCTTTGCATTTTTCCCTTTCATGCTCTATATTACTGACATTTCAATCTACTCCGTTCAGTCTCAGCAACAGAGAAATGTGCATATGCTTGGACTGTATATTGGAAGAGGAGACTGCAGCATCCCTTTTCTGTCTGTCCTTGAAATCTCATTTACTACATAGAAACTGCCACACTGAATCAGACATCAGTCTTGCTTCTGGCAGTGGTCAGTACTTGATGCTTCAGAGGAAAGCAAAATCCCCTTTATGCTCTGAGCCAATTGTACTACCCTGTATAAGATAGAAAAAACTCACCCTGAGCCCCACCGATAAACATTTTCTGACTGAAGGCATTAGATTTGATTAATCACAGTTATGCAGCTGCAGAAGTTAATAATGGTTATGTAATTAAATAATTTCATTAAAAGCTAGCCATTACTTGGTTCACTGCTTCTCCTGGGTTGGCATCACACTGCCCCAAAAGGTATTTCCTTACTGATTTTTGCCTCTGCCTGACTTATGAGTGCTGCAGCTGCAGGAGACGATAAAAGAGATGTTCAGTTTTGATAAAACTGCTCATAACTGTGAATGTCTCAGCTCAGTCCCACTTGACTGTTAGTATTCTCACCACGGCGTAATACTGAAGATTAGGTGCGTGAATACTGTGACATTCAGCTGAAACATATTTGCTTACTGACCCAAGCTGGTCACAATTTACACAATGAGCATCCTGAAAACTCGTTTGGCCTTGCAAGAATGTGTACCATTTGGGGCAGGATGAGGGGAAAGATGAGAATCGGAACACTGCCATTTCCTGACCTCAAACAGATTTTGTAATGTAAAGGACCCTCTTTCATAACGTGCACGTTTCTGTGGAGTGCCGGTTGGCGAAATATGTTTCACAGAATGTGGTGAGCTGGCTTCAGCCTTGTTTCATAGGCTGAGACTAGAGTTAGCCAAGGCACATCCTCTCTTTCAGAGAGATACCTACAAGCTAAGGAGGTTTATGGGGGAAGTACAAAAGTGGTGAAAGCACTGATGGAACCAATAGTAGAAGATTAGAAGAATGCTAATCGGTAGCAGCAAATCAAGTAAGATTGACATTCATAATTACCAGCAAATCCTGCTACACTTTGGGTTGTATTTATCGTGTCCCTGAGCCCGGTGCCAGCGTCTAGTCTGTTAGGTGTAAAACCAAATGAGGTGGAGGAACCTACTGGTGTGGACCCAGTGTTGATAACTGAAAGCCTGCCTGGTCTGTAAGTAGGACTGCATCAAGCAGCCTGATTATCACAGAGCTTGGGCTCTATGCTATTGCATGCATATGTAGTGTGTCTGTGTGGGGCCACAATACAGTTAGTAGGTCTCCTGACCCAGATGCAAGCTTGGACAAGTGGATTTTAGTGTGGTACTGTGGGTAGTGAGAGCCGTTAACAGTTCCTGTTTTTACTGTGCTATGTCAGATTTCCTGGCACAGATGAAGCTGAAAAGTCTAGGAATGAAACTAGATGAAGGAAAAGTTAGCCTGAATATTAAGTAATCTTTCACAATCTTTTTTAAGCTTTCTGGAGAGGTGTCAAAGTTGTTTAGAAGATACTACAGAGGATAATCTTGTAATAGCTAGAAGGCCTAAATGACCTAATGAGACTTTTTCATCCTACCGTATAAATCAGAGATTTTGGTTAGAGGTAGAAAAATACTGAAATCATCAAAGAGCTCGGCAATCATTACTGGAGCTGTTTATTCTATGTGAGAGGGAGCCACTTTCTATTAGCCTAAATCTCAGGGTCAATGACTTGAAGAGGAGCATGGAGAAAGAGAGATGACTGTAAGAAAATCACCCTATCCAGTGAGGGACTACAGTACCAAGTGTAGCACTTATTCCCAGTGCTGTGGAGCAGCTCTTATTGCTTTGCAATAAGATGCCCAAGTACCTTGCCCTTGATAGGAAAAACTAATAGCCTATTGTGTCCATGTAGAATTCCTGGCCTTGTTCAGAAGCTGTGTTTAGGGAAAGATGAGAAATTGGGCTGAGCGTTGCCAAGTAGAGCAGTTTGTCTCATGACCACATCTCATAATAACATGTAGGAGCTTCAGGGCTTTATAACAGCTTTCATAGGTGTTTAATGAGGCACAGAGTAAGAGTGATGAATTTCTTTAAATTTTTCTGCAATGACAGAAATAAAAGGGTTATTTTTTTCTTCTGATAGTTACGACTGATTCACAGTTTGCTTTAATACATTTTAGACAGGGTGCTGTGCAGTAAGAATTTAATCCTGGGTTCCCCTCTGGCAGTATCAGTGCATCAGTAGTCTACTGGCACGGAGAACTCAAGGGGTTAGGATCAAGAATTCATTGTTTTGAAACACTTCTAAATACAAAGTACAGCTGACAAAGTTTTAACAGGCCAAAGCCACCCACTTATTAAGTATGCATCCCCTTGCACGTGTGGCAAAGTTGGTCAGCTGTCCCTGACATTAGCTCCAGCTCTCAAAATGCAGCGAGATGAAAAGCACTGCAGTCAAAACCAAGCTGGGGACCGCAGCCTTTCACAATTCTTCTTTTAGTCCTTGCCACTGTAAGCATATACTGCAATCCTAGAAAAAAGCGGCTTACGTAACTCCTGAGTAGCTACTCATTCAAAGTTACTTGTATTTTGGAAAGCTCAAGTCAGGTCATAGTGCAAGGTGCTGCATGACACAACATAAGTACATTTGCTATCTCAGCGTGCTCATCACAGCAGAAAAATCTTCTGAAACTAAGTTCTGCTATGGAGCAAACATGTTTCCATGCCTCATTTTTCTGAGATGATACAAAAGAATTCTAGCCCAATCAGCTGGGTTGCATTTTTGTTGGGCACCTTGCGTTTGGACATGAATGCCTGATGCTCCTGAGCAAATCAGTTTGTTTCGATATTATTGACTTGCTTTAGGCCCAGTTTGGCTTTGGCAAAGGTAGAGCCCTCAGTGATGTGATCTGGATGCAGCATCCACAGCCCAAGAGCATATCAGCTGAGCCTCAGTCAGCTGGTGTCATGGAGCTTGGCCAGAACCAGATAAGTAATTTCAGAGCGACTGAGGATAATTGGGTTGGGGGGGGGGAGAAGGGAAAGGGATGGAGGGAGGACAACTGAGCAGGTAACAAACCTATTGTAATTTTAAACAATAACTTGCTTATAGAGTCTCTGGGAGAATTTTAAAGCAGTGCTTGTCAGTAGCCTTTTAATATTAGGAGATGAAATCTGACACCAGAGTCATCCCACCATTAAATCCCCTCTATGTTGAATGTGCTTCCTTGAATGCTAACTCCAGTGTTGTTATCCCGGTCAATCTTTCTGTCTCTCACTACAGCTGCTGTTGTGACTTTATTCTTTAGCAGTATAAAATGCTTAGAGCTCAGAAATGGCTAGTCCAGTCTAACAGTGGTTCCAGGCCCAGAGTATCAGATTAATCTTCAATAAACTCTTGACACTGACACTCCATGGTGTGTAGTGTTGCCAAATTTTAAACTCGACAGAGAAATGAATGCAAGATAAATAAACAGCAAGGTTTTGGCAAAAATAATAAATGCAGCCACCCTGGTTTAGAAAACATGCTAAGCCTTTGAACAGTTTTGTTTTAGAAAAGAAGACTGTTTGAAAAGGATCCAGGGTAAATGTTTTTTACAGAGAGAGATACACAATTAACAAGGGTGACTTTATCTCCCTTATTAAACCAGCACTCTCTTCTGACCTCTCCTAGTCTATTCTATATGCTTTTGAGGCTTGTTTTTTCAAGTTAGCAGTGCAGGAGCACCAAGGGGTGTCATGTCCTCAAATGAGAGGGCATCAGGATGCTCTGCGACTATGTTAAAAATGTTATTTATGCCAATGATAGTCTGCAAGATTTAAAAAAAAAAAAAAGCTGACAAAATAGCTTTCTCAGCTGGACCTCAAACACTCAATGAAGGATGTGGCCAAGAAAAAGCACATCTCTGGCCATTCAATGGTAGCTAGGGTACTGGGAATGAGGAGACAACAAACACAGCTTGCTGCAGGGTTTGCTTTTATAGCAGACCTCTGTTAAGATGGTCTTTTGTGGTCTGGCTGGCACAGAAAGTATCAGGTATCTTGTGATGAATGGAATCCCTATGGAAATGTTGACTGTAAATGGGGAGAGCCCCAGATGATGTGAGTCAGGCAGAGATTCACTGAAACCAGCAGAGCCGTGTTACTTCACATTCACTCCCAGTGGGCCTGATAGCAGTTCAGAAGGTTTTCCAGGAAATCTCAAAAGAACAGGCTGTTATGGAATTTTTGTGTTTCTACATCTGGCTGGATGTTGATTTTTCTGATTTTCAGCAGAAAGCCTCTAAAGGGGAGAGAAAGAACCTTCCTCTGCCAACTCTTTATCCAAACGGGAGAAATGCAGTAGGGGAAACAGCACAGGTGATCAACAGAAATCTTTAGAAGGATAAATCCTATCAGGGAGGCTGTTTGTGTGTGCGTATGTGTTGGATTTGTGTCAACATGACATCATGCAGAAAAAAGAGGTAAATCAGCCCAGGTAAAGAATCATAGTAATGCAGTTCCTGACATTTGAGCTCCTTTTTTTAGAGCTGGTGCCATTTGGTCTCCATAGCAATGCACTGTGCTGTGCAGAACTCCTCTCAGCATGTGCATAGGGTAAAAACATGGAATCGTACCTACATCTCTGCTAATCCCCCAACAGGTACAACACTGGGACAGTGCTATGGGGAAATACTGCTGAAGAACATTATTCCTGAATGTGATGGGAGTGAAGTGACACTCCTACCCAGCAGAATCTGTAGCATTTGAATGCTCCCTGTTAGTGCTCCAAGGCCCTCTAGGCTTCCTGATGTAACTTTTCCCCTTTTCTTCTTTCTCCTCCTCTCCTGCCTTCAAACATCTAGGAATGTATGGTTTTAAGGCTTCAAAAGACAAGGCAAGCTCCTTCCATCTTGTTTTTCTCTCTGTGTGAGGGAGTTAGCCTCTCTGTAATACTGTTAGATTCTGACTATGCACTCTCATGTGAACTCTCTCATACTATGCAGCAATTGCACTAGTCTTTTCTCATCTATCATTTCTATTTAATGTAGAAAAATGGTGACTTGATGTAGAGCAAGCAATTGCTCTGGTAGTGAAGATCATTGAGTTTAATACAGAGGAAACTAATAGAAATCTCATCGATAGATTTCAGAGAAAACTAGGCAATTCAGTAAAAGTCCAATTAGCTTAATTAACTGAATAGACACAGAATTCCTTGCTACAGAATTGTTTCTCTCTTAATATTTTGGGTAGCTATTCTTTTGAAATTCTGCAAGTTGACATCAGTAAAATGGGTTACTATCGTTGTTATACTTTTCTAGGAAGGTGGAGAAGACCTATTTCACTACTAGGTCAACTCTCTGCCTGTGCCTGATTGTTACAGAAATATAAAGAACTGTGAGCTAACTGTTAGCTAAAAGCAAAATATCTGCTTTTATTCTTCTGTGATTGCCTGTACTGTGAATGGATAAACGTATAGCAAACACTGCCACAGCCTCTATTTGTAAACCCAGTATGAATTATATAATTCATAGGATCATGAAGGTGGTAGGATTAAGGGACTTCTCTGTAGGACTGTCTTCATAGCTATGATAAAGCAAATGTAGAAATCACGGTTCTGGTAAATGTACTTGCTTTGCAGTGCTTATACTACTCTTCACTACACATGCCTTTTTAACTTTTCTCACATCCATCAATTGCAAAGGTGCCAGTCCTTCTGTATGTCTGAAGTTAAACATAGCTTTGTTAGACGCTGGTATAATTATAAATGTTCTTTTCTGGATTAATAAATCAAGTTCTTCTAACTTTGCTCCATCAGTAAAGGAGAACACTGGAGAGGCAGTCAAGAAAGTAGCTAAAGTACATACATATATTCTTAGCTCTTTTGCTTTGCTCCTATCATTTGCCACGTGCAGAATATTCTGCCCCAGGAGATCAGCTGATGAACAGGAGACGCCAGCTTCACTAGAGAGCACTCTCTTATTTTTTTACATGTGATTCAGAATCATAAGGCAACCTGGCATTTTGGAAGAAGAGTTAAATTGACGACATTGTGTGCTCAAAGCTGATGAAATGAGTTTTCATTTTTATCATGTGAATCAACATGTTTCATGTTAATTAACCTTCCTGTAACTTAAATACAACAGTGCAGCATTCCTCTCAGAGACTTGCAACTCTGTTTTATGTTCAACTTCTTTCTGGAAGCAAAGTTTACATTACAATTTTCTTGATACATCAACCATGGTCTTTCAATTATAGGACTGAAATCCAGAGTTGCTTCTCCTTCTAGCCTGTTTAGATAGTCTAAACAGTTTTCCTTTTGGAATCAGAAACAAAATTGCAAATTTCAGAAGCGTTTTTCTGAATGGGATGCTGTCTTGAAAAGAAATACCAAAAAGTACTCACGCTAGAGCCATGATCCCAAAAGGCCAAGAACGGATTTCCAGCCTCTTCGGGCTTTTTATCTCATCTGATGTCAACACCATCCCACTGTCTGACTCCTGAGTAGCAAAAAGAAGAGAACATCAGCAGAGTGCCAAATGATCATGACAGCATGGAGCACTTTTAAATTAGAAATGGCTTCTGTGGGGAGAGTGTAGAGAAGAGTCAGACTAAACCGCAATTAAAGTCGGTAGAGAAGGAAAGCCAAGGAGCTAGTTAGAATACCAAATTCCAGCTATCTTATTTTGTGATGATAGTGCTTTTAGGCAAGTTGATAGAATTTCACCTTATAAAACTGTCTCCAGCTACAGAGCAGACAACGCAAGGGCAGGAGAATGCAAATTCTCCTTCGCTGTGGCCTGTAGAGGTTGGGGATCCCTGTCTATGCAGTTATCAGGGAGAGACTGCCAACAAGGTGGCTGACTGTAGGTGTTATATTGTGATGTTATATTGTAGTGTTATATACTGATGCTTGTGTACTGGAACTCATGTAGGAGCTACCAGCTATTCTATGTAATCACAAGATTCCAATCAACAACCTGGAGGGCAAATGTTTGCATCAAAACTCTCAATTGTGTGCTATGTAGTAAAGTGCTTAACACATAGATATGTCCAGTTGGTGTATGATATTAAGCCCATTCTTCAGAGTATTCTCTTATCGGGGCCTATATTACCAGTTTTTATCCAACTGTTCCTGATAATGCTGCTATTAGCCTGAGAACATTTGCCTTGTTTTTGTGATGATAAAGTTTTGATCTGTATTTTGAAAGAGCACCCTTAAAATGAACATATCAAAAAATAATTTGACATTTTCAAGCTTGAAATTGATATTAAGCATGACATATGGATACCATCTAGGTAGGATAGCTGAGATACGAATAAACAGGAATTCATAAAGAATGTATGCAGTAATACTGGCTAGTCTCCTCAGAGAAAAAGTACGCTAAATGCCTACTAGAAATACACTATTAGAAACATTGAAATTGTAAGGAAGTTGAAATTCAGTATCATTTTGGCAAATCCCAGTGCTTTGCAAAGATATCTAGCCTAAAAGGCTCATTGTACTTTGGTTATGGATTTTTTTGAGCTGTCCAGCAAAACTGTCTTGATTAGTGTTAAAGCTGGGGTTGTGATTCTGCTGCACTTAAAGTTGAGTCATGAGGTTGCAATTAAGATCAAGCTGTTATTGTGCTAAGCGCTACACAAATTTGCAGACTTGCATAGTCCTTGTTTTAAGTAATTTAAAAAGTATCAAGTGTTCGGGGGGTTCCTTTGCATTTGAAATATTTTGTGATGCTGGAAAGTTGCATCGCTGTTTGTCTGTCAAAACCAAGAAAGCAAAAGACTTCAACAGGGGAAGTGAAATTCTAGTTAGTCTTGTTTTACCAGTCAATCAGATTGAAACAGAAAAATTAATCCCAGCAAACAATAAATAAAAAGCAAAAGCCTTTTTATAAATGCTTCGGTAATGTGTCAGTTGTTAATAATATCAGTTTAGAAACTGGTTTTCAAAGTATAAAGTAAAATCCTAAATTAATTAGGTCTGTCAAAACCTCAGTAGCACCCAGCTTTTCTCTCTGTTTTTTATCTTGACTGTTTCCCCTTAAAATATGTGGTCTAGAAACAATTTATGTGAGTGCTGCTTTGCATTTTGCTTAGAGAAG
>VYZV01032011.1:287129-320397 GCA_013401275.1 Pandion haliaetus | reverse complement strand
AAGAAAGAAAGAAAGAAAGAAAAAGAAAAAGAAACCAACAACAAACCAAACACCCAACTGAAGTCCACAGTCCATCACTAAGTTCAAGTGTTTTATGCAGAGGTCTGACACAACCATGGATGACATCAAAGAATTCTTGGCTGCCCTGATTCACCTTGTTAGTCCCTTTATTTCAGCACATGTAATTTTTCCTCCTCCCCCCACCCAGTCATGCCCCTTCCTACATGACATACTTTGTCTAGCTTCTAAGAACTAGACAGAGGGGTTTTTCTTTTAAAGAATGCTGCTGCCAGCCCTAAGGACACAGTTCATCTACTCTCGGGGGGTCAATACATTACAGTTAGGATGGAAGGAACGTAAAGTTTTCTTAACCTATCATGACCTCCGAGTCTACAAATCCAGAACATGCAAACTTTTTGTTCCTCCATTAATCTGGGGACAGAGTCACGGGAGTCCATCACATGAAATCAAAGCAAGTTTCTCCAAATAGGATGCCAACTCCCATTTCAACACAAGGGCTACACTCAGAGAACTGCTCCACACACGGGTTTTGAGACCATTGCTGCCAGTCTTAAAAATGCTTAACCACCAACCTGAGTCGAAAAACACATGTACAAGTAGACACACGTGGCACAGGCATGCATATTATTGCAGTCCACGCAGAAAGAGAATTAAATTATCCAAAAGGTTAATTCTCATAGTGACCAAGGAGTGGGCAAGGGGAGGGAAGATGCAGGGTGCTGCCATAGGCAAGGGGTTGGCAGTGAGGGGTCAGGTCAGCAGCCGGTGCGGGGGAGAGCAGCCAAGCAGCCCAGATGTCTCCTGCTGAAGGAGGAAGATGACTGCAGGGATGGAGCAGAGCCTCAGATGTCTCGCGCTGTCAGAGGAGAAGGTCCCTGGGTGTTTCAAGACAATGCCCCCTTCCCAAGCTAGGCTGGCAAGGGGGAGAAGGCACAAGGAAACAGCAGAGACCTCAAGACCACCATCACCTTCAAAGCCTTCTGCAAGGCAAGTGATGCTCCTGTCCAGCAAACTAAAGATTCCACTAAAACCCCCTGTAAATGATCACACAAAACCATTTTGTAAAGATTGGTAGCAATGGATCATATATACCAACAGGGAAGAGACGGGGAACTTACCAAGAAAAATGCCAACATCGCTGACAGAGAGAACTAGGGAAAACCCACTGGCAAAAACAGTAGCTTGGCTTTTGCAGCTTACCCTCTGCTTAACATAAAATGCTAACTTCAATATTAAATATTTATGATTCCACATCTATACACACACCTGCACAGACACACAGACGTAAGGAGCCTGTTCTACTATCCAATGAAGCGAGGCAGGAAACAGAAAATAAATATGCCAGGGATGGGCTGGTTTTTATCTATATAATAAATGCGATTTCGCTAAGGACGCTTACGACTGGCAGAAGGGAGGCAATGCAGAAACTGGAAGTGACTTCACTGACAGAAGCAGAAGAAAAGTGCCTCAATATTCAGCCTCTTGTCATTACAACACATTAAGCCAAGCCAGCAAGTGGAAATGTAATAGCAAAGTTGTGGCTAGGTACATACATTGTATTTTCCTTGTTTTTATTTATTCATACCTGACAAAGATTATTTGTCCTTTGATTTCAGCATCTGGTCCTGCTGCACCTCAGTACACTGTGGTACCTAGATGGGAGTATCAGGCAACAGCGTTAGGTACAGAGGCATATTTTTGCCATTGTGTACAGTCGAATTTGTACCTGAGTTAGTAACAGAGATCTCCTATGCCAGCATTTCCTGGAGAGAAACTAACCCCTTTCAGCTGCACAGCCTGACAATTCCATTTGCTTTATTGCCGTGCAAAATCCCACATGATCAGCAAACACACACAAGCAGTCTCTGTGTCACTACAAACATAGCTCAAGATGAGCACACATCACTGTACAAGTACCATGGCAGAACAAAGGCAAACATCAAGACATTTGAAGAAAGCTGTTTTGTGCTACAGGGCAAAGCACTGTTATTCTTTATGCGCTGACTTCAGAAGTGGGGACCCAAATCCTACCTCCTCCATCCTAGGAATGACAGACAGCATTTTCCACAGAGAAAGGGCAATGCCCTTAATAACATGCTTTAACTTTCCGTCAGGCCCTGAAGTGGTCAGGGACTTGGACTAGATGGGTCATTATAAGTCCATTCCAACTGAAATATTCTATTTTATAGACCTCTGGTCAGTCCAGGGATCTGCTTGCCCATGCCCTAGGTGCCAGGGTGAGTGTTACGGAAGATCTTTCGCTGGTGCTGCTTAAAATTTTTGCTACGAACATAGGACTCTCTTCCAAAACAGTTTCAGCTGATCAATATTTAGTGGCAAAGAGGTCCTGAACTGGGTTTTGCACGTCCAGTTTTCCTTTGAAAATCTGACATCTGAAACATCACTCATCTGATTGCCAGGAAGCAAAAGTTCTGTACGAAATGCTCCAACTACTGGATTACTGTGCAAAATCTCTACAGCAGCTACTTGTAAATAACAAAAAGCTAACACCACTGTGCTACATAACTGTTGACATACACCGAATATTTATGGAAACATTAATCTATAGATCGTGCTATCTTTTATGGAAAGTGGGGGGTGCAGTAAGTCTGAAAAAGACAGATCTCTCATTCATAACTAGCTCTGCATCCCTAGAGTACTTCGGCTCCACTGTGTGCCATATTTCTGATGTCTTTTCTCTTACGTTGATTCAAGTAATTTGACTCCTATTGCCTCCTTGGGTCTCGTTAAGTCCATCAAACTACAAAACACACATGAAAGGAAAATGGGCCCAAAACACATTTGGGATCTCACAAGATACAGATTCATGTAACCCAGTCAACTTCAATGGGAGCTGGCCACCCAGCTCTTCTGAAAATGCAAGACTATGCCACTTGACCTTGTTATGAGAGAAAAGACATCCCATCTAGAAATGTAAGACAAGCACCAACTCCATCTCCTTATCAGGGACCCCCACTAATTACCTCACTTCACATCTTCTGGTTTTTAAGCATCCAATTCACAGAAGACCCCAGTAGGTGAAACAACAGGGCAACAATAAACTTCCCCCCAAAAAAACAAAAATAGGGAGAGTAATTCCAGCAATGTGAAACGCAGCAGGCCCATTGTTCACCAACTGCAGGCCCAGAGCTCAACAGTGCTAATTAATAAGGTAGCGCTCAAGGTTTGAAGACCATTCTCTAGAAATACCTCACATGATAACGGCAGCTGCTACTTGTTCTGAACACACACAGATACTCCTCACAGGCAAGCCCCCTAGGAGAAAAAAAAAGGGTATTTGGTATCATCCTAAACTGCTGAACTAAAACTGAATTACCTAGTCAAACCAGACTCTTTACTGTAAACAAGACAGTATTATTGCTGACATGACGGATCAAGGTTTCTACTCACTGCTATCAAACACCAATAACACTGACCTGGGCAGCTAAGGCTCTGCCACCAGCCTGCTGCATGACACTGGGGTAGCTTCATCCCTCTGTACCTCTGTTTTCTCCCCTCGTTTGTTGCTTTGCTGAGCTGTAAGCTCTTTGTGAAGGCTTCTGGTCCCTTCCTAAATGTTTGCCCTACGTCTAGAAGATGACAACCTCAACTTCATTTCTACACTAGAATGCAACTTTTATTCTAATGTGTGTAAATGCGTACGATACATGCACAAATCCTGCAGGCCCCTTCCCTCTCTCACCCAAAATTCACGATGAAAAGAAAGACAGAATGGTAAATGTTTAAAAAATATATATCTTTAAACACAAAAAATATAAGGAAGAGATGTCAGAATGTTAAAATTCAACCGAGTTGCACATGCAGACACACACAGGCACACTTTAGAGCTTGTATCATATTCATGGCATGCAGCATAACCATCAGGGAAAGCTTTATTAGATGAAAATAAGCCTGTTGTAAGAGATTTCCTTGCAATTATTCTGCTGCCATTATCCCGGCCAAGCATTCATGCAGCTTTTCAAATTAATATGCTTAGTTTTCAGAGCAGGAGATCAGAATAGTGGAATTCTATGGGGAACTCAATTACCAAAGAAAATAATTGCTTGAGCATTCAAGAAATTGGAACTACATCTAATTGTGAATAGTAGATTATTATCTGGATTATGGAAGACACTTTGAAATGAACTCAGACATAGAGCTATATATGTCTTGAGGATAGTACCTGCTAAGATTTCTAGGGCTCCTCTCAGGCACAGAGGAGCTCGCTCTCAAACATAAAACTGAAACTACCAATGTGGGCTTGTTGGCTTTCAGACAGGAATGCAAAAAGGTAATATCCCTGCTGAGAAGTTAAAAAGCTGAGGAGAACAACAACAAGGTCACCAAGGGAGTTTGCTTGGGACTTTTCCTTTTCCATTTTGTATTCCTTTGGTGTGGACCAACATCAGCACGTTGCTGTATGGTTGGCTTTTTTTGCTGCTTGAAGACTGTGCTCTCTGGTTGTAGGTTGCTGGTGCATTCAGGTGGCAGCTATACACTAAGAGTGTCACAGCTCTAATAAATGAGGATATCCTCCTGCCTTCGAGCTCTGCTATAGCACAGAGATAAGCTTAAGTGGTAGAACAGGAGGGCAAGAAGAAAAGGGTTTAAACCGAAGATGTTTGGGATTTTTCAGAGAGCAAAACAGGACGCTTTGTAAGGAAAAGAGATTAGAGGATTTTATTCAATTTCTCTCTGAAGAAAAGCAAGCACTACATGGAAAAAAGATTACAGTATTGAGAAAACATTTGAGAATTGCAACAAGCATCGGGTACGGGATCTATAGGATGCACACTGAGTAAGTATCTGGCAGAAATTACGCACGAAGGATACCTTGCAGATTGGCATCAAAAAGGTACGGAGACTAGAAAAGGAGCTGGGAATGATGCTGAAGCTCAGACAGCGGGAATAAGGATATAATAGCAGAGAGGCAATGTGGATAATTCGAGACCTGCAGGTACTTACGTGCAGATTTTAAACAAGAAAAATGTATCTGTGGTACCAAAAAGAAGTAAAAAAAACTAGCCAGGAAATGAGAAAGTGAATTGAGGAATAAATGTGCTGCACAGGAGAGCACACTGAGAAACCAAAGACAAAATTGCAAGGCAGAAGTGAAGAGGAAGCAGTTGCGGGTTTTTTCATGAAAATACTATGAGGCAGCCAGGTGGTATCGCAAGCAGGGTCCCTCCAGAGATGGAGAAAGATCTGTGTTAGAGCCTGGTGAGAAAGCCACAGGAACTTCCTCCATACAGATTTCAATGAGAAAGAGGCCGAGAGACAGGCATGCAGAGTAACCAGGGAGCCCACTTTCAGAGGGCAGACTGAGACAATGAACTTACTTAGACCCAGAAAATAAAGGTTAAGAGGGCATTTAGTTGTTTACTACACATACATTACCAAGGAGATACAATGTATTTCCATAAAACAAACAAAAAAACCCAAACTGAACTTGTTTAATACAATGCTGGCACCAGAACAAAGAATAAGATAGGCAGAGTAGACTCAGGTCGGCAAGAAGGGTTCATAACATTCCAGGAATGCCAGAACTGTCTTCCCAGAGCAAAAGCAAAAATGGCAACCTAGCACTCTAAGGCAGGGCACGATAAATTTTACAGAAGGATTACGTGATACAATGGTTTGCAAGAACTGAGGACTAAACTGGACAGCCTTCTGCTCTCAATCAGGTGACATCTCAGATTTTTCCACATATAAACACACTTTTACCACCACAGCCCCAGTTTTGTTCAAAGAAAGAGGCAAGCATTGGCTCATAAAAGAGAAACCCTCAATTTAGTAGTCAAAACCTAGCTCATTTTCCTTAAAAATGCCTTCAGTGTGACCTTTTTACATCACACTTCCCCATATACAGCTGAATATACATCCATTCACAGCTGGTCAAAATATAGCTGCAGTCTCATCCCTTCCAGAGATACTCTCCAGACTTGGCTTAGTAGTACAAAAACAACTTGTCTGTAACTCACTGCATCAGCCTTTAAAACCCATCAGAGAAAGCTCCATTCATTTTATACACCTATAAAATTTGAGTTGTGACCAACCGCATTTTGTTTGCACTCTGACTTCAGGTAGTTTGGCCAAGTCATTTCAGCTATACAGCTTTCTGACAAAGAACTGGCCTTACTCATGTTTTGAAGGTTACTGCATTGCCTGCCATTCCTTACTGCAGAAAAAGATTACTTGAGCCTTGAGACTTCCAACAGAGTGCCAATGAGGGATCTCACAGAAGTTTAATGCAAGAGCCAGTTCAGAAGGAGAGAAAAACCTGTGCATGAAGTTGTTCAACAGCAAATGTGTACTTCGAGGCAAGTTGGTTTGATTTGTTGGGTTTTGTTCTCTATTTAATTGCTGGTAGATAGCAAAGCTAGTCACCAGAAACAGGATTCCTTAAGTTCTGCTTTCATTTCTACCACTGCCCCCAGTTGCATCACCTATGAATTACACTCCAGAGCGCAGGTGAGCTTTCTGTAACCACACTATGAAACACATACAGTCCATGACCGTGCAAGTGAAAAAAAGAAACCAACTCTTCCTCAGGTTTGCAGCTCTTTCCCACTTGCCCATAGAGCTCTTTGCTCCATAGCTGCTGGGACTTACCTCCAATCCAAGCAAGTCTGCTTCCCATTTCACCCTTCTGTGCTTTCCAGGACAATTTGCCTTCGCTTTAACACACAGAGCAAGCTAGCAAACTCTTTCCATACTTCTAAGGAACATCTCCCTGCCTGCTCCCAACCAGAGAACTAAGACCTCCTGCTATAAGTGGGCTGTCTTATGTGCTCTCCAGCCCCACCAGCAATTAAAGAAATTGTCCCCAGCCGAGATGAGACTAGGGCTTCACCCTGCTGCAGGTGTGTTTGAGTACCAGTCCTCCTAAAGGGCCCATCAACTCTGTGACAAAAACACTGTTTCTCCAGCCTTGTCCCTTACACAAGGAAGCTGAACTGGCTGCAAAAGGGAGCTGGGCATGGAGAATGCATCCCATCAACTACTCAGGATAAGTCAAGAGCACTCTGTTTGCTCAGCCCTGCTCTCGCTTGAATTTCTAGCCCCGCAACAGCCACCCACTGCAAAAATACCAGGCAAACCCCACCCACACATAGCACTTTATAGACACCAATGCTGGCCTCTTCTTTGCCTTTGAAGAGGGAGTAGCAAGTCCATAAGACATGCGCACGCAGACCTTGAATTTGGAATAAACAGAGCATTTTCCAGACCTTGCTAGCAGCATACTGAAGATGTACCATTAAACATTTATTTTAGAGTGGGTTTCAGACACACTTGACTCCCATAACCAACATGCTGCCCCTTCCTCACATTAGCCTTGGATGGCTTCATGAAAATGCTGCAGTTTCCTCAGTCCAACTCCAGGAGGTTTGCATCAAATATGTGTTTGTGTTAGTCAGCTCTCCACCTAACAATAAAGGGAAAAATCATAGTAACAAAGCAGAGACTGACTGTCCGTAGTATATTATCATTACAGGAGAAATACAAGAAGGATCAAAGGACAGAGATGAGACAGCTATCACACAGTTAGGAGTATGGCATCTTTCTCAGATCTACAGGCGGCTTAAGACCATGCAGTGCTAACACAGGCACATCAACTCCAACCTACTGATGGTATTTTAAATGATAATGTTATAAGCCATTTCACTTCTGATTATTTTAGTGGAAAACATCCAGCTCATGCTGTTGTCCCACATGTCTGAGGGAAAGAGAAATGTAAGCATGGTCACAGCATCAGCTTGTGTCTCAAGGTGGGCAGGACCAGTTCCCAGCACACCGAACGCTGCCTTCACCATCTCAGTAACCGCTTGGCTTGTGGCTTGCTCCTCTGCCTGTAACAACACTAGACTTGTTAGCTTACATTTTAGTTATTGGGAGATATTTAGATACCTCTGGAAATACGTTTTCTTTCTGTTTAAGAGCCACAACTAAGGGCTTCTACCAGGTAGTCATATGTGGACACTGCAAAAATCTATGGCTTACTGAAAATGCAAAGAGACAATAAACTGACTTTAAATATATGAATTCAAATAAAACATAATGAGTTCAGTATCAAACTGGATGGAATTAGGTCATTATGCAGATTGTTCTGCTCAACCAAAATGTCTGTTTCTAGACTGAAGGCTGTTTCTGCATACTTACATGAGCAGTCCCAAACTCCGGCGGCAGACTTTGCAGAAGGCTTGCAGCAATGGTTAAATCTAGCAACTACCGAGCGCAAGTGGCCATGGCCACCACTGGTCCTGGAAGGGAATCACCAAATGGGCATCTCCACTTCCAGGCTTATCCATTTTTCTTGAAGGTGCAGAGCTGCCCTGTGGGGATCACTCACTTACACTGCTCTTTCCCAAGGAAATCAAGACATCCAAACACAGAATGAAAGGAGGGAGAAAGGCTTTCAGTAGATGGGTAACCAGCTGTATGACTTAGAAGCAATCCCCTGGAGCACCTCACATCTCAAATCCAACATGGCTCTTTCTACTCTAAATTTAATTTTTAAAAACTATATATGTGCCGTTGTTTGGCTAGAGCTTTAAGGAAACACAGAGGAACGCATAGGCAATAAAGCACCAGCTGCTTCCCTGTAGCTAAGTTTATCACAGTTTAAAAACAAATACTTTTTATACAATTTATAGCCTCTGTATGTTAAGTCTCTTCAAGCAGATACCTGCTGGAGTGGACATTCCTAGTTCTTATGCTCAGAAAGATATCAAAGAAATGCTGTTCACCAAACAAGAACAATACATATGCATGTAAGTATGTATACATACATAAGTATGTTTCTGTAGATGTTTACATAGGAATATGTGTAAATGAATATATGTATATCTACGTCTTACATATACATGTGTGTATAAATATATATACATATACATTTTCACTGAGGGTAGCAAAAAACAAAAGTTTGTGGGCAAAAGCCTTCCACGCATGCCAGTGAGGACTCTTCACTGGCACCAGTAAGACCCAAGACTAAAGATAACCTCCTTTCTCTTGTAAGACCATAGCCTATATGAGCTGAGAAAGAATAAGGTACACCCGGAACAAGAAGTCTGGTACACCTGTATTGGGATATAGGGCATTTGTTGCAGATGGGAATCAAAGGCGTAACACCATCACAGGTGACCACGGAGGAAAAACCTGTGGGTCGAAAAGGGTGGCCTTTGAACCAAGGTCTCAGTTGAGCACAGCAGTTAAGGAATGTTTAATTCCCACAGAGCTCAGTCAGGTTTGCAAATGTATTCAAAGCTAAGCACAAGCCTAAGTGCATTCCTGAGTAAGAACAGTAGACAAGGTTAATAAGAGGTTTGAGGCAGGTAAAAATATGAGATGCAACAGTTAGATACCCTTTCCTCTTCCAGTATCCATCGGCACTGTTGAGCCATCTTTGCCAGCCATGTTACAAGGGTTTATACAATAGCTTATACTGAGCTCACTTGACTGGAGTTAAGACCTGTTAACATGGTGATCATCTCACGCCCAGAGCAAAATTATAGTTTTCACTGGTACTAGCTTACACAAGTTGGTTATTTTCATTTTCCAGTCTGTTATTGTTACCAAACACTGCAGAACTCCACATCCCACATGCAAAATTTTCATTCAGCTCTGCCCAGGCATGTTTTTCAGCCCCTCCTATTCAGTTATGTTGGGACTGTAAGGGCAGATTGAACTGCTTTACTTCGACCCACAAGTACAGACCACACCACGCATGGAGAAGCACCGCTTCTCCAGGGGAGAGGAAGAGTGAGGGGTGCCATCAGCTGCGGCTACTGCCCCCCATGAGGAAAGTCCCCAATCCACGGTGGGTTGGAGGCTATGCTCCCCTTTAAAGGCAGTTAAACTTTTGCCCCTCTTTTGCCTCCTAGTAAGTTGTCTTCACAATTTCAAACCTGGTTTCCCCTCCTAAATGACTTGATCCTTGCTCTTATTCTTCTTGCAATTAAAAAGATTGAACAGGGAGGGAAGATGTGTAATGTGGGTTCTACTGAGACAGAAAATACTGCTCCATAATACTCCATGACCCTTCTTATTTTGACACATGCAGTGGGTCAGCAGAGCCTACAATGGGTAAAACATACACAGGCTCTTATGAAGGAAATTGTCTGCTGAGGTCACAGAACAAGGTCTGAAAGACAACCCAAGGAGTCAACAACATCAATTTTCATGGCACCACTACATAATATGGAGGGCTGACAGAAACTTTTCACCCCCCAGAAACAAATTAAGTAGCATCTACTAAAAGTAGTATAATTTTCCCCAAGTTTACTAATCCTGAGTAGGCTCTATTCAGTTTTTCTGGTGTTTCATATGGTTGTAGTGCAGTAGAAGTGAAGGAGGTCTGCCTTGTCTCACTACAGCTGACAGAGCATGAGAATTAAGGCACTGAAGTAACTGTAATCTCTGTGATGCCATGAAACTTCTGGTTTTTAGCCTATAAATGCTGTAAGCACTCAAAGTGTCCCGAAGATAACACAAGACACAGGATTTAGTTCCAAAGTCATGGTTAATGACAGCACATCTCAGAAGCGATATTAAACTGTAAACCTTGGTGGGAAAGGCAGTCTCTCGCTATTAGAGATCAGGGTGAAGCCTATGGCCATATTATCTTACACATCAGCTTCGCAGGTTTAACACTTTCCTCCAAGCCTCTGGTATTCTGCCTCTGAGAGATACATGGTATACAGGGGATTTAACAGACTTAAATGTGATACTGGCTGGCAAAAATCCTATATTGTAAATTTTTTTTAAATGAAAGAAAAACACCTAATAAATAACGGAACCTTGGCATCAATCTTCCAGGAAGATGCTAACAATGCCAGGTTATTTCCATAGAAATGGACTGACTTTACAAGCTCATGGAGATCCACATAACAGTACTCTTCTATATATACCATTATTCTTTAGCCTACTAAATTTATACTTCTAAACAGATTTCAAACCTAAGCTTATGAATCCTCCCAATCACAACATTAACCGACTTCAAAATTTTGATTAACTAGCAGGGGATTCAGGAATCTCATAAGAGTATTTGGACTGGCACAGGAACCACATGACTTCCAGTAAGGTAAAAGAAAAACAATCAGAAATAACTGACTCTGTTATTAACGTTCCTGTTTGGAAAACGGTACGGACCATGGTTCATGTGAGAAGGGCTGGCTTTTCAGTTAGCTGCTTGTTCGTCTCCATTTTTCAGTCCTCCCACTCCAACAAATTTAACTAGCAACCTTTATAAATCAGCCAATAAATTACTGTAAAAGGAGAATAATATACTTCCTGTCTAAATAAATGATAGCTGAAAAGTTCCTAATGGGCCTTGTACGTGGGAAGAGGCTGGCTTTGTTCAACACGCTGCACGGTTTTTTCAGAAAAAACAGAGGCTTCATTCACTCAGCCTCCTTATCTGCACCTGTCGTCGCTGCAGCTTGGCAGCTTTTCCACAGTGGTGTGCCGTACGTTATTTTCTCTCGAAAACCAGAGGTCAAGCCTGCCTATAGGGTGTCAATGGGAGGGGGCCGTCGCTGCATCTCAGCATCACTCCCCAGATCTGGCACCACATCTCCCGGCCCCCATGGAGTGTGAGCAGCCGCCTGTCCCGCTCCACGTGCCTGCGCCTTTCGGCGCTGGGCTTGTCTCAGCATGAGTAACGCACGACACCGATCCCCTGGAGTACCCACAGCCACAGCTCAGCTCCCCCTCCTCCCTTGGTGCTGCAACTTCTGCATCTATATTGTGGCAGTTTGAAGATTTTCGATTTACACAATTATGTTACCTACTGTTTCTGCATCTTCGAAACAGCCCCAGTGGGCAAATACACCTGAAAAAATAATGGAAATGTACATGGTTGTTTTAACTTCCCCAATTCTCTTGAGAATAAGTGGAAATTAATCTTGCAAATGCTTTCACACGAGTTACCTTATCCTGAAAGGGATATGTTCACCAAGCTGAGCAAAGTCTTTGATGAGTAACAGCGACTAAGAAAATGAAAATGCTGGCAATTAGCTGCCTTTATTTTATCAGCAGAGATACTGCTCTAATTATACCGCACCCGACTTTGCACCAGCACGGCCCCTTAAAAAGCCCTGCCTTTCCCACATCATTAATATCGCTCATGTCATGTGCCAGTGCAGGGCTACCATCGCAAGATAAACAACATTAATGCAATGCAACAGCTACACTTAAAATACACACTTATTGTCAGATTAGCCCCGCTCCCCAGTTGAGTAGCATACGCTCTAATCTACTACAGCAGTTGCAGACAGTGAAAATGCCAAAGGAGCCTAAGTGGAGCATGTCACGGGGCACCGACTTTTAGACATAGGGCAGACACAGACATTGAAAAGTTTGCTTGAAAAGCGGTCAGAGCCATTTGTGCGATTGACACAACGTATGGCTCCTTCGATTACATCACCAAATCCACACTCTCTGTAGTCACCGAACTAAAACTTCCCATTTTCAACTAAGCAAGCAAGATTTAGCAGGCTCTACAGAGTGCACAGTGGCAGTAAAGGAAACCTACAATTTTGGAGCTTCCTACCATGAGCTGATATCACCCTCGGGAGGTTTGCAAAAATCTTCATCAAGATATCTCAAAAACCATCTGCAATTAGGAGAAGGGATGAAAAGAATTACTACAACCCTCCTATTAATGTCAGCTGGAGCCAGCTTAACCTCCATGCATGGTCTTCAAGCACTACTCCCACAATTCTTACTGAGCTCGTATTTTTCTGTTGCTTATAGTATGTGTATTTGTTTGGAAGCGATAGCAATTCTGGCTTTGTATGCATGCCGAGGTTACAAAACACAGGACGTATTCACTCAGGCAGGGGTGATATTGCATCACCTTGTCTCACTTCCAAGTTACCTTGCATATGATCACAGACCTCCAAACCGAAGCAATCATGTCATAGTGCCAAGCACTCTCAGCACCTCATTTTGGCTCTGGGTAAGGTTTGAAAGCAGCGTGTCACTATACCCCAAGCTCCTTTATTGTTCAGCATATCGCCTGGCGTGAACAGCTTCTCCTCTCAACCTTGTTCTCAAGCCTTCACAAACGCTTCATTATCTTTTCTGAAATAGAAATTGTTACAGTAATACAGCTGTTCACCTAGTCATCAAGCTGCGTCGACCTTCGACGGTACACAGCCAATGCTTGCAGCGCATTGTCTGCTAATAGAGAACAGAACACACAACATGACCTAAGCCAGGCTGTGAATTTTACTTTAGAGAAAAAAGGAAATTGTGGCTCAGGCAACTCCACTTCTCCTCCACACCTTTGAGCCTGTTCTCCACTTTTTTTCCCCCCAATCTAATCTACTTTGTCCCTGAGATGCCTCTTCTCTGACTTTCTACTCCCTTCAGGCCTTACCTAGCCCTTGGCATATTCATGAGATAACTATTCTCTTTTGAGGTGGGCTGCTAGAAAAAGATTAGAAAATAGGTTTTGGAAGGAAAAAATCCCTGCATACGACCATATCATTGCTTAGTGAAGTACAGTAACAACCACGGACCACAGGGAAGGAGAACAAACTCCTGCCAGATTCCCTAATACAATAGGAAACCTGTCTTTTCTTAGGTGTAAAGACAAATAACTTGTCAAAAACTGGAATTTCTGCCTAAAATCCTATATTGGAACTTAATGAACTAGAAAGGCCAATGTTCTCTGGGAAGAAACAGAAATGAGCCCCGTCCTGAAATGATGTCAGTGTCCTCACTTTGCTGCCCTTATCAGCACTGCCCAGGCTAGATCTCCTCTTCAGCGCTGTTCTGAAATACAAATACATTAATAAAGGGACACTCAAATTTCATGCTCTTTCATTAGTAGCCAGGAACTGACAACAATTAAAATTACCGTGCCATGAGTAATACTTAAAAGGTCTAAAAACTTATTTCGTTTTCTACTGAAAGTGACGGGTGAATTTCAAATCAAGCGAGAAGGATATTGCGATGCCTGCAGCCACTCTGCAAAATGACGGCTGCCTCCAAGACTCTTACCAAAATTTGCCATTTAATCTGTTAATCACATCTGAAAATGGATGTGTGTGTCAAAAGGAGACAAAACAACTGGCTCAATAGCATTTGGATAAGAAATAAACCCCTTCAGACGTCACTGTTCTACCCTGCGATCCAATTTATGTCATTAGAAACTGTTTGTAGTAGGCTATGCTTGGAGGATGGCACGACTACGAGAGGAAGTGACCTGCATTAGAACAACAAATACACCTGGTGTGAAAGCAGTGAACTTTAAAAGCCTTTCAGAAATGCAGAGTATCATTTAGTCAATCATATACCACGAAGCTGCCCCCAGAGCTGTATGTTATTTTGATAAACTAACTTGAAAGACTTGGAGCATAATAAAGTCAAACCTGGACCCCAGACTACAGCAATCATGCTTGAATGCAGCTTAAAATACTTCCCACAATAAAAGTCACGCTTGCTACTGTTTAACGTTGAAGATAATTTTGAACCTGATCAAGGTCAGTGGTTGCATAATGTGTTTGGGCTTCGTTGGTTTTCTGTGTGTTTGGGTGCCCAGAATAAGAGTGGTACTAAAAATGTCAACCTCTGGGGAACACCACCTCACCCACAAACACTACTTAGGATTCGGCATTCCTGCAAAGGCAGCTTGCCAAAAAAAGGGAAAATATTTTTTCAGGGAGAATTCATGAAAAATACAGCATTTTCTTCCCTTCAATTTCTCCATAGACTAAAGTAACGCTGCACAATGCACGAGAGGGCAAGACGTACTGCAGACAGGATGGTACTAATTTAACATGGGGAACAAAGGAAGATTGCCGAAAGGAGAGTACATGCCTTAAGGACAAATACTCATGGTGGTGGGAAGCCCCGCCATGCACACACAGCACCCTGTTTCTCTCCAGGAACCGGTGAGTCCAGAACTTTTGGCGACAACAGAGAACCACAAGCCCTCCAGCCCTTGCCAGGGCACTGTGCCCTTGTCCTGACTTCATTTTTTGTAATTGCACCACTTCTCTTTCAAAAAAGTCCTTCAAAAAAAAAAAAAAATCCCAATTTTTGGCCCACTTCTGATGCCACTCTTCATTTTGAGCATCAGTTTAGCATAACTTGCCAGGTGTTGCTGGTGCCTACCAACTTACAAAATTATTTTCCATGTCTGAGCAGGGTTTTAGACGTTAAAGCAGTATTGCATCGCAAACGGGGATGTGCTGCAGTCCTTCAGAGAAGCCGAGGCAGAGCGCAGAGGGGTGACCATGCTGGGAAACCTCTCCCAGAGCACAGCTGGTTTCCCAGCCCCAGGTACAGGGGCTATCTCTCTCTTTGGAACAGAGTATTGCTTCTCCTGATGTTTCTGACTATTTCTATACCAAAATCATTAAATAAAGCACGTTACTCAAAGTCTAACCAGAGCCTTCGTGGCCAGTTTTTTCTCTTTCCATCATTACTTCCCACTCCGCTGCTGGTAGGCTCAGCAGCAGGGCTATGGGCGGTTGTTGGAGGGAAGAACAGCCCTCATCTCCCCAAGCCATTTCTGCTGGCACATTCCCACGCTCAGGGCCATGAGCTGCTGAAGGAGCAAGTAATGCTCGTGCATTGGCCTTCACAAAAACATAACCTCAGGGAGGGGAAAAAAGAGCATTACTTTTCATGGGGAGTAAACACTGTGACTCAGTTTTATTTCCCAGGCATCCTGACTAATTTGGTGCTGGAGGAAGGAGAAAAGTACAGGAAGTTTTTCCTACCAACATTTCTAAAAGAATCTAGTATTTGATCTGCCAATTTTTCTTCACCTAGGTAGTATCTCTGACACCAGCACAGTTAGTCTTATATAAGACCCCGCAATTCTGGCAAGGAAAGGACATAGGACTCTGCCCATCACCCTAACAAGCAGATGAACTTCAGACACTTAAGGCACATTCAAAACAGCACAGCCACTCTAAAGTCTACCAAAAAAATCACTGTTTCTGATCACCTTTCCTTGTTGGAGGCTGCTGAGCAGACCTCACTCAGCTCCCCTCCTGAAGGCAGCCCTGATGGTTCCACCACGCAACCCAGAGCCAGGCTCCTCTTTGGTTTGGCTCAGATGTGCCTTAAACTGGAGTCCCAGTTATCTCATTTTTCCACTTGACTGTGCGGCGCAATCAAAAACTGCTCTGTTTTATTTTACATTAGACTTTGGGCATTGCCTTCCTGCTTCTGGAACGGCAAGTAAAAAAAACAAGTGCGAAAATAACCATCAGAGCTCTCTGCAGAGCACTTGTGGCAGGCAGCTGTTAGTAGTTGTCAAGCTTTATAGCCTTAATGCTCACTTCTCTTTTCACTAACTCCCCCCAAATATTGCGCATTGCTCTGCTTTCCTGAAAGCCCTCCTGAGAGTGCTGCCTCCCTCCCTCCTTGCTCTTCCTCCCAAATGTCCCCTTTAACTACCACCCCTGCCCAGGAGACCACGTAGGCTCTCTGGGCTGCCCTAGATGGAAACCACCCTACCCAGCCTCCAAATTTTAATCGCTGCTTTGTTAAAGGGTCCACTCTGCCCTGTTTGCTTAATTTACACCAGTGCTTACTTTCTTGTTCTCTGGCCTTGAACGCTGTCAGCAGCGAGCAATGTAAACCCCACCCTCCCAAGCTGGTCCTGTGCCTCTTTTCTACTGGTGGAAGCATGGTCAAAATCTTCCTAAGGTGGCAGCTCCTCTCCATTCCCCATCCCCCTCAAGCAGTGAAATGAGACCCGTGCATTTAGAGAAACTGTCCCCAGCCTCCGATTTACCTCTTCTTTCACTACAATTAATACCTTAGCACTGTGGCCTTGGGTTATCCACAAACTTTAGAAGACCTTCTAAAATAGTTCTATCGTCGTCTTTCATAAAGATTTTCTTTTGGCCATAAGAGCCCTATGCATAAAGAATATTTACTTAACGTAAATATGCAACCAAAGAAAGAAAAGCTACGATTTCTGAAAAGCAACATGCACGTCCGATTGCTTTTCCACCTCCTAGTTGTTCCGTAAAAGCACCTAAAGAAATGAGGGTGATGTATCTTCTGAAGTTTCCTAACGTTGCAATGAAAATAAACAACTACATGGGATTATTTACTTGAAAATTACTACCCTCAGGAGACGCCCTTAGCCTCTGCATACAGACGGTGCTTTGCCCAGTTTAGATTTTTCGCCACTACTCTTGGTCACAGCCGGGGCTGCCTGAAATATCTGACACAGCACGACCACATCCAGCAGCTTATCACATTTTTATTTAACTTTGCTAAATGCACTAGTAAGGGGGGTGGGGAAGAAAACAAAAAACTGAAATTAATCTGCCTAGAATCACAAAACCCCCTTCTTGCACACTTTTAAAACAAAAAAGCCCTCATCCTCATGTTTCTGCTTCCTTGCCCCTCAGCTGGGGTTTGATATACAAATGCCTTTGAAGTGGCCCATTTTTCCCAAGGGGAAGGATACCAACACCGGGCGCTCCCACACAATCCACAGCCACGGGTGCTGTCAGCCAGCCCCTTCCCCGTGAATCGGCATCTGTGCCGGCCAAATCAATAGCGGTCTGTGCGCAGACAGAGCCCGTGTCAGTCCAAACACAGAGCCGGCGGTGGTGGCTCAATGCTGTGCTTCAATCGTAAAAGATTTTCGCTTGCTATTGAACCCTGAGTAGGTTAAAATAAACCCTGGTTAAGGCGGGGAGGCGGGTGGAAGGCGCTACACAAATATATGCATTGCCCTGAGCATCCTCGTGCTGCAACAAGGGATGCTTGTCTCCTCTCCTTGGGAGATCAGAGCTACAAGACAGTCTATTTTTCCAGGTTTTATCTCAATTAGAGAAAACCGGTCTGCAAAGGTCTCAGACAGCATAATCAGCATGCTATGCCTAATATTACAGATCTGAATCTGCGGTTGTATTTAAGAAAGGTTAGTGCTATATGGCATATCACAATGAGCATATTGTTCTTGCTATTGAGGAGGGGCCATGTTTTAATTTTGCTACCGATGAAATAATGAAAGGGCCATTTCCATAGCAAATCACAAGAATTAATTAAAGACAACACAAGGACCCTCATATGCTGCTTTCAAGCACAAACTTCACTTTGAACTCAAGGACTTCCTAATTCCCATGCCTTGAGCACCACATCTCTGAAGAAACAACCCTATTTTGGGTTTGCATGCAGAGAAAGAGGCAGTGATGCTCAGCATGCATATTGCTGTGCATGAACTCACCTACTGAAGTCATGTTTATTAGTTAATATGCATCCCTTCCCAAAGCATGCTTGTTCAAGGTTTTCCAGCTACTCATTGTAGTTAATAGGTCTTATCTTTCCTACCTGCCTGGTATATCAGGCACAAACTTTTCTGTAAGACAGAAGCCAAGGAACCATGACTACATTTAAAAACAGGTCTGCAGTCTTCAGACTTTTTCACCAATCTTGAAAAGCTGCTGTGGTGTATAACTTTTAAATTGCGTTGCACTTCACTTTTGAAGTGTAATTAATTTTCAGAAACATCCTTGATTTCACCTAAAAATAATTTTTAAAATGTTTCCAAGGTGAATGTCACCTGACCTTCAGGACGCAAGGACATCTCAGCTGGTTTCCCTGGGAAAGCAGGAGTTTTCTCAAATATTTTTAAACACCATTCTCGGTTTTGCTTTCGGAGATCACATCCCCCCGGCTGTGATAATTAGTGCCCCAAGACTCCTCTGTGTTGAAGATGGGGAGAAGAGCAGCAGGGACTGCCAGCCTCCCTCAACGGCATGCAGAACAAGCTCTTCCTGCTCCTCGAAACAGAGGTGAAGCCTTTGCAAAGTCTGGAGGAAAAACATATTCATGCACATGAAAACAGGAATGAGATGGAGATCACTTCTGCTTGTTCCAAATAATGTAGAATGCTGGGTGCTGCAGTGCTGGAGCTACTCGCAAAACCAGGTGCATGAGTCAGGATTTGAAGGCTGATTTGGCTTAAGCTTAGCTCAAGCTACCGAGTAGAAAAATATCTTTAATTGGCTTTACTGAATCCCAGCCACATTATTCACCCATAGATTTTGGGTTCTGAACAGTTCACAGCTCTAAACCTCTTTAAAGGCATCAAGAACCTTGTATTTGTGCAACAGCTTTAAAAAAGCCAACATTTGTTTCAGCTTACAAACATATTTAAGTCTGTTCTTCAAACAGCAGTTGATGAAAACAGCGCTTCTGAATTAAACCAGCATATATTAACATTTATTAATTTCCTCTCACTCCTTTGGTTTAGTCTCAAGGTGACAAACAGGCCACGAAGACATCGGCCAGCTCCGGATGCCTCAGCTACAGAGGAAGCCCAGGAGGTGCACGCAAGCACCCGTCTTCTGCTGGCATCACAGACGTGCGTCTTTTGCAGCGGAGTTCAGCCAGGACGGAGGTGACTTTCTGTGTCCCCTGACAGTGTACACTTAGCTCAGGGTAGGACGCAGCTTTGGGGAAACCGCGGCAGGTTCAGATCAGCAGTTTCCTCCGTGTTTGCAAGGTGGCCCCGATTCTGCAGCCACATGCTCCGGGATGTGCGGTAAATGGTGGGGCTGGGCCAGACTCAGGCAGGGCTGCCTGATCACCTGCAGCACTGGGGCAATGCAGGCACCTGTGGCTGCCCCTCATTGCTCATCCTCCACAAAATAACCCCCTCTCAGCTGGCAAACCCCCTCTTCTGCAGCGGTTCAGTGGGCATTGCTTTCTGTGGGGACACAGCATTTCCCCCAGAAAGACATCCAATCTGTGCCATAGCTGTGCATACCATTCCTTTTCTATTCAGAATAGACCCAAGCAAAACCAAAGCACAGACAGAAACACATGTATTTTGGCAGCAAGAGCAACACCTTTGAATAATCAAAATGACTTCTCCATAGCACAGTCTGAATCTAAGGCACAGTAAGAGATAAGTAAGTGCTCCCAAGCTTGGGCATGCTGCCTGCCTGGTGGCTGCCATGCCACAGGGTACCACCCTGCCACGGGGTACCACCCTGCACAGCTCATTTTAACTCCCCAAGGCAGTAAAGGGAAGCCCAGCCTGATCTGTGATGCCCTGAAATCCAGAAAGCTGGTCAACACACTGGGAAAATCAGAAGTGGCACAAAAAGAGATGCTAAGATGTTCCTGGTAGGTGATGAGGTGCTACAGCAAAAGCCCTCCAGATACACAACTTACTCTTCATTTCTACTCCATCACATCATGGGAACATGACAAAGTCAGGATGCACAACAGGAAAACAAACAAGTCCAGTCTGTGATGTGCTTTAGACCATGACTCATGCACTAACATGCAAGTGTAAAGTTTGCCCTTTCCTTATTTCAATGAAAGGTTTCAAATCCAGCTCCAGCATTGCCTCCAGTTTATTGTCGTTTTCAGAACAAAGATGCTGCAGTGTGTAGTGCCAGAAATGCTTCCACAACAGCGAGTGACTGAAAGGAAAAGGCATTTCAGGAGCAAAAGGGAATAACACGGTTACTGTATAATGACACGGTGTATATGCTGAAGAGGAAAACCGAGCTGAAGTGCTCTTTTCTTTTTTTCTCCTAAAGTCAAAAAGGACGGAAACCCTCTCTCTATCAAAATAAGTAGCCTAGCTTTCCAGACAGCACCAAAAATTGCAGTCCCTGAAAAACGTAAGCTTGTAGATAACCAGAATGTATCTTGTCCTCCAGGAAAAGAGAGTACCAGAGAGTTTTAAGGTCTTGTTGAGAGTCATGAGAGCATGTTCTTCCTTTCCGTTAAACTACCAGGAGAACTGTAAACCTGATGTATAGCATCATCTAAAAAAACGAAGGCTTCCAGCCATCAAAAGTAGTGCAATGTAAACTTAAATATTTGATTCCTAGGAGCAGCCATATAACAAGATAAGAGAACATACCTATGAGTGCAGGGTAAACTCATAACCACATCATTTACAATTCTGCCCCCAAGCTCCTGTATTTCAATATATAAAACAGAAAGATAATCTCCATATGGCTTTCTCTTCAGAACTTAAACAAAAAAATGTCAGAGCCAAATGAATGCATTTTATACCCACTCGGTATGTTATTTTCTATCTCATATTGCAGAGTTTCTTTTCATTTCCCCCGATGGAGGTGGTATTTCCCTGTACCAGCTCAATCAAGGAGGTTGCTGGCCTATAACCGTGAAATTTCCCTAACCGTTGTACCAGCAAAGAGGGAAGGTTTTGGCCAACCAGTGCGACTGCTCGCCATACAAATTGGGAAACCCAATTTATTAATTAAAATAAAGAAGCCACACAAAATGAGGGGGAGCAATGCGTTGTTCCCAATTAAGTCAACAGTCATTTTATCACTGACCGTGATGGGATGAGGACAGGGGTCATTGTAATTAAATTCTTTTTTCCTTTTTGAAGTTTGGGCTGCAATATATTAATTTACTGTTCGTCTGACAGGCCATTCTGGCTGCAATTTGTTTAATGAGGGGAATCAGAGGAAGAAACAAATGAGGCAGGACAGCAGCAGAAGATTCATGGTGGGTTGAAAAGAGAAGAGGAAAGCAGAGATGTGATTATCTCCCTACATGTCTGTAAGAAGAACCACAAACTTTAGCAAAAAGAAAGACTTCATGAAGCTGATGGAGCTGTAAGATGGGAAGCGGTTTGTCTTCCCCGAACAAAATCAAATCAGGTAGATTTAGTGCAGAGGTTTTCTCAGTATCTTGTAGGAAAGCAGCAATGAGCAGAGAGGACAGCAAGCAGTAAAAGGCTGTCCAGAGTGAACAAGCAGCACGCAAGGAGACCTCCTCCCTCATTCAACACTCTCACGCCACATTGGGTGGAAATATCCTGGTGCAGGAAAAGCAGAGACAATCGGAGTCAGTCTTTTCCCCACACTGGACATACAACATGTCCTGGGCTACACATCCACCACCCAACTCCATGCACCTTCCCCTGAGCCTGCATTAGCTAATGGAGCTCGGCAATGCCAATGACCTGCAGAACGAAACAAAGAAGCAGCCAGGACCCAACACCCACCCACAGCACATGCATTTGGGGAATTTTAATGCAGACTAGGTCGAGCCTGATCTCATGGACTAAACGCCTGTGAGCAACCAGAGAGCCTTAACAGAGATTTGGAGCACCCCAAAGAAATTGAGCACAGGCACCCCGAGGCAGCTCCACAGCATGAATCCAAGAACAGTAAGTGGAGACACGCAGGAAATGCACTTCAAAAACATGTTCCAGGTGTGATCTGGAAGAGTAACACGAAAAAAATTTTCCCTAGGAAAAAATACAGATGTATCACAGGGAGGCGTAACTGCAGGGTGTTGCCTGAAGCTGACCTGTCCCAAGACCGAATGCAGCCACATCAAATTGGTTGTCATTTTCAATTACTGTGAAGAATGCCCTATCCAGAACCATGTAAATAGGGCCAGTCTGGGCAGATGATGGTACGTACAGCGGCTCTGTAGATGTACAACAGATTATGCGATCTCTGTACAACCACAGTAATTTACCAGCTTGGCCACTGCAGTGGCAAGCACTTTCCATTTTGGAGGAGTCCACAATATACCAAAATTTGCTCTTTTATACTGCAGTGTTGAGCTGTGGTTACAATAACACCAGTCAGAATCTCTGCACCAACTGCTTTCACCCTCGGGTAATGTGCACTGCTCTGTTATATAAGAAGTGGATGTGCTATTCAGCTCTCTGATTTATTCAGGTAATATCAATTCAAGCTGATTGCAACCTACTGAAATGGCAAGTACTGGACACACATTTGAATTTAACTATCTATTGTGACACAGCGATAAATTTAGACTGGCTGCAGGACCAGTGTTTGTCTCTACACGTCACTTGACTGCAAAGCTCTATGCCACTGAAAACCTCCGGCAGTCCTTAAATTGCCGCTGTGTCACTTTTTCCCAAATTTAGCCCTTTGAAGAGCACTGGAAAATCCTACAGAGATGACAGAAAGTGTTGCTAACACTGTCTGGACACGCACAGCCATCGCTGCTGGCTTCTCTCCTTGTTCTGCGCCCACCTTGCCTGCACCATTCTGAACCATCTCCACCATTTTTCTGTAACACACACACACACACACAAAGAAAAAGTAACTAAACCAAAAAAAGCCATCTAATGCTACAAAGCCAGTATCTACAGTAAGCCTAGATGGCTTGCAAGGCTGCCCACTTTATTAAGCGGGGCTTCTGTAGCACTGGGGACTCAGAGAGCTCCTTGCTTGGGGCTTTGCAAAGTGCTGCTTCTTCCCCTCCCAGCAACACTGGGGCTGGAAATTCCCCCCATGTGCCATCCACAGGCTCAAAATGCACCAGTGCTTGCTACTTCTTCTCTGTTGTACTGCCCTTTACTCTGAGTTTTGCTCAAAAGGCATGGGGAGCCTGGAGGCACCGTCCGAATCCTCCTCTGCAGCAGACAGCTGACTTCACGGGGGTAGTTTTGGGGGGCAGTGTCCTGAATTACCACCTCTCTGTGACTCAGGTATGAACAGCATGAAAAATTAATTTATCTTTAGACATTCGTCCCCAAAGGCAAATTGTTTTCCCCGTGCAGCTCAGAGAGCTATCAGATCACCACATAAACAAATGGCTCTCCATTACAAGGGCAACTAACCCCATTAAAAAAAGCCCACAACACCACAAAACATACACCTTGCGTTTCTTGCACATGTTTTCACATATGCTCCTGCTCTGCACGTTTAAGCATCAAATAAATCAGTTCCTCACACAAAGGTTTCAATGTGGGAACACACTAACAGAGAAAATACTCAGCGACGTTATGAACTTTTCCATCTCATACCATATCCAACTCAAGAACAGCAGACAAAACTCAAAACATACTCCATGAAATGTTCTGGTTGGTAGTTAGTCGGATGTTTGGGTTTTTTTGTTTTGGGTCACTCTGCCTTTCATATGAAAAATTCACGGGAGAGTTTTACTATGAAGATTTCTGTATGTGATATTGCACTCCTGTACACTGCTATTGTGGGGGAACCCGTACATCAGTGCGATGCCTGTTCACTGGCAGATCATTATATGCAACCAGACGTACAAAAATTACAGTAACATAAAAGATACTAAGTAAAGGAATATATTATCTTAGGTTGCATAGGGTATTAGATGGGAAAATCTTCCTTAGAGCAGAATAGATGAAAGGTTTGTATAGTAATGTATTAAAGATAAGGACAGTTATTGCCTGGTTTCCATAAAACCAGAGTCCTTGTTCTGGCACTATCATCTCGCCCAACTCTTCCTCCCAGTCGGTAGATCACTTAACCCCATGACGGTTTCTCACAAAGAGGTCTGTAATAACGTAGCCACAGAACGCTTTGTGGGAGATGCAGCTAGTAAGGGAATAGGACTAACCCACATTCACGCTTTTATCAGCTGTAATTTGTTTGTGGTTGGTAAAGAAAATGGACGAGCGATTCCCCCTGTGCTGCGTCTCCCCCGGCAGCCCCCACTGACAGACTCTTCGTGCTTCGCCTCTCCAAACCAACGTGAGCTGGCACAAACAGCGAGCACTGTCTGTTCTGGGAACATTAGAGACGTGCTGATGCCAGAGCAAGGTAAGTTACCACTATCTTTAATTCCTACTGGGTACAATATTAGAGACAAAGAGGATCGAACGAGCAGCACAAGGCTTGCAAGCAAACAGACATGGGGTTTATTATCTCAGCAGAGGTTCTCCAAACTGCACCTGAAAAATTATCCTCAGGATAGTCTGCCCTGCCAGGATCTCCAAAACATGTTTTTTCTGCAAAAATAACCCAGGTCTACAATGAACTGGGATAAATATTCTTGGCCTAACAATTCCCACAAAACTTTCTGGAAAAGTACAGATTTACCCTTACGGATTAACAGCGTGCACCTTTAGTAATGCCAAAAAGTTAACACCAAAATGATTGCTTGGATGAGATGAGTTACAGAAGGAAAAGGACCCCACCATAAGCACTGCAGCTGCTGAGTGAGAGAAAGCAAAGCTCAGATGGCGAAAGCAACACCCATCATGCAGCAGGGCCAGGATATTTGTACAGCCAAGCCCTGGGGACAAGACCTTACAGGAACACTCTCCCGAATGTCATGCTGGCTTCCTTATGGAGCAGAAGGGGCACCTTCTTACCCTGGCATTAGACAATGGCAGTGCCTGGGCTTTACCCGTGGGAAAAGGTGCCTTCGGGAGATGATGGTTCAAGGTTACCACTACCTCCATCCTGGTCCTTTGCTGGAAGGACTGGAAAAGCCTTTCTGGAGCTCCCCAAGCAGACCACTTAAACATTGTGGCTTGCAAAGGGCAGGTCAGCCAAGCCCAGCTAACTGGCTTCCACCTGGCTGCTCCTGTGAGCAGTTTGTCTTCAACAGCTAAATATAGCAGCTTTGCACAGATTTGTCAACAGTTGGCTTTCCGCTCTCCAAAATTATAAAAACAGTAAAAGGGAAAAGCCAATCACTTAGGAAGAAAAATGCCCTTTATACAACCACTTAGGGAGAAAAATAACCTCTAAACTTTGAGCAACCCAGCTAGATGCCCCACAAGACAGTGCCCTACCAGTTTTCAGAGATCACCTGGGTCTACTGCTATTGTCACAGCCCCACCATCAGCTACCTCCACCACCACCATCTGCCTCTGGCAGCAAACAGCCCCTCGGCATTGTGTCACTCAAGGCTCTGGCACAGAGGCACCTCTCATCTCCTCTCTCTTGCACCCTCCTCTCCTCCATTCATTCTTCCCCTTCTCCCTGGTTTCCCCCCATGGCTTTTCTTTGCTCCTTCCTTCTTGCTTCCCTCCACCAGCTAATGTATTTCCCAAAACCTACTTTCTGCTCATTAGGAACATAGGAGTTGATCCCTGTAATGATGTATTTACTTTAATTATATTATTTAGCAACCCGATGACTTTGTAAGCTGTGAATCCTTCCATGCAGAATATATTCCTTGATAATCAAGTGAAAAAAAGTTGTAACCCCAGCTGACTCAAGGAACTCAATTTGTTTACATTGGTAGGTGCTTATTAAACACCTCCATATTAAAGAAATCTCCGAATCAGCATATCAGTACATTTATTTTCATTGCTTATGGGGGCATCTCAGCGAAAATAGGATTTGGACAGCAAACAGCCCACGATTTCAGTGCTGTACCAAGAGGATACCATGGCCAACGATGCTAACAGCTACAGCGGGGAAGAGAGCTGCTACATGTAATCAAACACTACAACTGAATACTGAAATTTTAAGTCAACTGAATATTGATCACATTTTTAATGCTATCATTAAACCTCCTGAAGGTATTGTAATACCATCTCTCAGCTCTTGGAGAGCACCTACTGCCAGGGAGGCAATGTGCATCATTGATTACCCACACGACAGCACATAACGGGTTCAGATAGATGATTGCTCACTCATGCCCTCCCAGTAGGAGTAAGGAGCCACTGAGCACAGTGGGGGGGAAGAGCCCCTCTTCTGCTAAGTGCTAATTTGGGTAATGGATACAGGCATTGGAGGCTACAGAAGCAGCTTCCACCCGACGCACTCCGTGGCTTCACGCATGAGCTGACTTTTTGGATGCTCTCATTGCATTATTGCTTTCAGAACAAATTGTCTTATTTTTATCCAGAGATCAGACCCCGATGGCCTTAGTTCAATTTCTTTAATATTGACTTCACGCTTCCCAGTTTAAAAAAATGAAGCCAAATGCTAGGATCCAGCCTTGGACACGGCCAGGAGCAGCAGCTCTGATCTCCCCTGAACAGCCAGGGCAAAAGCATGCTGCCTGCACCAAGCACTGCTAGTACCGTACGGTCTTGAGCAGGGATCAGCCCCTGCCACGGGCAGATGAAGGGGTCAGAGAGCAAGACATCCTCCATGCACGGGCCACAGGACAGCTGCAGACGGGGCACTGCCAGGGCAGCAGCCGCGCGATGCTCAGGCGATCCTCGCTCGCCCACAGAAACACGCGATGCAGGACCATAAGACAGAACCAGCCTTTGAAGAAGCTGCGAAGAGAGAAGAAAGGAGCCCGACTGAAGAGATGTCGAAAAGAAAAGAGAGCAAAGAGGACAACAGCAGCTGTGTGAGCGCATGAGCCCTCGGCAGCATCTCCTGGAGCACTTCGCTCCCAAACTGCCGGAGCTGCACCTCACTGCGCCAAGCCTGGGCTCCGGCACAGCGGTGAAGCTATCTGCAGCTGCCTCGCTGGGGCCTCCTGTCAGGCAGCTTATTTACTAATCCAGGGAATAATACATCTCATGTAACATAATTTACTGCACAATTTCACAGCACTTCTAGAAAAACTAATCCTGGTATCACTGTGATTACCAGCCACGATCTCCGCGTCTGTCTTTTTAGCTGGATGCTGTTTTGTGCTATTTCATCCATAATTGTAGCGCAGGAGAAATCAGTTGATTCATTATTTATTTTGTTTTTTATCCTGAAAGATAACATCCCACTAGCCCTCCCCATCATTTCATAATTCAATATGGGGCGTTTATGTTGATTAAATTACATCACATAATGGTGCACTTTCTTTTCAGCACAGAAGGGAAAAAAAAAAAAAAAATACAACCTATAATTGTCGAGCAATTCTCTCCCCTACCTGGAGGTTTTCACAAGCTAGGTACCTGCACCCAGCAGCGAGGACGCGCTAACAAGCCAAAGAAATAATACACACCAAATCGCTGAACATGGATTTCCAGGGTTCCTGTTGGCTGGCACAACCCCATTCCCCGCTTCCCAGCAATTCAGCGAAGAAGAGCAGAGGGCTGGAAAGCACTGCTTTAATTATTGCCATCAGTCTCTGAGACAAGGCACTTAAGAGCTTTAGCTGCTGTAAACACTCCCTTGATAGCAGATAAGGAATCTGCTGAGAAAGGGGTTTGTGTGGGGAAACCTCAGGGGCATAGGGGTGAGTCTGGGGAACACACAGCTCCAAAAACGGCACGAATGGCAGCGAGAGGGCTTGTGAAAAACCTCGTCTGGCTTCGCCCTGTTGTGATGACTCCGAAGTCGATGAAGGTCCACCAGACGCGTGTTTGGAGCAGGTACTGTCATTCACCTCCCCGTATTTCTCAGAACCCTCCCCCGGTCCCCAGTGGCTTGTGGCGAGGGACCTCCCGAGCCACAGGTTGCTTCTCCGCATTTAATAACCCTCTATGGATTTTTCTTCTATGAATGTGTTCCTTGCTGTATTTCAAAACATGTCATCAATTTGAGTGGTGTTTACACGAACTCGGGAACTTGGGCATAAAGCTGTCACCACCGTAAATAAGCGACACCAAGTGATGAGTTGTGCCTACTCCTGTTAGAGATTAATTTGGCCCCCACCATTCACTGCAGACAGACAAGCCGGCTTTCCTGGAACAGGCAGCTGGACTTTGTGTCTTCCCACGTTTGGGGCCAATTCGTGCATTTGGCAAAAGCACCGCAGCAGAGCCCAACCTTCTCCTGCTCCCCTCCCGCAGCTCTTCACCCTCGGAAAGGCACAGGGTGATGGCTTTCCCAGGGTAAGATGGGCAGATGGGGAAGGAGACCCATCTCCTGCGCCCACTGCAGGTGCTCCACTGAAAAGATGTTTTCTTGGAGAGACCTGCATGGGTACATCCACGCACCTCTGTATGTGGCTAACACAAACAAACATTCAATCACAAGACGGGGAAAAATGTTTGAACACCACTTTGGGTCCCACCTTTACCTGTTTCAGTACAACATGAGGACCACAGCACAAAACTCGAGAGCAAGTCACCAGGCTGAAGAAACCCATCTCTGAATCTCTCCTTCTCTGCCTACTTCCCTTGCTTTGCACCTTTGTTGGAATAATTTCTTTATAACTTCCCTGGTTAGAAAGTTAAGCAAGAAAAATAGCCAAGCATCAACACCAGGGGAATTTTATGCAGATATACATTTATTTTTAATCACAGTCTACAGCCTGCCAGTTTCTATGTTCCAGCCATGAAGCAGCTTTTTACTGGGTGAACACCACAGTGATTAAGAGCTTCAAAACACTGCCCATCTACCAACAGTACTGCTGTGATTTTTATGCTGGTGAATCCTGCACTGAAACAGTGTGAGCATATGTGTATTTTCACCCCTCCTGCAGCATAGTAGCATGTACCTGCATGCCCATACACAGCATGTTTCAGTATAACAGCAATAACAGCTCAGAGGGTAACTCTGAGCCCTTTATTTTGAAGGCAAACAGGTGAAGACGAATGATGATAAACAGAAAAAGGGGAGCCACCACTTCCCGCTGCTGCCAAACTTCCCGGTGACACATTTTCAATGACTAGAGCATCATGCACAGAGCTTGACTTTTTATACAGAAAATGCTTGAATCAGTTAAACCATCCAGCCAGACTCTAAAGCAAAGGAGTCAAAGAAATATCATGGAACATCTTGAAGGATGAGAAACCAGTGCCTGAGCTGGAGCTGCCATATCGCCAGCGGTCCCCCGAGGCCATCCCCGGCACTGCCGCCTCAGCCCTCTTCCCAGGCACAGGGTGTTTTGCCCAAGATTTTTTACAAACACGCAAAATGCTCTTTCCCAGGTGTTTCCAACTAGAGCTCCTACTTTTATCTGTTAAAAACAACAACATGCATTTCCATCTCAAGCTTCTTGACTCCTGCTACTAAAGCAGCCTCAGTCAGCATCCTCGCAAGCTGGGACAGCCTGCTTTTGTGGAGGGGGAGAAAAAGAAACACTGCAGAGAAGAACTAAAAAGGCTGATGAATGAACACACGTTCTCCCTTGAGATTGCTATTTTGGTTTTCCCTTAAAAAAAAGAAGAAAATTAAAGAACCAACAAAACCAATTCCTCTTTCTTCCGCAAAGCCAGCTGAATCAGCTCCTCCAGCACAAGTGCATCACCCCAATTTATTACAGCAAAATATGCTGTAGCCATTTAACAGGGGGCCAGAAGCGTTGTTCGGCTTCTTGAAGGGTGGAAAAAGGGCCAAGACCACAAAAGCAAGGCTGGGAGCAGACCATACAACCAGGACACATCAGTCTAGGAAGGCACGGAGAGGCCAGTCCTCCTGGGGCAGCTCAGCAACTATCAGCCTGGTTTCACACCCATATAGCTGCACAAAACTTGACACTTCCCTACACAGCACCCCACCTCCCCCTTACCTTCCCCACCACATTCATCAGATGCGACACGAAACAGACACACCGCAAGAGGCTCCCCAGGACCCACGAATCGCTATGGCAGATGTATAGGACCTAGGACTGGGTGCAATAGAAGATATAAATATTTTAACTTATTTTAAAAGGCACAGGTGTACTGATGGGAGTTGACTCCAAAAATTAACCACCTTATTCTTGTGCCCGTCCACCACTCGCACCCCCAATTTCACAATCTATGATTAACTGGCAAAAGCAAAAACATCCTCCAGGTGTGCTGGGATAAAACCACCTTAGTAGTGACCTGGCCCATGAAAAATGGTTCCAACTCCTGCAGAAGGGATCAGAAACAAAAAGGCATTTTCCTCTTCCCTTCAGCCCGAGACCCTTTGAGCAGCCAGGCGATTTCTGCATTTCCTGTAGTTGCTCTCACTTTGCTTAAAACAAGCCCAACCGCTGTGGGGGGATAGTCTCACAGGCACAGGTTGCTTTGTAAAACCACCATCACAACCGTGCTAAATCCCAGCCTCCTGCCCACAGCTTTGTCCTGAGCGCCAGCACACTGCCAGGCATGCAGCTTTGCCATAAACCTTCAAGAAAAGCAATTATTTATCTCTGATTTAAAACACCTTCTTTCCTCCACTTTCTCTGGTAATTTGATGCCGCATCATCACATGAAAGCGTCTCAGTATTTTATATAGCAGCATAAAAATTTATGAGTGGAAAAAAAAAACCCCACCTTGGTGGCAGAGAGAGACCTCCAGTTCAGTAAGACTGGTTTAACATTTCCATGCTCCTCTACCACACTGCATCACCTTTTTTTGTTGTTTAAATGCACCCAACATTTCATGGTCTAAGAACTACGACAAGGTGAAGAGCTCGCCCCTTTCACAAGCGCCTTGACAAGACATTGCTGCTCGGGGTGAGCAAGGCTGCTGGTGTTACTTGCAGAAGTAATTTAATCCATTTTGTAAAGGTTACAACAAAATTAAGATCAAACTTTCATGTTCTCGACACTTCCTTTTTTCTTTTTTTTAAAGGTATTTTCAAGAAATTATTGCTGCAATAAAGGAAAGGACAAATACATGGCAGTAATAGAAAACAAATTTATATTCTTGCTGTGACAAATGGGCCGTGTCGTGCTGCGCCCCTGGTCGGAGGGGACACCCCAGCCCGGTCTCACTTAATGGGAACTTCTCATCCTCTCCTGCCAGGCCAAGTTTCCGCCTGGAGATTTGATATTTGCCTTCATGGCTGGTTCTTAATCAAATAGGGTACTTTTAGAATGAAATTACCGTGGCTGTATTACGGATATAAGACATCTCGCTTCAAGGGCATAAGCCAACCATTAAATGATGGACACTAGAAAGAAACTTTCCTTGTGAGCAGGTTATTACATCCCAGCAGTGCCACTCACGTTTCTTCTCAGAGAATGACACTTCTGCAGCATACTGTCCATCTCCTCCCATGCACCTGCATCCTACCTGGCACATGGGACTCGGTCTTTCTACACTGTCCCTTCCCACAGGGGACACGTCTCTGAGTCCCGAGCACCCAGCCCCTGCGCAATGCCTTTCCCCTTGAAGAAAAGCAAGTGGGTGTCACACCAAGGACCGTGGTAGACAACAGGACCATTTATATTCAGCAGCTTAGGCGCCACTGCCCAAAGAAGCTGTGGTTCTCCAGCACTGACCACATACCAAGGAAGCCCCGAGAGCTTCACCGTTGCCTTCAGCCACATCAGGATGAAGCTCCACAGTTGTTTCTGGCCGCAGAGGCAGCTGGTTTCCATTCTCAGGGATGTGCTGTGATTTGGGAGGGCTCCCCTCCCTGGAGAGCACCACTGTAGCCATGTGCCACAGCTCTTCTTTGATAAAGCCACTTTTTAGGGCCGTGAAACCACCCAAAACTTGCAGCGTCAGCCTATACACCCACCACAGGTCAGATCTGCTGCGCAGTACCCAGAATTGCTGTTTCTGGGGGAGATTTGCCGAGATCAGAGCAAGGAGGAGAGTCCCCTTCCACAGCACTAGCTTCATTCAAATTACCTTTAAACCTCCACAGTGCGGCAGGCTCCAGATGAACAAGGTCCTGTTGCACTCACAAGGTAAAGCAAGTGGTTCAGCTGAGAAGGCAGGGACTGAGTTATACAAGATAACGTTATGGCCCATCATTTTTAGCAGCATTTCTGTGTAGTTACTTTCAAATTATTCATTATCCCAAGTTTTCTTTTTCTCCCAGCTTGAAGATAATTCAAAAATAACTTGATTACACACACTTCCCATCAGTAGCAACATTAGTGAAGGGGAAAAAAAAAAAAAAGGTTTTCCTTGTTACTGTCTAGTGCTCAATTTTATGATTTGATTTTTTCACACATTTAATACAGCTTGTTAAGTAGCAATATAATCAAGAATGGCAAGTACAAAGACCGGTTTTACAGCAATTAAATGATCTCTAAAGAAACCAGCAATAAAAGAGTCAGAAAGAAAATCTGATCCTGCTGGAAATCCATTTGTTTTAAAAAGGACAGACTTGCTACAAAGGGCACTGATTAAATCAGCTGAGGCACTGTATAAAATAATTGGGTTGGGGGAAGGGGCTGGTCAATTATTATGCTATAAACTTTATTACTGCAAACCTAAGTATTTGTAGAGATTGCAGTCGGGGGGTGTTTTTCCAGTGATGAATCTGCAAGATTTCTGCCTGGAACAACAGGTGTATATAACATATATATACACACAAGCTGTGTATAACATACAGTAATTAAAAGAAAAGAGGCAAACCCCAAATCCAGGGCTAACGCCTCCCAGCAGTTTTTGCCATTGTCGTGGTTTCAGCCCAGCTGGTAACAAAGCACCACGCAGCTGCTCACTCACCCCCACCCCCTCCCCTGGCCACGGTGGGACGAGGAGAAAATCCAAAGGCAGGCTCGTGGGTCGAGACAAGGACTGGGAGGGATCACTCCCCACTTAGGGTCACGGGCAAAAGACAGGCTCAACTTGGGGAAGAAACAAAAGCAATTTCATTGACTACTAATCAAATCAAAAACAAAACACAAGGGTATTAGGAAGGAAAACCAAACATCAGAACACCTCCCCCCACCCCTCCCGCCTTCCCGGCTCAGCTCCATTCCCGGTTCTCTCTCCCTCCTCCCCCCGGC
>VYZV01032011.1:271952-286983 GCA_013401275.1 Pandion haliaetus | reverse complement strand
GCCTCCGCTGCCCCGCTCCCCTCCCTGGGCTGCAGGGGGACAGCCTGCCGTCTCCCCACGGGCTGCAGGGCCATCAGCCTCCTCAGGCGCCCCTCCTCCCCCTCCTTCTTCACTGACCTCGGGATCTGCAGAGGGGTTCCTCTCACGTTTCCCAACCCCCCCACTCCCTGCAGGTTCCTCTTCTTCAATCTGTTCTCCCAGAGGCGCTCCCACTGTCACTGATGGGGTCGGCCTTCCCAGAGGTGGGTCCGACATTTTGGTGCCGGGACCTTCTAGCAGCTTCTTAAAGGAGCCGCCTCTGCAGCCCCCCTCCCCTGCCACCAAAGAAAACCGCGCCACACAAACCCGTAACAGCCACGAAGACAGATGCAACGCTTACGGAAAACAAACTCTTGCTGCGCGCACACGATATCCTGAGACAGCACAGCTATGCTGGGCAGCAGGGTGGCAGAGTTTCCCTTCTCCGACACCTTCCCCCTGAAAAGAGGAGCCATTGGGTGAGGACACTGGTATTCCTTCTTCCTGGCGAAGCTCCTGGAGATCCATGAATAAGGAGCCACACCTGAACCGCCAGCACCTGCAGGACTACTGATACTCTTCCCTCCACTCGTGTAATTATTTTTAATTAACAACAGTTGGAATACGTCTACATTATAAATGCAAGCGCAAGGCATAACTGCATTATTCACATAAAAATATTACTTTCTAAAGGTTTTAAAAGTAGACGTTCTGGAGTCAGGCAACTAAATGCTTAATATGTATACAGTTCTTAAATATTGCAAAATTTGGACTTTTACAACCCATCTCTTGTATTACCTTTCACTTTTTTTAATGTTTTACAGTACTGTTTTAATTTATTATAAATACTGCCTACACGCCATTGCTAAGCAGCATTTCAAATGACAGAGGTTAATCTGCCGACACATCCCCCTTCAAACAGCCCAAGGTCCGCTGCCATCTGCCAGCAATCAAAGTCACATAGCTGAATTCCTTCTTTTAAAGGAGTGAACGCAACTGCACATGGTTTTAGGGGTAGGTGGCACTCCTCAGGCAAGTCAAAGCTTTGGGATTCTCCTGTGTTACATTAGATTATACCAAAGCAATCAGATCTTCATTACTCTTTAAATAATCACATTAACATCAACCACAGAAAGCCAGCAACAGCCAAACCAACCAATACAGAGAGCATCTGTTCAGCAACAGATGTGTTGGGAAACTGTTTTGACTGGGCAGATTATATGTGTACTTTATATTTATACATACATAAATGCATACACACACACACATATATATTTGGGCACACAAGCACTGAATCTTTGCATTAATTTTAGGGATGTTAAAAATAAGGGTGCAGACTTTGAAAAATCAGAGATGACAAAGAAAAGCCTTACAAGAGAGGAGTGGCATCCTTCCCCGTGTTTTGCATGGAACTGCCAGTTCTGCAATCCCTTATCTAATAGTGCTGCTTTTGGCAAGGGGAGAGGAAAAGCTAGGAAGCCGGGAGGAGGAGAAAGCTGTCCCAGTACAAAACACAGCAAACTGAGAGCAAGAAAAAACATTTAATAAAAAAGAGAATAGCAGGAGGATTAGGGAAACACTGAAAGGTTTCCCACAGTTCCCATGGCTTCCTACAGCCACTCTTCTTTCTGGAATTCCTCTATAAAACACATACCATCTTTTCATAATATTAGCATCACTCACAGCATCACATCCTATCTTGGTTTTCTGCAATCCAACACCCTTCCCAAACAGAGGGGATCCCAAAGGCATTCCAGGACATTTACAGCCTAGAAGCTAAGAGAGAGAGCAACGCACTGAGAGGGACTACTCCGAAGTGGTGAGATGCTCATTTGCTGGGGATGGCCATGGGTTTGCTGTTTCCATTAAACACATGGAAAATTGCAACAGTGATAGAAAAATGGTCACTTCCTTAATAAAATATAATTATATATATGTACGTTCCCAAGTACCCACAGTCCAGGGTAGCCCACATGCCAGTGACTCCCTGTTCAGAGGTGTGGGGACCACAGCAGCCCTCCATGGGCGCTGGGCAGGGATGTTCCCCTGCTGGGGGGTGCACACCCCATGGCTCAGAGCTGCCTTCGACAAGTTGTCATTAGCACCCTACTCCCGTTCTTCTCTGGTTTCTGTCTATCTAGGTCAGTAGCTTCAAAAATACTGCATGGAGGATAGGAAAAAGGCTTGTAAGAAAAATAAACACATCTTTTGTTTGCTCTGAAAATGGAAACTATAGGATTAAAGGTATCTGTATAAAAACTAATATCACAGATGAGCTGGAAGCTGTTTTGTTTTTTAAATCAAGAGAGTGAAGACCCAAAGGTATGCACTGTGCCCTATTAATCCACCAGCTATTTGAATACCCTAATCCTTTACTTTGTTCACCTCCTTTCTTTTATTTTCTTACCCTGACTACTTACTGTCTCTTTATAAGCAGCAATCTTTACCTACAGCACAGATCTCCTTCCTGTTGTCTGAAGTATTTACCTTGCAAATACATGCTGGCATGGTAAGCTGCAAAGATGCTTCTTAGCCTAAAATCTGGGTAATTGCAGAGGAACAAAGTGAATGAGCAAACACTGCCTTGGATTACATGGACTGGCTCACCCTCAGACATACTGAAATCCAGCAGCGACTGGGAGCCTTAGGCAAAATTACTTGAGTTCCAATCACAATTTGACCAGCATAATGTTGTCTTCAAGGGCATTAAGCCCCCCTACCCATCCAGGGAAAGGAAAGAAAAGAGTCACAGGTTCAAACGTACTATGCTACATAATTGTTATTCCAATTTGGTGACTGCTGCCTTCTTTCCCCCTCCTTGTTATTCTGGTTATTCCCCCTTCAGGCATGTCACAGTGAGATGCTAACAGGCTGCCAAATAAACCCTTTGGAGAACATAAGGATGTTACATGCTTCACGATTCCTAAAGAAAACATCTAGTACTGTATTAAGGATTTTACGTAGTTCAATTTAACTCTTGTGTACTAGCATTAGGCTCCCATGAGCAACGACATCCCACAAAGCTGTGCCCTCTGCTTGCTTTCTGCACCCTCCTCCACTCAACCTCCACTTCTCCTTCCCTGCCCGGGGTGGCCGCGGGAGCACGGAGATGAAGGGCATCTCGGGATGCCCACACGGACAGTCCAAGGGCTGCAGGGCTCACCCTGCTCGCTCCTGCCAGCTGCTGCCTGACCCTCCGAGGATGTTCAGATTTCTGCCTCGATCGATGGCAGCACGTCACTTTGGGAGCCACGCATGCAAAAGCCACGAAAAAAGCCCTTCCCTGAACTCAGAAATGATGCTTTCAAACAGCTGCTATTATTTTTTAATAAACTACATTCATCCAAAATGGCAGGATATTTAAGCAAAAATGACACTAATTTATGCAAAAGTGCTATAATTGCAATATTCATTTCCACCTCAAGTCAATTTTCAAGGTAGTACTGGCAACCAATGTGGCTTGAATGGGGAACATCTGGCAAGCAAATCCAAGGAGAGAGGCTCAGCGCTCAGCAAACGCAATGACTGCGAAGAGACTTGGCCAATTCTGCTGCAGAGGCAAAGGCAAACACCATCACCAGGCAGCCACAATCCTGTGCGTTGGCTGTCCAGAAAGCAAGGCTTGCTTTCCCTATCCAAATTCAACCCAAGGAAAAGAGAAACTCAGTCGAGTGCCTCTGATGTGGCACAGTCCAGGAAAGGTGCATGACTTGGTAAGTACCACTGGTGGCAGTGGCAGGAGAAACAACCTTCCTGCAAGACATTTTGCAACTTACTATGTTAACCACCATGGCATTCGCTCCCTCTTCCCAATCCCTTTCTAACACTGAAATACATCCTGGATAAAACCTCCTACCACAGAGCTGGCAAACAACTAAAAGTTTACTCGAAGCACTTACCAATTACTCATTTGAAGCAGAACAAATCACAGTTTATGTGTGTTTCTGCTGTAAAAAATACAATTCCTTCAACCGATAGCGAAAAGCTGTGTGGAACTGTGGAACATTTTTGACCTAAAGAATTCTACTCAGTAACATCTTTTTGCACCACTGGATCTCAAGCTGAGAGCACACCTTGCATGAAACCTGGAAAAGGGGAATTCCTACACTGCTTCAGGAAAAGAACTGATTTTTCACTGTATCATTGCATTTGCCCTGCTATGTCAGAGCATAAATAAAGCTCACAAAAACAGCCTATGATGAAGCTCTTCTCTTCTGGGGGGAAACTGATGAAAACAACTCTTCCTTCTATATATATATAAAAAAATAAACTAAATTATAGAAAAGTCACATAATAGCTTCTATTATAGAGAAGAAAGAAAACAAAAAGCCACGATAGTGTACGAGACTTTCCCCCCCTACCCCCCCAATCCACAAGAATCACCCTCCAAGGACTCCAGATAACCAAATAAAGAGCACTAAACAGACCTGGGGCATAGAAAGGACCTCAAACCCGACTACAGCAAAGGAAGATCACTTCTACTACATTCACATCTCTTTAATAAAAAAGGTTGCTGGAAAGAGAAGTCCTGGTGCCTTTTGTTGAAGAAAAGCCAGTTTGTGATTAATACATTGCAGAAAAGGTTGAAGAACACTTTGTCCATTTGAAATTCTGGACTCTGAAGTATTTTATTACCCAGGTTAGTGAAAGCTTGGATGAATCAATATTCTTTGTGCATTCACTGCACAGTTCAAAGCTGCCTGTCTGCTGATTTCATGGCTGCACACGTCTGTCAAGAACTCTAAAAACTGTATGGAGAAAATAAAATAAGTTTTAAGTCTGCATCAGTTTGTCATTTCTTTCTTCCCCCCTCTTATTTCTCCATTTTCTTGACCATTCTGAACATCTCTACAGCACTCTCTTCATTAACCTAACATTTTGGTTCCTTATAGACAGGATATTTAGCATCTCATTTCAGGCAGTGTAATCTATTTACTCTCTTCAACAGAAATTGCCTGAAAGTCACCCAGAGTCCCACAAAGTCCTCCACAGAGCTCCTCTGGCATTAACAGCAGCAAAAAGGTCTTTGCTGGCAGATTCTTTTGAACCATCAGTATCTATTACGCCTAACTGTTACTTGATCTTCATCTGGAGCATGACCTCAGAGCTCTCTGACGGTAGGCTTGTTCTATGTTATCTTCCCCAGGTTAAAACCTATCAAGGCACAGAGTCCACACAGGCTTGGAAATTACACATCAAGAATGACTGTACCTAACAAACAACACAAAAATGTGAACATTTAGCGTTCCCTGCTATCTGACAGCAGAAAGCAAATCTTGTGAATGACACTTGCAGTGGTAACAAAATGGGCAATTAAATGAGCTGTAATCCTTCCAAGATAACTTAGAATCTGCGGAAATGTCACACTGGAATTCAGCAACTATGCAAGCAAAGCGTGGTTTTGATTAATTATGGGAATGAGTTAATCGATTGATTTGTTCACAGGGAGAAAATGGACATGGAAACACTGAGGTACACTCCAGTCTGGAGCATTACCAGGACGGCTCCACAACAGGCTCTTACAATGTAGTCTTGGAGGCAAAGTTAATGTTAGCCCAGCATCCCTTAAAAAGTGCTTCCTTTTTCTGCTCCTGAAGTACGCAGCAAAAGTCCCTACAGCTTCCACATCTTGAAAATCATGACAGTTATGAACTTGCATCACAAAAAAAAGTATCAATATTCAGAGTATGACCTTTCCATTTCCTTGGGAAAAGTCTGAACCTCAGACTCAGCCTTTCACCAAAGCTGTACTTAATTGTATTAAAAACCACAAAGTAGAAGACAGAACACACTGCTTTACTCCATTTGCCTCAGCAAAGCACAGGAGCTAACGATTGTGCTTACAATACACTAAAAAGAAGCTGAATTGTTTAGGTAAACACAAAATCTAGCTATGGAGAGTTTAGGAAGGACACAATCAGCACTTCATCATCTCGGACTGTTAGGAAAGCCTGACACTGATCACTGGGATATTGCAGCAGAGACTGGCGTTAGCTGCACAGAATTTCTGTCCTCAGCTAGTTTTTAATTGTGCAAATAGACACTGTAAACGTTTCAATACATGAGCACTCCCTTGGTGAGCTACCTTGGAGCTGGTGATGTGTCTTTGTTTATTAACAACACAGATGCATGGTCTGGGACCAACCCAATGGTCTCCACCGCACAGCTCTGCCAACAATCCTAAAGCCATCCATCAGTTATGACGGAGCATAAAAACCAGACTGATTTTTATCAGGAAACTACCCAGCACAACAATGTAGTAATAAGGTTCATGTTATGGTTCCTGAGGAGTCATTTTGATCTGGACACATCCCCAGGTCTGCCGTCATCACAGAGTTACCCAGTGATCAGCAGGACCCTGAGCAACTCAATGTGATGTCCATGTTGGCTCCGCTTTGGGCTGGGGTTGGACCAGATGACCTCCTGCAGTTCCGTCCAACCTAAGTTAGTCTTGCACCAACAAGATGGCCAGAGGGGAGGAAGGATGGAGGTGACCTCTGGTTGAAGACCCACAGGCAGCCCAGGGAGAAGACACAGCACAGATGGCAAGGACTTGAATACTCAGCCTACTCTTCTGCATGGCACGGCGCTTGTGCTAACTGCAGCCTCAATCGAGTGCTGTTTTGACAGCTTAAAATGAGGGAAGACCATTCTTCCTGAAGGAATTCAAGCTGTACTCACTGAATTGAAAAGTACCTTGTTCACACTCTGCATCTGCCAATCTTACCAGTCCGCCTAGGCCTTGGAAATAAAGGAGAAAATGAAGGTAGTGTGAAATGGTAGGATATTTTTGAATATTAAATTTATGCCACATTGTTGATTCATTTATAATTCATTACAAATTGCATTGCAAATATTTGGCTAAAGTGCCATGATATTGGGAAAGACAACTTTTTTCTGTTTCTCTTTAAACAAACTGAGGCCAGAAATAACACATCACACTTCCTTTGGGAATGAGTCCACCTCAGGGCAGACACAAAGGACAGCCAAATCCTGTGGACTTGGGGTAAGAGCTAGAGGGCAAGAAACTCTCCCAACCAGGGAGGATTCCTCCGGAAAATACATATAACTGGTGCATGTCGTAACATACTGGCAAGCACCTTCACATGTTTGTGCATGCCATTACAACAGAAGAATTAATTCATTGGAACATCCTATAAAATTGCTATATGGCTAAGCAAGGTAAAAAAATACAGTCAAGTCAAATACATATTTTTATCTTTTTTTTTTTTTTATTCCCCCCCACTATTTAATTCCCTCAAGTAAGTCATCCAGACAGCTAGGCAGGTGGTTTAGGGGGAAGCTCAGGCTTGAATGAAGAGGGAAATCTTGTCCAGAGTGGTGCTGAAAGCCATTTTCCAGACTACAGAGGCTCAAAGGTGGGCCGAGAGAGCTTGTCTTCTGTCTTGAGAGATCAACACCTGCCAGCAAAATTTATTATCTGCAGCCTACAGAGACCTCCAGCCACACCGACTACCAAGCCGAAACAGAACTAGTTAATTTAATCCCTTGTCCCCTAGGGAACAGTATTGTTTGGTTTTTAAGCTCCTTTAAGTTAGATTTTGTTTAATTATGATTATTACTGCTCCCTGTATGCTTTGGGTGTGTTGAGGTGATGCAAAGAACAAACAGGCATGACTTGAAAAACAGATAACACCTAAAAAGGTCTGTCTTAGAGGACTAGCAGTTACTTGCACGTCCAGTTGTACCTGGTACGAAAAGCATGGAACAAAGCACAGGGCAAACATATATAAATCTTTCTTATAAAAAGAAATGAAAACTTCTATACCAGCACTCTTACCCTGAAGCAGTTGTCACAGCTTGAATGTCTTAAGGCTGAGACAGAGAAGATATTCAGGGACACGTCTATTATTAAGCATTTGAAGAAATTACTAGGAAATTGCTAGACATCACTCACTCGTACTAAATTCTTATTTATAAACATCTAATGGGAAGTGTCCCTCCATCAACAGGCTATAGTAGATTCAGGCAGCGTGAGCAGGCGACAGGCACAGCTGGAAGATTTCATCTGTGTGCCCTGAGACCGCAAGGGTGAATTTATGGCCAACACAGAACGGCAGAGAGCTGAAACCATCTGGGCTTAATGAAGCCGTAGGAGCTGCCGTTCAAATTGCTTCCAGACATCAGAGGGGCTTTGCCACTGAAACTTTGCCAACAGGAGGAGGCTCCTCCAGCCAGTGCGAAACGGCGGCAGGAGAGGGCAGAGTGGAGATTTTCAAAGCCTTTCCCAGGTGCTCTAGCTCCCTCTGAAAGGCATCGCCCAGGAGTTTACACCACCTGTAACTGCTGCAAAAGACCAAGAAGAAACTGTCCCAATTTTGCTGCCAACTGTAAAAATCACAATTTATTTTACCATACATAGTTAAACAAACAAACAACACCCTATTCTCTTGCTTCAACAAAATCGGTTTCACATACTGAGGAAATACTCTTCTACCAAACACTAAACGTAAGAGATGAAAACTCCACTGATCTCACTGGAAAAAGCCCCCATGAACGTAACAGGGCCAGGATTTCTCCCCCTGTATTTCAAACATTACTGTATTACTGCGGTGCGCAGAATGGATTATACCAGCCTTGCTAATTTGGGCAAGCTCTGAATAGCGGCAAACCCAGCCGACAAGCCAGTGCATTTTATTATTCCCCCGTCGCCGCTTCCTTAGTATGCGACTGAGCATGTGTGGCAGAAAGCATCGACCTTTTCTTCGCGCTTCCGCACGGGGCAGAGCTGTTGTGGTACCCTCGGCAGCATCCCTCCCAAAGTGAAGGCTGCCTTCATTCAGAGGGGCACGCAGGTGTCCTCCCTCCCCGCCAGCAAGGGTGGCAGCTGTACCGACGGCAGCCAAAAACCCACGGGCTGAACTGGGCATCCTTGTCCCCGCAGGGGCTGCTCGGCGCAGCCAGAACCCAACATCTTGCCAGACCCCAAAAGTGCATGGGTTACTCAGGGATGCTCAGGAGAGACCTGGCACCAGCTGGATGCTCACGGGGGACAATAACCTGTGTATGTATGTGCATCTGCCATCCAGCTAATGTATACCTTGGTTATGGGAGAGGCACTCAAGTCCTTATTTTGGTTGTCTCGAGGACAGAAACACTTAGTTAACCCAACCCGTTCAATGGGTTCTCTGCTAAATAAGTTATCACATCGTATAGGCCATTACTGACTTATGGGTAGTTTTTTCAGGATGGACTGACAAACCAAAAATAACTGGATTCCTCCCATTTATTATCTAACCCAACTAAATTTTATTTTCATAAGCATCTTAGCCGGTGGAGCAAAATATCTCATATTTCCCAAGTGCTCTTCAACAGTTTAGTCCCACGCATGGTCAAAGTCCACTTCTGGAAGACAAAGTATGTGCTGGCACACACATGCTTAGACATGCTCAAGCAGTGCCAGTGCCCCTTTGCAGAAGATCTCTGCTAAGAAGATGAAGTATTTAATAGGTAATGGCCCAACAGCCCAGATAGCTCCTGCAGAAACTGTACAGAGCATAAACCTTGCACCATGTATTTGCTCAAAAAAAAAAAAAAGCAGTGCCTTTTTTAAAAATATATTAAAAAATTATAAATATATTTATATAAATAAAAAAATATAAAATATGCTTCTGGCTGTATGAATATTACTCTCATTTTTAAAGTAAAGCTCAAATAAGAAATATTTGGTTTTGCCTACAATTATTTGGGGGGTTTGTTTTTTACTACAGAATGACAGATGATACTGTCTTCTCAAACTGACAGAGCAAAAGAGATTACAGTGATAATCAGGTTACCTTAGATAGAAAGGAACGAGAGATTCGGAGATACTCTTCTGCCTAACAATCCTCAGACTTAATATTTTCATCTGGTGGGTGAGCACTATCTCTGTAAGGTTTATTTGAACATATCACTTTCCCACTAAAGCATTTTCTGGCTTAGACTTTCTCTAAGGATTTTCAGCTAAAAATAGGTTGCAGTTTCAAAGCGCGATCCTAACAGAAATTGGAGAACATATATCATGGTAATAGTGTTTACCTTATAATAAAAGAAAATATGGAATATTCCACCTACTTGAACTGGAATTTAAAAAAAACCCAAACAAAAAAACCCAAAACCACAACCACCAAAAAACCCCCCACTGAAAGGGAATAAAAAAAGCCTGTAACCAACCACTGCGTTAATTACCTAGAGACAAAGCCAGCAGCGGAGATTTATGTTCCTGGGGCGTGTATAGAGTCTGTGGACCTTTAAGCCATGCAAAAGGGAAGCTCTGAAACCTGAAAATAACACACTGGATAACCCACCTCCAGTCCCACAGCTGCAGTCACACTTCTATTTGCCTTTCCCACATTGCAGGTGATGACCTCTAAGCTCAAGCCTCCAACTTTCACCCAGCTGAGCCTTTTTCCCCTGCATTTTTAATGCTCAGCATGGAAGACAAACCATGACTGCTGCCACAAGTTCCTCTCCATATACGCATTTGAGGATAAGAAGAGGACAGTACTGGAGCAGGACCTATAGTCCTCTAGGACTGGGTTAAGCCCCAGAGCACAGAAAGGGCTAAAATAAACGCATGTACCCCCTGCAGCCCACAAGTCTTTCGGTCAGCATGTCTAACAAAATGCTTTCACAGATCCCAAAGAAGATATAAAGCAACGAGAAGATCCTAGTTTTCATCTTTCCAGGCTCAGCAACTTGTATCTGGATTTAACACCAAACCAGCATCAATTTCAGCCTGGGGAGGATCCGGCTTTTTCAGATTTGATTTCTTCACCAGCTCAGCCACAACGCTCAGCAGTTAGCAAATGCACTGCTAAAATGAGAGCCCTTTGCTATCCAATTAAAAATACAGTTCGGCAACAGGAGAGCCATCTGCATGCATCTTCAACTGTGACAATCTGCAAAACCTTAGGTCCATTACCAAAGAACCTGGTGAGGCTTGCTCACTGCACACCACCTTTCACTTTGAAAAGGACCCGTCCTCACAGGTGAATTCCTAGGACATGTCAGGCCATTTGCAGGATCAGGGGCCATAATAAGGCTTTGCAAATTCAAGATCCAAGTTAAATTTGGGTCTCAAAAGTACATTTGATCTGCAACACCAAAATTCACAAGAACAAAAGGCTTTCCAGATATAACACTGGCTTGGGTTAACAAACAGGTAGTGTTTATCTAGTGATGCACACGTAACTCTCAGTATTGTACGGCTGATTAAAACCTTTGGTAAATAAAAATAGATAATCATTCAAATTACTACCATTTAAAAACGGATACACTAAAAAATAATTTACAACTGGATAAATAGCAAGTTAAAAATCTTTAAAATAGGGTGGAAACTATTTGATGGCAAAATACCAAGCCAGAACCCTAACCCTACATTAAAACACATTTGGGTAAACCTCAGGGCATCTCTCTTTTGCCCATCAGACAGCAGCTCCCAGGGAAGGGGCTTTCACCTGCGGGCACTAGGAGAGCCATGGAAATGTGCATAAGACGATGTGCAGCTCAGAGCTGGAGGAAAAGCAGGTCTTCAGTTCACTGTGTATTCTCTTTTTTCTCTCTAAGACATATGACAGGCTCATCGGCCTCCATTTTTTTGTTTCGCTTTTGTTTAATTTATAAGCACATTATTTGTATTCAAAAAGGCTACAGGAATGTCAGCATTAGAAATTTAACTCGTAAGTATTTCTGGAAAGGTCTAGTCTAAAAAAACAGGTCCAAGGAAAGTGCCTCGGGACCGCCCAGCTTAAGCCTGCAGCTCTAAATTAGACCAAGCCAGGAATCTTTCTTCACAAAACATTTTTTTTCTTTTACTGAAAATACTGATTCCTCAAAATCCAACCAAGCTGGGTTTGAGGAAAACTTTGTTAGAGAAAGCCCATAACTGTGATACCACAACATCTGGTCAAAACCAGAGCAAAGATGAAAAGGCCTCTGCAGGCCAAAAACCACTGTGGGATAAGACAAGCATCGCCCGCTGCAGAGGAAATCCAGCCCGGGCTGGATGCAAGCCCCAGACCGAGGACGGGGCAGACAAGACAACCCCCAACCTGTGCACTCCCTGTGCTGTTGGGGTGCTCGTTCCCAAATCCCAGAGATTTAACAAATTGCTACGAGCGCTGGAATTACAAGCACTCTTCTGGGTTCCAGAGGTTGAACTTTCTGCCCTAATAAAACCTCTCCTCTTCACGTGGCAGCTACTTTTGAAGCCTTTGGTGAGCAATGGGCAGGGTTACTCTAAAGGCAATCCAGTGATTTCCAAACAAAACATGCAGCTGTCGTTGACTCCATCATCTGAAAAACACTGCATCAGATGAAGCCAAACGACCAAAAAATTATTTCTTATTAAACTTCATTTTACATTTCTTCACATGGTAATTAAAAAGCTTATGGCCGAAGATAGAGGAAGCACTAAAAATGATGCATACGAAAAGATCTTACTGAACTTAATGCAGCATAAAATTATTCAACAGGCCGATTTAAATACTTTGCTGTAAAAATACACAGCATAAAAGCATCTTTCACTGCCCTTTGTTTAATCATTGAGATAATAATAAAAAAAAAAGACAGTATTTCCAAATATTAAAGAAAAAAAACAAGAAAATCAAGTATTTATGTTCTGAGAGACTTCCTAGAAGTACAGCTCACTGACTGCAACAGCACTAGACACAAATGTAAGAGGCCAGGGACTCACTTCTCTCTTTTAATTCTCTGAAACCATCCTTTTCAAAGCAATATAAAATACTACAGAAGTCATGTTTCTATTCTGATTGACTTTTCATTTTACAAGGCTCAACATGTTTAAACCAGTATCTCGCCACGACCTGAAATATTTCAGGGTTATGGTTATCTTACAAATTATTATCAAGAGCAAATTTACAAATTAAACCTAAAGTAGCAAAAAAAAAAAAAAAAGACTGCTGAATAATTTCAGCAATGCTCCCCAGTGTTTGCACAATTCTTTGCTTAATTCCCACTAGCCAAACGCCTCTGCTGGCGCAGAGAGCCAGAGACATAGCACAGGCTGTGTCTACACTGCATATTCTGGCCAAATAAAGAGCTTTAATTTCTTTTTTCTTTTTTTAAAACCTAATCTTATTAACTCTTCCAGTGCTGTCACAAAGACATACATTCCAAATAAACTTTCCTTTTTAAAGATTAATGGGACCTTCTTCAAACAACCCACTGGTGGCCCACTGCATTCAGGGAAGGACTTGGAGCACCCATCAACGTGGGACCAATGATGATCGTAATTAATTTCCTACCTGTTACGGGTTTGTGTGGCGCGGTTTTCCTTGGTGGCGGGGGAGGGGAGCTGCAGAGGCGGCCCCTTTGAGAAGTTGCTGGAAGAAGTCGCCGCCCCAAAATGTCAGACCCGCGCGCCAAAATGTCGGACCCGCCTCTAGGCGGGGAGTGACGGTGGTAGCGCCTCTGGGAAACATATTTAAGAAGGGGAACCGGTAGTGTGGGGGTGGGAAACCTGAGAGGAACATCGCTGCCGACACTGGAATCATGGAAGTGGAGGGGGAGGAGGAGGCGCCTGAGGAGGCTGATGGCCCTGCAGCCCAGGGGGGTGAACGGTGGAGCGGAGGCTCCCGAAGGTGGCCGTAACCCCATGGTAAAAACCGCGCTGAAGCAGTGTGAGACGGGAGAGCAGCCCGCGGAAAGGACCCGCGCCAGGGGAGTTCGGGAAGAACTGAAGCCCGCGGAAAGGATCCGCACCAGGGAAGTTTGTGAGGAACTGCAGCCCGTGGAAAGGAACCACGTTGGAGCAGGGAACGAGAGAGGAATCTTCCCCCTGAGGAAAGAAGTGGCAACGACGATGTGTGGTGAGCTGACTCAACCCCCATCCCCTGTTCCCCTGCGCTGACGGGGGGAGGAGGTAGAAAGCATCGGGAGTGGAACTGAGCCGGGAAGGCGGGAGGGGTGGGGGGAGGTTGTTCTGATGTTTGGTTTCCCTTCCTAATACCCTTGTGTTTTGTTTCTGTTTTGATTTGTAGTAAAATTAAATTGATTTTGTTTCTTCCCCAAGTTGAGCCTGTCTTTTGCCCGTGACCATAAGTGGGGAGTGATCCCTCCCAGTCCTTGTCTCGACCCACGAGCCTGCCTGTGGATTTTCTCCTCATCCCAACGTGGCCAGGCGAGGGGGTGGGGGGTGAGCGAGAGGCTTCGTGGTGCTTTGTTACCGGCTGAGCTGACCTGAAACCATGACACTACCTCACATCATATCAGGTGGTGGGCGCAGCCATACGCTGATGCTTACTCTCTGCCATTTGAAATGCATCCCCTCCTCCTGACTAGGAGCATTTGAGACAAAGCGAACAACGTTTCTAAAATTCAGCAGGAGAGAAGTAGATGTAAAATAATTATTAATGAACCAAATTAAGGAAGCAGAATGCGAATTTTGCCCACCAAGCACTTGAACAGCAATTTTAAATGTGGTAAAAGCTGTCAAATATTATGTTAATCTTAATTTCTTTTAAAAACCTTGCAGTTGACAGAATACTAAAAAGGGAACTTGTTAAATGTTGTATCATTCTCCACTTCACTGTATGCACAAACTACGTGTCTTTTGGTTTCTTTTTTTTTTTTTTTTCATTCAAAGTATGCTTCAATGTGCTTTTCTATTTTACTTTTTTTTCCCAGTAAGACAGGGAGAGAAAATAATGCTGAGGATACTTATTTTCCAAAATACTCTAATGAAGTCAGTGGAGACTCCAGGAGCTCGATACCATAAATAGAGAAATGAAACAGAACATATCAATCAAACCAACCCAGCTTGAATTGCATCTATAACAAAAATAAGGAAGGAAACAACTTATTCAGCAGGGGAATAGCAGAGAAAATATTGACTTATTAAAGAGAAGCTACGGACATATTTTGAGCTCTGAGGCGGCTGTAATTGTTTCTAAATAAAGCTAAAAGTCCAACTGCATGGTCAGCCTGCTCCTAAAAGGATTCATACTGCTGAACTACAAACAACAGGTGGGATTTTTATTTTCGCCTCTGA
>VYZV01032011.1:252037-271921 GCA_013401275.1 Pandion haliaetus | reverse complement strand
TTTTTTTTTTTTTTTTTTTTTTTTGGAACAAAAATACAAATACTTGCTAATTTCAAAAGGAAATACAAGGTGTGCATACTGGTACTCTTTTATTGGCCACTGAAATACTTCTCTATTGATATTGCTCTTCATTTCTGCTTTTATTGACCTTTTGGGTGGCCTTAAATGAGTCTGAAGTTTAACTACAGTTGTGGCATAACCCCACAAGGGTTTCCAATGCCCCAGAGTCCCTCCCAAGCCATGCCTTCGTATGAGCTCAGCTAGAGGAGCACCATGAAGACCTCCCAGGAAGCATCCCTGGGCACCCCTGCACTGCTGGGGAAGATAGATGCTTGCTGCTAAAGCAATGCTTTCATGGTACTTGCACACAAAACGTTCACAACTGCCTCTTTAAATGAATCTGGTATAGTTTTTGGCAGAGACTATATTAATTACTGGTAGGACAACTGCTGTGGCCCTTCCCTCCCCAATACCGTCGCTCCTCCTCAGCACCGGGCTCCGGCAGCCACATGCCAGCTGAGAGGCAGAAAAACCTCTCCTTTTTTGAGTGGTAATTATAATTCTCCTTGTTACAATAAAATCCTTTCTGTGATTAAATTCCATCTGAGCGAGCTCATTTTCTCATTTGCAGAGATTTTATTAGTTTGTGGGAATGTCTGCTCTCCCTCCTTAGAATTTATTCTTAAATTACTCTCCCTTTTTTCTTTTTTTTTTTCCCTCCAAAATCCCTCTCTTTCAAGTGACATTTGCCAACATTAGTCTGATTTAAGACCTTTTATCCAACCCATTGCCTTTTACTTAACTATATTGCTTCCAAGACCACTGGGATCTCCAGGCATTAATCATTAGCATTCACGCTGAAGCTGGCTTTAGGCAACGAGTTACTGTTTCTTTGGGGAACGCTATGCACCATCAGCTGAAATGCTCCGAACAGTTTGCTCTGGTAAATTAACTCTAAAAGCGAACTCCTTCCCCACACCCATCAACACCCCTCTTCTTAAAAAGCCTGTTCTGCGGCACCGCGGACCAACTCCATGGCTGAGATTGGCATACCCCATACCCAAACTTATCTCAGCCCTTAATTTAGGGTTGAACTTCCCTAACTACCTATCCTTGGTCAAGGGAAGGGAGGGCCATGGTCCAAGCTCAACACTACATCTTGGAGCAACAGTCCAAACCCATTCGGCTTGGCCAAATCAGTCAATGGCATGGTCTCACATCCACCAGCGGGCCTGAAGCTGGATAATCTTGGTTGGTGCCCACCCTGAAGTCAGTGAGATGCAAAAGCCCAGACACCCTTGGCTAGGAAGGGCTCACTACTGCTGTCTGATAAATTTGTAAAACAGTATTACGAGCTCAACAAGGCCACTCAGCCTGGCAGCAAGGAGACAGGGATTGCCAAACAAGCACAAGGCAGACGGCGCAGCAGCTTTGAATGCAAAATAAACTCCAGCTGGTGCCAAGCACCCCATATGAATGAAAAAAAAAAAAAAAAAAAAAACAACCACACACACACACACAAAAACCCCACAAACCCACACCACACCACACCAAACAAAAACCACCTTGCATTTGGTGTTAGGTTTGCTACCGCAGCACAACCTCTGTGCAGCAGGGAGCAGAGCCCGGAGCTCTTGATTTTACCACTCTGCTGTGCTGCATCTGAAGCTATTGCTTGCATCAGAGCAGCTGCTACACACTTATAAATTACTATCATCCAGAATCTGCAAAAAAAATCAGAGGTGTACCCTTCCATTGGTCTGAGCTCAAACCCATCTTCAGTCATTGTGGGCATTTAAATCAAGGGGTTTTTTCCATTTTGCAGAACTGCCTCGACTCCATCGCCCCGTACAACTCAGTGTGCACCCAGTCAGTTGTAGATAGCACATATTAAAATACCGCAACATTGGTTTTTCCAAGCACATGGAAATTTCCTAGATTCTTCTGCTTATTTTGGGTGGCACTGGGAAATAAAACAGGAATAACGCACTTCAACATTAGCCTCATTTAAATCCGATGATGTGCCCCCAAAGTAGCTATGCCCTTGCTTTCAGTTTTAAGCTGCATTTTGCATAAATCCCAACTGTAGGGGCTGTGTAAGCCTACAGCATTTCTGGGGTGTTCAGAAACACCCCAGGAGACTTCCAAGGTTCCCAAGGATACATTAGGCTCCCAAAGACACACCTGATGAGAATGCGCTTGCATGAGAAGTGTTAAGAGTTTGCTCTTCTGAATGTACACAAGACATCTTGCATTGTTTTTATTTGTTCTCTTGGTGTTTATTATTAGAGACCTGAGGTCACATTCCCCGTCAGAATAAATCAGCGGCAGCACACACATTTACAGGAGACGAGCACCTAGGGCCGTTGTTTCCAAAGGCATCTGGTACAGGGGCCTGCCAGCAGATGCCCAACAAGGTTTTTCAAGGCATGAACAGTTCTGGTGCTCGAACCCCATCGGCTTTTACTGAGAGGGAGGGCTGGTCTACAAGGTGAAACTACTGCCGAGTAAGTCAGAGAGTGAATTTAACATGCATTTGTAATTCCCTGCAAATTCCCCATGTGAACAGATTTAATCTGCATTACAAAGGTCTTTTCATGGCTGAAGTCAACCCAGAGCTCTTCTATCAAGGGTAGGGCAATGCTGAGGCTCTGTTATTATACATTTCAGGTCGAGTTTCTGGCATATTTTTCTTGCTCTAGGAATGTGGACTTAAAAATATACTCCTGATTTCCTGCAAGTGTAAGCCAATGCATAACTAATATTCTTAGGCATCTAATAATGCAATTCAGACATGCTACCTATAGGAGTATTTTTTCAAAACACCATTAGCAGGCTTTGAATTTAATAGCTATGTGTCTGCTAAGTTTTTGTGCCTTTTCCCTGTGATTATAGCACAAGGTTCAAAGCTGCTCTCAGCAAACTCAACTACTTCAAGAAAATCAGCTGTACAGGCCAAATAGCCATACATACACATATACACACACACACGCAATTAAAATCAAATGCCTAGATGATCATTTCAGTTTTAATCAGATTTTACCGGGACTATGAGTTAAGTCAAGGCTGCAGGCTGATATGTTGATTTAAAGCTGTAGCTAATGTGTTTTATTGCCAGATTTGCTCATAGTCAAAGCTAATTATCCCTATTATGCTTACATGATTTTTCAAACAACAACAACAAAAAGCATTAAAAAGGCAAGCATGTAGAAAACAGATTGGCATACTAGTGTCTATGTGTGTGTGCACATGCGTGTGTGTATTTACCAACTATTTAAAACCTAGATCTTCAGTCATACAGGAAAAAACCCAAGCAATTAGCAAATGAAGTAAGTATGGTATAGTTAAACAAATATCTCATTTCCAAGACCCATCAGGAAACATTTAATGCAATGAGAAGATCCTATGCTATTCCTAAATACAGCGATATTGTGGAAAGTACGATTTTTTGGTGGAAGGGGTAGGTGCTAAGAAATACTGAGCAGTCTTTTGCAGTCATATCTTGGAAAATAAGGGGGAGGGTGTAAAGGGAATTTTCTGGGGTTATCTACGTGGAAAATCAAACACTTTTGTTCTTGTTTTTTAATGCTTCTCATTATCAACATTTCTTTCTTATCTCTGCGAAAACCAAGAATGGGAAATGTTCAAGAAAAAGAACAAGACAGTGTAAGTTTGAAGCTTTGTACATTTTTAGTTCTTAAAAATTCCAAGAAATTTCAAAAGAAACAGCAGTTGGCAAAAAAGCAACCCCTAACTACTCAATTTGAAGTAAAGTCTTGCCTCTTTTTCTCAGAAAGAGTTCAGGTATGTCTTGAAGAAGCCTTCAACATTGCTCTTCCCTCCTCTTTCAGCAAGGACCCAAGAGCATTCGCTCTTCTTTCATCTCTCTATCCATTGCTTCCACCCTGAATGGGTGCTCTGGGTCTGCCATCCACTGTCTCTTCTAACAGGGAACCTCCTATGATGCACAGGGCTTCTAAAGAGACTCCCAGAAACTCATCCTCCATGAGTTAAAACAAAAATAGCATGCAGTCAGCCAATACTTCTCCCCCACACCAAAACAGATTTCATTTTGCTTCTGTTTTCATTTTAAAAAGAAAACATTCTGAAAGGGAAAAAAAGTATGCTTCCCCACTAGAAATTACCAATTTTCTTTGAAAAAAAGAACAAAACCACCCCAAAACCCAACTGTTGAGATCTTGATACAGGGCTGCAATGCTTCATTGTTTTCTTCTTGAGGACAGACCCCCAGTGCAGGCAGGGCCACCAGGAAGGAACAGCCTCAGTGAGCGTGGGACACGTGCACTGGTACTTTTGAGTCAAAAAGCGTTGTATTTCCAAGTTTTTGTCTGACCGCTGGAGCTGCCTGTCAGTTCTCCCACAAAACTGAAATTGTTTTCCTTGATGTTTTTGCAGGAATCCAATGGGGGGGGGGGCCGGCATCCAAACTGCAGGAGGCACCCGCAACAGTTGCGAAGCTGGAGCACAGCACAGTGGAAAGCCCAAGTAAATGGTGTGTTTTAGGGCACAAAGCCAGAAAGAGAAGATGTTTCATCTTTCCTGAACATAACACTGTATCGCTAAATATGGGGATCGATTTTTGCTACTCACTTGCAGCCAGGACATCTTCTATTTATAACTTTTGCTTACTAGTAGTTACTCCCTCACCGCACACAGGGAAATTATTCCTTCCTAACTCTTTCTGTTGAAGGTAATGCCATCCCAGCTAATACCCAGCCATGCCACGGAGCTCATCACGCAGCCCAGGAATATCAAACCCAATGCAGGTAGATTCATGGAAGGACCTCGTCAAGTAAGGAGACAACTGAAGATGGGCTGACTGCTCACCCCCTAACCGAGTGGGGATGACCCCATCACTTAAATGCTGCTAAAGTAGCAGTTTGCTGTCATTAGATAAGCAAACCACTTTCTCAACATTATTAACGGAATAGCAGAATATAGACTGCCTGTACCTCCCCAATACCTCACATACACAACATTAAAAGACATCTAGTGAATATGACAGTAGCGGACTATGTAAAACCTTGCTCTAAGATTAAAGAACAGAAAGCTGTCTTTAATATTTTAAGTGCCACCACATTTGACAATTTGGGGCTTTGGCTAGGAAGATGACCCCACACACATTCCTGCTATTAATTGCTTTTGTGTTTACAGTCATAAGCCTCTTAAAACAATTTTTATGAGCAATACTCTAGAACAGTTCCAGATTTTCTGACTTTCCTAGCCCTGTTTCAAAAAAAAAAAAAAAAAAAAAAAGACAGTAGGAAAGCACCCAGAAAAAGTAAATGTTTTGCTAAAACCAACTCCTACATTGTTTCAGGTCAGCCACACTTCTGTTTCAGACCCAACACCAGAACTAAGCCCAGCCCTGTTGCCGGGCTCCTCTAATGTTAATGAACGTGTGAGTTCCCCTCCTTGGACGCACGGCACAGCACGTCTGGCTTCAGGACGTGCCCAGAAAATTATTTCTACTTCTTTCCTCAAGGAGTAAAAGCCTGCCCTACGGTCTTGGCAGATTTTGGGACGGTACGACCATCACCGGAAGGCTGCACAGGCACGTTTGCAGGTGTGTGCTCATACCTGCATGCTGCAGACCCCCAGTTAGTTTTATTTTATCTTTGCTGTGGCAGCTGATGTTACTATCACTTCCTTTAAGGGAACAGATGGGCTTGCTTATTTTGTGTGGGTATTTCCAAGCAAATCAGGCAGGAGTGGCCTGTGAATACAGCAAAGAAAGACCCCTCTTGGAAAGCCTTTCCTTGGGCATCCAACAAAAGAGAGAACGAAGAGCTAATACTGGATGAAACCCAAGAGCTCTTCATATGAATAACTGCTAATGGGAAAAAGATGCCCCTGAAAGACAGAGCTGGAGGCAAGTTGTGACAAGAGCTAATAACTCCAGAGGCCATCAGGGCTGGGGATTATTTAACAGCCCAGCATGCCTGTGGCATTAGATGGACACCATCACCTACCAAAACCCTGAAGGATTTTGTTCAGTCTGCTTATAAATTACACCTGCGGATGAAGTCAGAGCTTTTTGTTTTTCCAGCATCAAACAAAACGTCCTTTCAGCAACACCTGGACAGGGTTTCTGCTTCCATCTCACTATCCTGGTACCTTCTTGGTCAAACTGAATGCCGCAATCATTTTAGCTTTCAATCTGCAACGGGAAGGTCAGACACTGTGAGGAGAGGCCAAAGCCTTTGTTTGCAGCCCCAAATAGGATTGCATTAGTTAAGCCTTAGCTGCCGTTCTCAATTTTCTTCATTCACACTACACACTGGCAGCCAATTTGGTTGAAAGAAATTTGGCAAGTGCTCTTGGACCTTCATCCTCTGCTGTGCCTTTTTCCCCAAACAGTTAAACCAAGTATTTTCCTTTGCTATTAATGACAGATACTAAAGCATCTCGGCAGTGCCAAAGCAGAGCAAACAAATGTGTGCCTGTTCAGAATGACTTGGTTCAAACTGTGAAGATCTGATAGCAATTAATGCCTATGTACACAGACTTTCTTTTTTTTATTTAAGCATTTTTGTGAATATCACAGAGCATATCACCATCCAGCACGCAAAGAGTAAATGACAAGGAGCACAAGATTATCTATCTATGAAACATACAAAACAGGAATTCCATCCCCAGAGGGCTGTGGAGGGCTGACAATAGGAGGGCATAATGATTGGGACTGCAAAAACCTTCAGTCCTGTGGCTGCACCCATGGTGGATTTTCTCCACTGTTCAAATTGGTATTACACCTATAGTTTTTTATGCTATGGTTTCAAATACATAGCACTATCAGTACTATTTAGGAAGGACCAAGAGCATCAAGACCTTAAGACTCAAAAGCAGCCTTGAAATGTGGCTTTTCATGTAACACAGCCAACAGGACCTTTTCTAATACTAATCAGGATAATTCTGAACTCCAACATCACCAGATCTCCTGAACTAGGGAAAAAAGCACTGCTCTGAATATGTACTGCAGGTATTTATGGCACACTCACCTTGCAGTTACAGGTGCCTTCGTGCTGGCAAGAAAGCAGGTCTGTATCACAGCCTCCACAGCAGCAAGCTCCAGGAAAGTTAATAAAGGGCATTAGAGATGGATATATTCAGTGCAACCGTAGGAGCACAATTTAAGGCTGCAGTGTGAAAGTACACAGGTAAGATCCCCGTAAGGACACTTTACACCGGAGCAGACCCCTTCCCCTTTGGGAGAAGGATTATCAGTCTCCTACTTACTATAGGCTCACTGGTTTTACAGGACAAAAGCCCTGCAACATCAATAGAGTGCCTTGACTGAGCCCACCCAACCAACCAACCGCTCCCCCTCCAGACCTTGGGTCACACAGCAGAGGAAGCACTCAAAGGCAATGAATTTCTGAGATGATAAAGAGCTTTTCTCCCTCGCAGGTCACACCTTTCCCTGGATAGATTCACTCGATGTCATACGCTGGCACCATACCTTGCAATGACTTGCAAGATGCAAGAGGCAATGGGTGTGTCATCTCCTGGACTGCACCACCAGCGTGCACTTATTATAGATACTCATTTCTAATGAGTAAAACAGAATCTGTACAAATTAGCATAGACACTTAACTTGCATAGGTGGCAATCCCGTGGAAATCAGCAGCGTGAAAAGTGCATGCACACAAACATCTTTGTATGTCAGAGTCCTCCGACTGTTCTTTCCCAAAATGAGTGGCTGTGAAAGGCAAATTGCATTGAATGCAATCAGAACTTTAATTTATTATATTCCGTTCAAAAGCTGTCTTGAGTTGGGTTAATTAAACTCACTCTGCCTGCATCGTTTTGTACATTCCCGACGTTTTATTTATACCTCTTTCATGTTAGGAGAAAAAGATACTGGGTTATCCATGGGTCCCAGCTGCCAATAAATGTCAGGACTGGAAGTTGCATTGCTCGCTCAGCCCAGTAATGAGAGGTTTGTAACAAAATCATTCAATGCTGGCACCACTTACTGACTTTGTAAAACAACTAGTTTTATAATTCACTATCATTAATTGATCCCATGAAAGTCAAGCTTAAAAGAAAGACCCATCGTATTAGCATAGCAAGGTTTCCCACTGGCAGCTTACTAAGGGACTGTCAGTCACGATTTATTTCCAGGCTTAACCCCTGGAGCTCAGAAACCCTTTTGTGCCCAGAACCGATGAGGAAGGTGAGCCAAAGCGTATTGCTATCTGCTGTCCTTTCCCAGAGCTCACCTAGCACCAGCCCTCCCGAGAGAGGATGCACCTGGACTGGATAGACTTGGAAATTTAAAACACAACCTGCTTTATTCAGTTCAAAAAATTGTTTTCAGAATCAGGGATGAACTTCAGATCACACAGATGTGAAGTAAAATACGCCCAGTATCAGTGAGGGTCAGGAAAGTGTTCCTTTGTTCATCTACAATGACTAGATTTTAAAACATTCAGATGCCGAAGGGTACAGATACACCTACAGCAAGATCACCGCTGTGCTTCTGAAAAGCCTGCTCAGTACAGGTGAGAATCTTGATCCTTATCCAGATGTCTCCAAAACACAAATATTTGGTCAAATCTTAATTTAGGTCCAACACTTTTTGCTACCTGAGAAGATACTGATGGTATAATGATAATTACATTTCATTTTACAATAGCAGAGAATCATTCGTTATCCTGCACAGGTTTATTCTACCTGTGGCAGAATATTAACATGCCAAAAATGCTTAAAATCCCACTACCATTTTTGAATTTTTTTTCAACAAGAATTGTATCCATTGCAAAAACCACGTTCACCGAAACAGGAGTATTCAATGGAATATATACTTTTCAGCAAAAACGTAATGGGTAAAATTCCAAGATAATTGTTCCTGATTTTTCATTTCAGTACTGTCAAAACATGTCTGTTCAATAAGAACAGAGTATCTGTGTTTCAACTTGGACATTTTAGATGTGTATTAATTGAATTATATTTCTATTTATTTTACTCAACACCATTCTGTTTATACATACCCAATGATTCATTATTTCTGAATTATTTTTTCAATCCTAGCTATTCTGTACAATTTTAAAATACTGCATTTCCTTTCCAACTTTGAAGCCTTGTTTAATGTCTGAAGACAACCTGCAGAGCAGAAACAACATCCCTCCACCAGTCCTAGCTCCTAAGCTTTACACGTCACTTTTTTTTTTTTTAATAAATTTAACTGACTGAGGGTTTGAGTCAGGAAAAAACTAGCCCTGTTCTGTGCTTCACAAGCACTGAACATAGAAGTTACTAGAAGGAAGAAATAAGTAAGGAAAAACAACAACAAAGGATCTAAAGACCTTTTTAAGGGTCTAAAGAGAGTGAAACGGTGCAATGTTCTCCAGGTAGCGTCCTGCATCAGATGTACTTTGGCAGATGGGCAGCCAGACTTGGTATCCGAAGGCACATCCCAACGGCACATTCCCCAAACCAGCAGTGCAACTGCAGCCTCGCAAAAGGACTGCAAAATTCTTCCTGTAATGCTTCCCAGCACCAGGTCAGGATCAAAAGCCCCAGCCCAAGGGCATTTGCTCATTTTAAATGAGTGCACCGTGCTCCTTCCCTCCTTACCCTGAGAGCTGGACATGAGATTTATGTTGGAGGAGCCGAGTTAATGCGTGAATGACTTAGCAAGGTCATTAGAGATTAAACTTGACGAGGGGTAAAATCTGCTGAAATAAACAGAGGTTTAGGAAGGGGTTTGGGCCAACACTGGGACCTCCAGACAAAATAAACACATAAATCAAACTCAGAAAAGTCTGTGAAAAGTGTAAAACCATGAGAAGCGGTGTGTCACTCCCACTCCCAAATATCTGCAGGTGGGAGCAGGAGGAACCTTCCTCCCCCAATACCCATCATCCAAAACTCGAGCCTCTGCTCTAAACAAGCCATGTGGGCTCCTCTATAGCCAGCACCGTGTAGAGGTGCCCATCCCATGACAAGATAGGTAAGTTAAAGCATGTAGAACAGCTTGGTCTCAGAAGAAAGTTATTCTTGCCCACAGATGGAGCCTTCCTGATGGGTTTCAGATCAGAGTCAGAGTTTTAGACTATGAAATAAGAAAAATCTCATTTGAGACAAGCGATCTGAGCTAATCTGACCAGACTGTACCACAGCAGCTCACAGTTATATCACACAAGCAGCGAACAGACTGTACTTAACACATACTTCTGCTGTTCCCACCGACACCTTGCCAGAACCCTCCACACTGCCAGGCAACTTTGCCACCTGGTTTGCTCATTTTAAATGACGTTTTCCCAGGGAATCAGCCCTCAGTTTGGAAAACATAACAGATGCATGCTAGAACCCACCAAAACCTAGAAAGGACGACCTTTTAACCTTTACAAAGCCAGAAAAACATAATTCTAATTACAAAGAGTCATAGGCTTCTGACCCTCGAGGGACAGGTATCTTAGCATTCAAAATCTGACATATACAGAAAAAGGCTTGGTATTTCTCTTGAAGAGAGGGAAGGTCAAATATGTTTTTCTTCCTTTCTGAAAAAAAAAAAAAAAGCTTTGAAATATATTCCTATCATATTTCTTTGACCACCAACACAAATGCAGTGTACAAAGGAAAAAGACGCACATAATATCAACCAGAGCACTGACATGAAATAAAATACTTCAGAAATATTATGATGTGGTAAGGCACCTTCCTGGCTACTCTTAAAGATGTCAAGTGTAATTCAGACTCTACTTCCTCCAGCACGGGTAACCCAGCCACCAGAAATTTTCATCAATAAAAAAACTTAAGCCACACAGCTTAAAACTCCCCACATATAAACACTAAGAGGATGTGTGAACTGGATCATAAATCTAGTGCTCTCAAATTCCAGTGCTGCAGCCAGCCAGCCAGACACAGGGCGTATATCCTGGATCAAGACAGCAATGTGAAATTACCCCAATTATTTTCTTGGAACAAAAGTTCTGAAGAGTTTTGGTTATGAAATGTTGATATGTTTCATTTCCCTTTAACAGCTAGTTGGCCCAATGCTGCCCGGGAGAGAGGGGAGGCTCTTCCAGATAAAACCTTGCCCAGTTCTAAGTGCTTTGCTATATTTATAATCATAATAGTACCAAAAATTTGAACAGCACATACAGGGAGACACTTTTGCCTTATAAAACAGAGATGAGGCATGACATATGCTGGGCTTCCCCGCCCCTGCCCCCTTCTTTTTACTGTGCTACACAGTGCGGCAAGGAAGTACAGCAACCAGAAATTAGGAAGACCAACCTGGACAACAAAAAGGTTACGCCCACACATGAGAGTAATTTGGTGCAACAGGAGGAACAGATCAGTAGGTCAAAACCGCCCAACACCACAACTTTGCAAAATTTTAGGGGGGAGGGTTCAGGGTGGTCCATCAGCCTGACTCCCAAGTGTGGACTGAAGGTGCCTGCAGGACTGGTTCAGACTCTTTGGTCTCTTGGGGAGTGAATTTGGTGCACACCTGAAGTGAAGCACCAGGCTTCGTTTTCTGCAAAGGAAATTTAGGATACCTGCTCCAAGGACACGCTGTAATCCAAACCGGAATGCCATAAGTGAGGCTGCTGGAAGGATCTGCCCTAAAACTGTGCTACTGCTCTGAACCAAAATGCTCCCCTACGTGCTACTGGAATATGACGTACGGGGAAGGCATAACAGCATAATGTTTGCCAAAAGCTATGGCACAGCAGGAAAACCAAGCCTGCTAATGGAGTACATTGAGGGGACAGATTTATAGCTGCACATAGACTTGCAAAGTCATTAGAGACCTAAATGCATTTACAAAACAGAAAGAGTCAAAATGATCCTTTGGGTTGAGAGGATATCTTCACTTTTTTGCTTTATTAAAAACGTATTTCAGCTGCTGATTCTTTCTCTCAGATTTGATTTTTGGCTTTCCCATCCTACAGAGAAAAAAACTCCCTCTGGATACAAATACACCTGCGGAAGGGATCTCACACATGAGCATGGGTCCTCACTGCATTTATTTTCTGTTCTGCTCCCCATGAAGCCCAAACAAAGGATGCAATTGATGCATTTGATTAATTCATTTTCTGTCAACAGAGCCTTGGTTTCACAGGGGGTTTGTCAATTTATGAAGACCTTAAATCTTGTGAGAAATATAAATGACAGCTGAGTATGAAGGTTTTGCTTTGTGATTACCCAAAGACATGAAGACATTCTTTGGTGCCGAGATCTGCCCTGGTACCTCCCAGTCAATCCTAGTCCAGAGTGCAAGTTTCAGCCTGCGGCGCTCGGTGGGGTGACCAAGTCACTAGAAATGATTAGCAAGTAATAGTTTTCCATTCCGGGGAGGGGGCGCAGGGAGGAGAAAAAAGAAAATGCTGGTTAAAGCTAATACCCCTAAAAGAATCACAAAGTGGTAACTTCCAGGGTGGGATAAGGAGAAGAACGAACATCCAGCTCCTCACACCCTACTTTCCTGCACTCATACCTAAGTAGTAAAAGAGGAAGATGTAAGGGGGAAGATGCCAACAATATCTGTGAAATTCAGTTCTATGTAGAACATGGTGAGAGTTTTCCCCCTGCTACCAGCAGCCAAGTTTGCTAATGATATCTGCTCACATAAAATGTCACCAACGCGACTCCCTTTCTTAAGGGGATGTTTTGTAAAACTTCACAAGTGACAGGTTCATAGTCCTGTTCATGAAAGGTCATAAAAACCTGTATTCTCATTTTCCGCTGCTCTAGCCAATAGCTGTGATTTAGAGCCCACAGTTTGGCGGCATGATTACTGTCGCACTGAGGGAGAGGCTCCGTGCATACCGATACCGTGGCTCCAATTTGGCAGGCTAAAAGTCTCCTAAAATTGTGAAGTGCCACCATAACTTTATATGACTTCATTCCAAAACCTCAGCTATTTCTAAAATAAAGTGCTTAAAGAAATTTCAGGCCTCCAATTACAGTATTTAAAAGGAAATGTACTGCTGGAGACCTTGCGGCGCTCGTACTTGGATCCTCCTGCAAATGTGCACTGAAATGCTTCCAAATTGGTTCCCACAGAGTAAAGTTACTAGAAATCAGTGCAGCATTTTTCACTTCATTTTCCAACGACTTTGTAAGGCTGGGAAGCAAGAAACATACTGAATGGATTTACATTGATGCCCAGGGATTCTGCGATGCCACAGCAAACGGCTGCGATGCAGTTTTTTATGTCTGCGGGGCTACCCTGCTGCGGGTAAACCTTCCCAATGCTTGGCCAATTCTGCCACATGCCTGTTTTGTTCCATTTTAGAAAAATGAGGTTTTCAAAAAAAAAAAAAAAAAGAAAAGGCAAAAAGCTATGGCATGAAGGAGGCTCCACAAGCTGGGAGTGACCCCTGGCTCTGCCTGAACACAGTCAACTTTTCTGAGAAAAAGCATCTGCTGAGGGTCAGGCTCCTGATGGACCCTCTGCCAAGGTAACACTCCTCTTCAGCCTCAACCTCACAGCAAGTTTCACGTATCTATTTTAATCCCCGAGCAGAAATGCCTACGTGCACAAAGCTCAAAGCAGGAAAAGTTGCCCAAATCCTTTGTTGATAGAGATTATATAAATACCTACAAGGAACATACAGCAGGTATTAATTTACCATAAAACATAGGTACTTGATTGAAAAGAAAATTTCCATCGAGCCTTTCATCCTGGAAAAGGGCTCTCATAGCAAAATAGAGGGGAAAAAAATAGCTCTGTTTTTGTTGAAAAAGCTTGGTTCCTAGAAAGGGAGCATAACAAGCCCTAAACCAAAGGCACTGAAAGGTTTGACATGGAAAAACCAAAAACATAAGAAAATGTGTCGGGGAGGGGTTTCAATAGAATAGAAGGGAATACTTCCTGTTGAATATTTGTTTTTCTAATTTACTGCCTCCCAGATACAGTCAGCAATCTTAATATTAGCTGTGACACTGACAAATACAAACCCATGTAATGCTAGGAAAGCACCTCCAGAATGCACCATGCAATGGGCTTAAAAATATCCCCCTAAACCCATTACCATGCTGTTTTCCAGCCTGGGCAAGCACAAACTTGTGTCCAAAGGCAAAGGGCCCAACAACCCATCCTGATATTAGTACCTGAACTGAAATTGCAAAGTTTGGATGCCTCTTGGCGTTATGCTTTTGGCACTAATGCCCTGGGCCCTCCGTCCCTTCGAGTTGAGCTGATACTGAAGAATGCAGTCCCTAAATAGCAAGCCCCCCTTCCCAGACAGCTCAAGTTAGGATGCACAGTCGCAGTGGAAATAAATGTGACTCCTAAATGATGGCTGGAGAAAACTGCTTTCTAACAGCATTTCCCAGTTTCTTTAATGCATGAGATAAAAATCGGCATGTTGGCATTCTGCACTTTGCTGACTCCGAACCAGAAATAAGCTGGATTTGTTTCAGATTCCTTTGGTCCACACAGTGCTTGGAATAGTCCCGATAAGATTTTATCACAGATTATTTTTCCTGCAGGGAAAGCAAGGCTGCAGGAGAAAAATATAGCATTGTTTGTGCTAACAGGAAAACTAAAAACCCTTGTAATTCTCACAAGAAAATGTCGAAGGGACTTACTCCAAGACACAAAGAGCTGCTGATCGCATTGGGAGCTCTGCAGTTGTGGCTTAAAGGTTATCTAGACCCAAAGTAACTCCAAGTGCATCTCCTTGTCTTCTTCCTTTTATAGCTCTCAAAAGGCAGATGCACAAATTGTAAATGGCCCTGCTTGCTGGCACACCTCTGAATTCATGAGCCTGCCCCGGGCACATCCTGCAGCACATGGCTCAGCCTCGCCACGCTTCCCCCTCCTATAGGGCTAACGTCCGACCGGCTCCTGCAAACACCACGGTAAGCGATACAAAGGAATCACAGAATGGTTTGGGTTGGAAGGGACCTTTAAAGATCATCCAGTCCAATGCCCAACATCTAACACTACGACAATTTAAGGATTATTAAACCTGATTTAATCTCTTCTTGAATATTCGACAGGACTGAATGCACTATATCCTCATTCCTAATGCCTGCAGAAAGGTTAACAAAAGTAAAGGCTAATAATCTATATTGCATTTGGCTACTGCAGATGACGGTGGGGAAAATGCATGTGAAAGAGTGAGTCCTTACTGCCAGGCTGCTCCTAAGGAGTGAGCCAAGAGAAGAGTAACAGAATACATAGGTTTTATATACATGGACTGCATTTTCCCATTGAGATGCAGATGTTTTCCTCTCTTTTACTGCACATTTTCCACCATCTAACCTGTGTGTCTCAAGAACAGAGACATTCAGGGTAACGGGTTGTTTGACACTTCATATCTCTAAGTTATTTATAATTGGGCACTTTTTACAAGGAGCTGCAGCTAAGGGGTTTTCCTAGAAAGGTGAGATACGTCTAGCAGTAACAATGGGAAAGCTTTTAGTAGCAGAGTTGAGACAGGGATGAAGGTGAAGTGAGAGCTGTCAGAGTAAATCCTAGGTGAGACGCCTTAGTGCATCTTCATGCTGTAAATTAGCAATGGCTCTTTATGGCAGTCTGTAGCTGCTCATGCTTTCATTTTGGCCTTTTTCATCACTTGTCTTCAGTTTTACTCAATGGTGCAATTTGCCTTTTGTTCTTTGGTACAACAGTTAATTAACCTCTCTCCACCATATTGCCTAACACAGAGAGTGCCATCCAAATGTTCCCAGAAACAAATTTTCATCTGCCTTTTTTCTACTAAAACCAGTATACTAATGGGTGGAAAAAATATTTCATAGAAAAATTAATCATCTCTCCCAGCTCCTTCTGATTAGTAAGTCTTATATTTATTCAGCAACTCATTTTAAGGAATGCATTCACTTCCCCCTCTCTGTTTTAGACCTAAAATTTATGGTGCAAGGCAGCAGCAGCAGCAGCATTTGCAGGTTGGATGTTTACCTAATTAGCTGTAGTTAATGGAACCTTTTATATAAAGCCCTTTCCCGGTCCCGGTACTTCCCCAACATCCTTCAAATTCACCTGTTTAAGAGCAGATGAAACAGACACAGAGAAGCTACAATGCTTCACCCAGCATCACATCACCTTACTAGAGCAACCCCAGTGCCCTAACCGCCAAGCTTCAACCTTCACCACTACTACAAAGATCAGTTTTACCCAACTTCTTTCAGTTTGACACCTTTCAGATCAGGGATGAGAGCTCCTCGATGGGTATCGTCCAAAGCCAAAATGTGTTAATGTCCAAAAAACTTTTGTTATGCACTTCTGTACCTTGAGCTAAGTCTTCTATGAGCTCCACAAATGACCAGATATTCTACTACAGAAAATTCGCTAATAGGTGCTGCACATCTTGGAGTGCTTAACAAAATAAAACCAGCTCCTGCATTTGCAATGCCAAGCAGCATTTCCGCACGTCTTCAAAAGTTCGCCCCTGTGTCATTATACCACAGGACAAATGTTTATTGATAGTTCAACTGTATTCTATTAGGTTTTTTAATAACAAAGTGTCTTTATTCCATTCACAGTAATATTCAGTCTGAGTCACTGGCTTCCATTCCCAAAAATTGCTGTAAAGACAAACGGGGAAGAAAAGAAAAAACCTCTGCACAGCATGTTACAATAATTGTAATAGTTGTCCTGTAAAACCTATTTGTTCTGTGTTATTTCTCTTCTAGATCATTTTCATTTCAAAATATAATGCGCCTATCACATTTGGAATATACAAATGTAATTTCTATGTTTTGCATAAAAAGTATGTAACAAATATTAACCTATAGTAAAGGTGGCCCTGGGACGTTCAGGAAACTAAACGTACTAGAAAGTCGCAGCAACAACCGGTCCTTTTGTACCTTACCAATCTCCATCTTCTGCCAAGCGGTAGGTCTGCTTATCATCTCTGGTTGACCATTTTGAATTGCATGTTCTGTTTGTGGTTTGGGGCGCCCATTTTGCCACTGTTTGCTTCTTTAATTTGGAACTGATTGCTATTAAATAAACGTGAATTCTCCTGCGCCAACACCAGCTTCACTGACTGAGACACAAGTAGTTTCCTGCCCAGCAGCTCTTACACAAATGAGCACATGGTGTCCCACGCACGAAGTGCTGCAAAGCTCCATGTGGCTGTGTGCTCAGAGAAAACCCAGGACAGGTATCGCTCCCTGGCTCTATTCCTCTTTCATTACTGCTAATGCTGGGATCCTTTTCTCAGTCTGTTATCAACTCACCTTTCCAGTCTGCTGTCTCACTTCCTCTCATCTGCTAGAAGCATTTGGATTTCTGTATCATAGAGTGCAATTGTAATACCAAAATTTGGGTTACCTCTCTACTCCCACACCTTCCCACACCTTCCCTAAAGATAAACCTTCACATTTCCTTGTGTTATTCCCAACTAAGCCTAAAATAACAAGAACGCATAGAATAATTTAAGATAGACCTGGAAGAGACACCAAGAAAATCTCTACTTCGACCACCCGACGCTACAAAGGAAGGCGAGCAGTGCCTAAAAGTTTAATGTAATATATCTGAAGGACTTAAGTAACATAGGGCCTTGCTTGTGTCACTACTCTTTCCAACAGAATGTATTTCCTAATATCTAACTTGATGGTCCCTTGCTTCTGCTTCAGGCTGTCTCTTTATCCTGCCTGATGTGGATATCTCCTCCTCTCTGCAGCAACCTGCCATCTCAAAGCTGTCACCAGGTCTAACTTCTATCTCCCCTAAGCTAAACAACCAGCCTTCACCAAATACCTTGTCCCCAAGGCTCCCAAACATTCTTGCTGCTCCCATTCACATTGTTCCTAGTTGCCCTTTTCCATTGGGACACTCAATCTGAGAGCAGTGCTTGGGCTGAGACCTACCAAACGTTGACCAGGTCAGAAGAAAAAAACCATAAAAAACAACCGAACAAAAAAACAACCAAAAAGTCTCACAAGCAATCATCAGATGACAATGTGCAGTCTAACTGTTTATGTTCAACAGCAGTCTTGGTGCACCTCTGCGGGCAGACCATGCCCTGCAGTCCCATATATCACTGACATTCTGATATGCATCTGACTAATTCATGGGCTCAATACCTTTACTAACTCCACATGTCAAGGCATTCAAGAAGGGAAAGGGGCTGGATGGACTAATGTTGTCAACTGACAGCTGATGTTGACCCCTCTGTAGCACCTGCTCTGACAACCTCAGCTCAGATAGCAGCACCAAGTGTGATCTTCACAAGCCACCTAATCACTGCCAACTTCAGGTCCAGAACTCATGCAATGGGCATAAAACACCTATCATTCAACCCTTTAAAAAAAAAAAAACCTTTTTCTGTTTTGATGACAAACTGTTGTTGGCTACCAAGCACAGCAACAGGATCTCAGCTGTTCCTGGTCTGTACAGCTACAATACAAATGATTCATGGAAGTTGTTCAGATACTCAACTGGTATGAATCACCGCCATTCCAGGGAAGTCAAGAGGCTAGAACCCCTGTTCATCTTAAAAATACATAGAACCCCGGAGTCCCCTGCTGACTTTTATCTGCTAGTGATCTAGAACAGTATTTTCTGACTAATAATACCTCAGTCTTTTTTTTTTTATGCAGCCTCATCAAATTTCTCACATCTGTTACACCTGCTGGGACTTTGCAGCTCATCCGAAGTCTTCACTCCTTATATACATGATACATCCCTAACCACCTTTTCTCCCTTTGTGTGGTTCCCCAACAATTCAAAGTACTACCCAAGATAAACACAATGCTTTTCCATTAACCAGATTGGCTATGTACTGTCCTGCCATAAGTTTTTTATTTTAAGGCATTGGTGTAGCTGGACCAATTGATATGGAAATGAATGTAATTACCAGCGTAAACAATCTGTTATTTCCCATACGAGTCAGAGCCTAAATCACCAACGGTCCACTACATTACCATCTGAATAGAAGGAGGTAGCTAATGGGCCATATGTTACAAAGCAGGTTACTTGCATCTTCATTTGCAAATAAAAAGCAAGAATGACAGCTGGACAGTAAAGATATGACCATTGATCATATTGCCATTCCCAGGACCCCCACAGGGAAAACCCAGCTATCAAACAATCACAAAAGTTTCTCAGCTCTGAAGGCTGTCCACTTCACGACAAGGCTCCAAAAATTACTTACGATACACCAAGTGTATCACCCAGCCCACCTCCAGCTCAACATAAAAGATTTCCCAACTAAGTTTCACATAACACAAGAAAGTATTTGATAAACTACACTACAAAAGGTATAAATTTGCCTTCCCAAGTTGTGACATATAGCAACAGACTAAAGTTTCCCAACAAAGCTGTGTGGAGGAAGCAAAACAAGTGCTGTACATCAGCAGGGGCTTATACAAACCATCAACTACACAGAAGATATGCCCAACACTGCCCCATCTCCAGTTCCCAGTCCCAATCCCTACTCATGAGCTACATGATGCCTACAGAAGACCAGCTGGGCACAGCTGATGGGCTGAAAGAAGCACTGGGCACAGCAACTGTATACACTGACTCTGTACCATGAAAAACACCATGGAGCCCTTGCTTAAGCAGGAAATCATAGAATCACAGAATAGTTTGGGTTGGAAGAGACCTTAAAGATCATCTAGTTCCAACCCCCCCCCCCCATGGGCAGGGACACCTTCAACTACAACAGGTTGCTCAAAGCCCCATCCAACCTGGCCTTGAACACTTCCAGGGATGGGGCATCCACAGCCTCTCTGGGCAATCTGTTCCAATGCCTCACCACCCTCACAGTGAAGAACTTCTTCCTTACATCTGATCTAAATCCACCCTCTTTCAGTTTAAAACCGTTACCCCTCGTCCTATCACCACACTCCCTGATAAAGAGTCCCTCCCCAGCTTTCCTGTAGGCCCCCTTTAAGTACTGGAAGGCTGCTATAATAAGGTCTCCC